>CP136061.1:186896368-187504786 GCA_032622095.1 Siphonodentalium dalli | reverse complement strand
AGAGGATGTAACGTGGTGTACTTAAAAATTAGAAGATTAGACGATTCTTCAATCATAAACAATAATTTTGTAGAACTAGAGTGGAATAAAAATAAAACTTGAATATGCATTGGTTGGTGGGTGGGGGGGGGGGGGGGTGGCAAATAATGTTAATATTAAAAATTGGATGTCAGATGAGTTTCCTGTTCTGCCCATTAGATTAGACGATTGTTCAATCATAAGCAATCATTGCATGGACATGAAAGTGGGATTGCAAACAAAAATCTGCAATATGAATTGCAGTTTTGTTCGCAATTCCACTTCCAGTTCTATAAAATGATTGTTTATGATTAAAGGATCATCTAATCTAATGCACAAAACAAGAAACTTATCTTACATCCAAGATTTAGATTGAAGTTATTCGCCACCACCTCCCCCCCCCCCCCCCCCCACCCATCCACCAACCAAATCAGGATTGCAGTTTTCGTTTGCAATTCCATGTCCAGTTCTATAAAATGATTGTTTATGATTAAAGGATCGTCTAACCTAATACACCAAAACAAGAAACTATCTTACATCCAAGATTTAGATTGAAGTTATTCGCCACTACCCCACAACAACAACCAATTCATATTTAAGATCGACAATTCCACTCCCAGATCTATAAAATGATTGTTATGATTGAATAATCGTCTAATGTAATGCACAAATAAGAAAACGCATCCTATAAATTGATTGTTTATGATTAAATAATCATCTAATGTAATGCACAAAATAAGAAACGCATCGGACATCCAATTTATGATATTAAAGTTATTAGCCACCCCACCCCCCCCCCCCCACCAGTGGCCACCACGCACCCACCAACCAATTCAGGGTTGCAGCTTTTGTTTGCAATTCCATTTCCAGTTCTATAAAATGATTGTTTATGATTAAAAGATCGTCTAATCTAATGCACAAAACAAGAAACTCATCTTACATCCAAGTTTTAAGATTGAAGTTATTCGCCACCCCCCCCCCCCCCCCCCCCCCCCCTCACCAACCGTCCAATTCAGATTGCAGATTTTTGTTCGCAATTCCACTTCCAAGTTCATAAAATGATTGTCTAAGATTGAATAATCATCTAAATTAATGCACAAAATAGAAACCCCCCCCCCCCCACCCACCAATCAATTCAGTATTGCAGATTTTTGTTTTGTTTGCAATTCCAGTTCTAGTTCTATAGAATGAATGTTTATGATTGAAGGATCGTCTAATCTAATGCCCAAAACAAGAAACTGATCTGACATCCAAGTTTTAAGATTGAAGTTATTCGCCATCAACACGCCCCCCCCCCCCCCCCCCCCACAACCCACTAACCAATTCAGGATTGCAGTTTTTGTTCGCAATTCCACTTCCAGTTCTATAAAAATGATAGTTTATGATTGAAGAATCGTCTAATCTAATGAAAAAACAAGAAATTCATCTGACATCCAAGTTTTAATATTAAAGTTATTCGCCACCCCCCCCCCCCCCCCACCCACCAATCAATTCAGTATTGCAGATTTTTGTTTTGTTTGCAATTCCATTTCTAGTTCTATAGAATGAATGTTTATGATTGAAGGATCGTCTAATCTAATGCCCAAAACAAGAAACTGATCTGACATCCAAGTTTTAAGATTGAAGTTATTCGCCATCAACACGCCCCCCCCCCCCCCCCACAACCCACTAACCAATTCAGGATTGCAGTTTTTGTTCGCAATTCCACTTCAGTTCTATAAAAATGATAGTTTATGATTGAAGAATCGTCTAATCTAATGAAAAAACAAGAAATTCATCTGATATCCAAGTTTTAAGATTAAAGTTATTCGCCACCCCCACCAACCAACCAATTCAGATTGTTGATTTTTTTCGCAATTCCACTTCCAGGTCCATAAAATGATTGTCTATGATTGAATAATCGTCTAATGCAATGCACACAATAAGAAACTCATCTTACATCCAAGTTTTAAGATTAAAGTTATTCGCCACCCCCACCCACCAACCAATTCAGGTTCGCAGATTTTTGTTTGCAATTCCACTTCCAGTGCTATAAAATGATTGTTTATGATTCAACGATCGTCTAACCTAATACACAAAACAAGAAACTTATCTTACATCCAAGTTTTTAGATTGAAGTTATTCGCCCCCCCCCCCCCCCCCCCCCCCCCCCCCACCAACCATCCAATTCAGATTGCATATTTTTGTTCGCACAATTCCACTTCTAGGTCGATAAAATGATTATCTATGATTGAATAATCGTCTAATTTAATGCACAATATAAGAAACTCATCTTACATCCAAGTTTTAATATTAAAGTTATTCGCCACCCTCCCCACCCACCAATCAATTCAGTATTGCCGATTTTTTGTTTGTTTGCAATTCCATTTCTAGTTCTATAAAATGATAGTTTATGATTGAATGATCGTCTAATCTAACGCAAAAAAAACCCCAAGAAACTCATCCTACATCCGAGTTTTAAGATTGAAATTATTATCAGTACTATCAGTATGTTTTTACGAGAAAGAAAATGGTCGTGGTTAGAATTTTCTAAAGTGACGCCGTTGTTGTCAGGGGCAGAAAAGGGGGAGGGGCAGAAAAAAAATTGTCGCCGATGGCCACCAAACTTATATATAATAATCCCCATGATATGAGGAATCTAATGGTGTGGTTTAAATATGGCAAAAGTCGCGCCGTTCGCGTCAGGGGTGCCCGGAAGGGGGAGGGGCAGATTTTTTTTCTGTCGCCGATTTCCACCAAACTTATATATAATCATCCCCATGATATGAAAAAACCAACGGTGTGGTTTAAAAGTGGCGTCGTTCGAGTCAGGGATGTACAGAAGGGGGGAGGGGCACCAAAATTGAAAAACTAATTTTAGCGCCGATCTCCACCAAATTGATATATATTCTTCTTCATGATATAAGAAATCTAATTGTGCGATTTAACAACGCCAAACCCATGATATGAAAAAACCAACGGTGTGGTTTAAAAGTCGCGTCGTTCGAGTCAGGGATGCACGGAAGGGGAGAGGGGCACCAAAAATTGAAAAACTAATTTTAGCGCCGATCTCCACCAAATTGATATATATTCTTCTTCATTATACAAGGAATCAAATTGTGCGCGTTAACAACGCCAAATTGTTGTCTTTTGGTTGAGAAATTGGGAGGGGTGGGCACTAAATTTGATAATAATTGGTTTAGTCGCAGACTGCCACCACACTTATACAAAATAATCCCCATGATATGAGGAGTCTAATGGTGTTGCTTATATCTGTCAAATGTGGCCTCATCCGAGTCAGGGTTGCATTGAAAGGGACAGGGGCACCAAAATTGATGCACAATTTGTTTGCGCCAATTTCCACCACATTGATACACGTTCTTATCCAAGTAACGAGGAATCTAATCGTGTGATTTAAAGACGCCATAGTGGTGCTGTTTGTTTGAGAGATGGGCGGGATGTGGATTGGTACCAAATCTGATAAAAAAAAATTGTTTAGTCGCCGATTATCACCAAACTTATAAACAATTATCTCCATGATATCAGGAGTATAATCGTGTGGTTTAAAAATGACATAAGTTGGACCATTCGAGTCAGTGGTGTATAGAGATGAGACGGACACAACAAATTATATCTATATGCTTAGTGCCGATTTCCACCAGATTGATACATATTCTTCTCTGTGATACACCAAATTTGTGCCCTATGGGTGAGAGATATGGGGACCTTAAATTTGATACGAATTTCTATACTCGCCAATTTTCACCAATTTCATATATATATATGCATCTCTAATCTCTAATGAGTCTTAGTGTGTGCAGCTTGAGACTGAAATAGGGTCGGGAGGGTCACCAAGACTGATACAAACTATTTTTAGTACTAATTACCATCAAATTCAGACACGCTCTTCTCAAATGATACAATAAATCAAATCGTGCTGTCTGTCTGTCTTTCTGTATGTCTGCGTGCGTTCTATATATAACTTCACGCGGTACAATCGAGATGGCACCAATGCATTCTAAGAGGGTTAAGTGTTTACAAGGAAGATAACGGTGCGGGTAAAAAAATTCTAAAATGACGCTGTTGGTGTCAGGGGAAGAAAAGGGGGAGGTCGGCAAAATTAAAAATATATCGTGAAATAGTTTTGTCGCCGATTTCCACCAAACGAATACATAATTACCTTCGCAATATGGCGTTGTTCGAGTCAGCGTTGCATCAACAATTGATTTAATAAACTATTTTTAGCCCAAATTTCCACAAAATTGATATATTATTCTTCTCTATGATACGAGGAATATCATCGTGTGATTTAAAGACGTCAAATTGCTGTCGGTTGGGTGAGAGATATGGGTCATAACTATTCTCAGAATTTATTTAGTTGCTGATTACCACCAAACATATATATAATTATCGCCAGTAGATCATGCATCGATGAGTCTAATGGGAGTGGTTTAAATATGTCAAAAGAGCCAAACGCTGGTACAAATTTATTTGGCACCAATTTCCACCGAATTCATACACGTTTTTCTCTAATGATATACCATGCATTAAATCACATTTGGTGTCGTTTGCGAGCGGATATGCACTTTCATTGATAAGATTGCTATTCGCCTTTATCCACATATAAGGTATATACAGTCACCCAGGCCATCTCCATATCATTTTAAGTAGTTTTGGACGTTCACATTTCACAATCCCGACATATGGTGACCCACTTAAGTCACTTGAACAATTATATCTTCTTAACTGTCATATTTATTTATATGGGAATAGCAATCAGGGCATTCACAAAATGAGCTAGCAAAAATAGATACATAGAAGAAGCATTAAACGTATATTTATCATTGTATTGAAGAGATACATATATTCGTGCAAACTGAGAAACCTCGAACCGTCAGAGGATTGCATATATATTATAACAAAATTGAGTCTGTTCCATTCAATACAGTTTCCACAAAAAAGTTACAATTTGTCAAGAGATATGTAAGGCCTGTTCAAAAATAGTGGTCACAGTGTGCAGTCAAATATAGTTTCTTCTGATATACAAGAAAATGCAGTTAGTAGCATAAAACTTTTCAGGATCCTCCCAATACTGCACGTCTGACAAGGGTTTTATAACAGACTCCTCGACTGACATAAACAACTCAAAATCTCGCTCTGTGTCTGGCACATGTAGCTAATATTTATGCCCATCAACATTTCGTTTAAACAGAGAATATTTAGCCAATATATAGCACCATGAACAGAGTATTTTCATGGAGATAGCCAGGTGTCCTCGAGAACTTAGTCAAACCCACTAAATTGATTGATACATCTCAATATTTAAAACCCAATTATCATCTTTTATCGAACTAATGTGTTTGTGATGTTCATGTATCATATTATAACATCTAATGTATACGCAGTTGTAAATAAATACATACTTCATTATTGTTGGAACAGATTAATCGCAACAAACAGAATGACATTTGACAAGGTGAGCCACTACTTATATCCCATGGCTGTAATAATCATGTTTATGATGCTATTTGAATATACAATTTATCAGAAAACGTATAACACTTTTAAGCAAGAGCATTCTCTATCCCCAACAAATATCCACAACATACAGAGGGTTTATCGTCGCATTAACCTGGGCAACACCGGATAACCCTGCTAGTACAAAATATAAAAACAGAATATGGCTGTCTTTTCTTATGTTTTGATATCATTACATGAAACCAGAGTGGCGATACTGCTCTGCATCTTGCGGTTGTGAATGACAAATCGGACTCAGTGTACCAGCTTCTTAACAGCGGGGCAGACCCAAACATCCAGAACAAGGTACGAACCAAACACTTGTGTATTCAAAATTATGGTGGCACATTCGCCCAACTTCTCTCATAATCGATGTGTTACACGTATAACCGATTATTTGTCGCTTATGAATTTATCCACTGATTGTGGGATCCGTCAGGGACGTATATAGCTATCGATAATGGGTCTTTGTTGTGAGTGTCCAAAATTGAATGTCCAACAGCATATATCCTCAACCTTGCTAATTCATGGAACAGTCCGACCCTAATACCCCTAGCTTGTGGTTGGAAATTTGTTGATTTCAGTCTATTGACTGTAAGTAAAAATTTCAAATTGAAATCTTGTTCAAAAACGACATATTTTACATTAAACAATGGTTGGCAAATATTAAAAGCTTACACAGAATTCTTATATATAGTTTATTCTTCTAAACTGTATAACATACAGTGTTAAGAAATACAAAAACGTAACGTTGGGCCGGTCTTCTTAACATAATTATGCAATCCAAGTTGCGGGTGAGGGCACCCCCTTTCGATACGTCCCTGTTTTCAACCGATTAGACTTTACACTCTTTCCAGACATATGTTTTGTTGTCCGACCATGTGTTCTGTGTATATTGTCACCACTGTTACCAGCTATTGAAACAGGCTCATGGACAAATACTGATGTTGCGCTACGAATTTGTAGTAAGTGTGGGAATGCAGTGGGTGATGAATACCACTTTGTTTTGATCCGCGAGTCTCTTACTGAAGCACGCAAAAAGTACATTGATGCATATTTTTATACGAAACCAAATGAATTTAAGTTGTACGAATTATTTAACTCTGGACATGAAAATATAAATGATGGTCTTGCACTTTTTATCAAACACGCTACTGAAACTATGTAACCACATCGAGAGCTTACAATTGTATGTGTGCATCCCGGGGGGGGGATATGTGATGAATTATACAACATTCATGATTATAATTGGAATCACATTTAAATAACAAAACAAAAATATCATACATATTTGCTTCCAAGCTCATTTATTGATGAATATCATCACATATGTTATTACTTGTTTATATGTAATTATCTCTTATGTCAATTGTGATAAGGAGAGATGTTAATAAACTTGAAACTAAACTTGTTTGTTTCTTCGCATTTATATACATGAACATATTCACGTATGGACGAATTAAAGACGTATAACATATAATACATAAATTAATCCACTGAAATCACGAATGAATGTTTTTGCATTGCATATTATAGCTTGTGTGCTTCACTTCGCCATGCATTATCAGTATACTAGTATACGTATATCACAGCCAAGCTATCTTCATTGTGAACATTGCAGAAAGGAGCAACACCTTTACACCTCGCAGTGACGCATGACAGATACAATATAGCGGCCGCCATCTTGGATGCATATGCTGACCGTTCACTTAAGGACAAGGTACAATCGTGTGGTTCTCAATTCGCTTCTCAACAAGTGAAAGTAATGTAATATCAGATCGTAGCCACATAGGTAATGTGTAATAGCCACTCTCTGAGCGTTTAAGTGCACCGCCATAATCGCTCGTTAACCAAAGTTTTTCAGTTGAGTAATAAGTACCTTACAGTGACCAGTAACGTTATCCAAACATAATCGTCAGTTTATAGCGCTATGCGCCGATTGCCCACTTGACCAATATGATGCAACAATGCATTATGTTACTTAAGATTATACATCCAATTTCGCAAAAAAAGTTAGTCAAAATTGCTCATCGGTCCAAAGGTAAATAAAAACTGAATATTGCGTCAAATTCAACCCCGTCAAACCAACATATTTCATAACACATTATTCATTTGCATAATATACAAAAGGGATTGGGGCACAAGTTTTTGCAACGTATGAAGCCTCTCCCGATACAATATAACAAGTCATCCAGATGACAGTATAAAATTATAAACTTATTTACATGGTGATAAGTTTTTAGAAATAATTTGTAGTGCCTTTCAGAGGTTATCAGTCTAGATGTTATTTCTCGACCAAGAGGAAATTTGTTTGTGTTTTAAGAATGTCACTATATGTGATGAATGCTTGGTATGATTGGCAAGTGCTGTAATCTATATATTATGTGTACGTTAGATATAAAGGTTACACTGGTGTAAATATGGTTCCGAGTGACATCTAGTGGATGCTGGAGGAAATTATAGGAGAGAATAAAATAGTCACTGCATGGGCCCTGTTTGGTAAAATGTCCTTTGTGTTTTAACATAAAAACACACCACGCCTCTTCCCTGGTATTTCCCATAGGTAAACTAGCAATTGCCACAGGAATCAACTCTCTGTTGTAAAGTTTGAATTTTGTGGTGTGGTCTAACATATGACATTATTTTAATGTTGTATTTTCTGCGCTCAGAGTAGAAATGTGGAAGGGGTCTGGGAGTGAATCTAATCTGCAAGTTGGTTTTAAAGGTAGAGACTCATCAGCGTCGGTGATTAAATTGGGGAGTTTTCTTCCATGCTATATATGACCATCGCTGTGGAGAATTACTATTTGAAGAGTTCATAATTACAGTAGTATGTTTGAAATTTGCTATGGCGTCTCCAATTTAATTTGCAACTTTGTGTGACCTGGGGAAGTGTATAGTGGATAAACAAGAGTCATTAAGATGGTGCTAGATTATTGAAAATGTTATAGAGACTCTGTGTGTACGATGTACATTAATGCCCGAAGTAATCGACTCCTTAAACACAGCAGAATTATGGGTAACTTTTCAGGATTTAGTCGGAAATATGGCTTGTTGCCATTCATCGGAAAGCTCGAGAGCTTTCCGATGAATGGCAACAAGCCATATTTCCGACTAAATCCTGAAAAGTTACCCATAATTCTGCTGTGTTTAAGGAGTCGATTACGTAGGGCATTAATGTATGTAGTTGACGTCTTTTATCGAGTGAAGGCCATCCAACTTCCTATGATACAGTTTTGTCCGAAGAAGAACGAGTGATCCCGCTGACTATCTGTCCAGCATTAATATGAAGCCGATCAAGCTTCTCTAACATATGAATCATTAATATGAAGCCGATCAAGCTTCTCTAACATATGAATCATTAATATGAAGCCGATCAAGCTTCTCTAACATACGAATCATTAATATGAAGCCGATCAAGCTTCTCTAACATACGAATCATTAATATGAAGCCGATCAAGCTTCTCTAACATACGAATCATTAATATGAAGCCGATCAAGCTTCTCTAACATACGAATCATTCATATGAAGCCGATCAAGCTTCTCTAACATACGAATCATTAATATGAAGCCGATCAAGCTCCTCTAACATACGAATCATTAATATGAAGCCGATCAAGCTTCTCTAACATATGAATCATTAATATGAAGCCGATCAAGCTTCTCTAACATACGAATCATTAATATGAAACCGATCAAGCTTCTCTAACATACGAATCATTAATATGAAACCGATCAAGCTTCTCTAACATACGAATCATTAATATGAAGCCGATCAAGCTTCTCTAACATACGAATCATTAATATGAAGCCGATCAAGCTCCTCTAACATACGAATCATTAATATGAAGCCGATCAAGCTTCTCTAACATACGAATCATTAATATGAAGCCGATCAAGCTTCTCTAACATACGAATCATTAATATGAAGCCGATCAAGAGCCGATCAAGCTTCTCTAACATATGAATCATTAATATGAAGCCGATCAAGCTTCTCTAACATATGAATCATTAATATGAAGCCGATCAAGCTTCTCTAACATATGAATCATTAATATGAAGCCGATCAAGCTTCTCTAACATATGAATCATTAATATGAAGCCGATCAAGCTTCTCTAACATACGAATCATTAATATGAAGCCGATCAAGCTCCTCTAACATACGAATCATTAATATGAAGCCGATCAAGCTCCTCTAACATACGAATCATTAATATGAAGCCGATCAAGCTTCTCTAACATACGAATCATTAATATGAAGCCGATCAAGCTTCTCTAACATATGAATCATTAATATGAAGCCGATCAAGCTTCACTAACATACGAATCATTAATATGAAGCCGATCAAGCTTCTCTAACATATGAATCATTAATATGAAGCCGATCAAGCTTCTCTAACATACGAATCATTAATATGAAGCCAATCAAGCTTCTCTAACATATGAATCATTAATATGAAGCCGATCAAGCTTCTCTAACATACGAATCATTAATATGAAGCCGATCAAGCTTCTCTAACATACGAATCATTAATATGAAGCCGATCAAGCTTCTCTAACATATGAATCATTAATATGAAACCGATCAAGCTTCTCTAACATACGAATCATTAATATGAAGCCGATCAAGCTTCTCTAACATACGAATCATTAATATGAAGCCGATCAAGCTTCTCTAACATACGAATCATTAATATGAAGCCGATCAAGCTTCTCTAACATATGAATCATTAATATGAAACCGATCAAGCTTCTCTAACATACGAATCATTAATATGAAGCCAATCAAGCTTCTCTAACATACGAATCATTAATATGAAGCCGATCAAGCTTCTCTAACATACGAATCATTAATATGAAGCCGATCAAGCTTCTCTAACATACGAATCATTAATATGAAGCCGATCAAGCTTCTCTAACATACGAATCATTAATATGAAGCCGATCAAGCTTCTCTAACATACGAATCATTAATATGAAGCCGATCAAGCTTCTCTAACATTCGAAACATTAATTGTTCCAAAACGGAATCTGATTAAGCAAGAGGGCTAAACTAAACGTTTTTAAAATTATTTCAATGGATTTCCTGTCAAGTTGATATTTGATCCGTCGGGGTATAGGGATATGCGCACGCGGCAATTCTTTTGACAGAGCCTTCAATCTGGGTGTTCAAGGTGGACGTACATGTATTTGTATGGGAGAGAGGACAATATTTAGAGGACATTACTTGGTTTGTTTGATATCAGGCCCGATACCAGCCCGAGGTAACCTCATATCAGCCTGAGACCGAATTTCGAAGGCTGATATGAGGTTACCGGGTGCTGATATCTGGTCAATAATATCAAACCAACAAAGTAATTATATATCCTAATATTATATATCCTAATATTATATATATATATATATATATATATATATATATATATATATATATATATATATATATATATATATATATATATAGACATAGTGCCATTTACGGGCCATTCTTTTGTCTTTTTGATGACGTAATGGCCCACAATTTTCTAAAGAATGCCCCACAATTTCGAACAAAAGAAATTTCCCTTATAGCGACGAAATTTACATTTTTCATTATTTTTCAAGAATTTTTCGTCCGCACTTGGCGGAAATAACACTACGCATGACTGCTACTTTCATTTTACTGACTTCCGCGTTATTTCGTAATTATATCACTGCACATGTGCAGCTGTACAAGTTTTGGCATGATGTCAGTATGACGGTTTCAATCGACCAATCAAAATCTTGATTTCCCAGATTAAGGTCACCTCTGTTTTCTATTTTGGTGATCATCTCAGAAAAGTTCAGAAACTTTCTCTACCTATGGGAATTCTGTATATTGCATATCATGTTTTATTATATCATTCAACGTGGTTTCAATTATGGTCTTATGAAATGTAGCTATTTTTTTTTTAGAACGGCAAGACAGCTTACGAGTTAGCAGTAGCCAATGGAAATGAAGACATCCAGGCGCTGTTCCCGAACTATGACTCGAATCGTCCTAATGATAAACAAAAAGATGCGAAAAAATATACCCCACCACCCAGCCAACTAACACCAAGAACGAATAGACCTCAGGAACAGACACCAAGAACGAACAGGCCACAGGACCAGGCACCCACAACGAGCAGAACGCCTCAAAATGACAATAAAAATTCGAAACCTACGGGCAAAGACAGCACCAAAAAAAAGCCCGCTGACAAATCTAATAAGCCACAGAAAAAGGAAAGCAGTACATGTTCCATACAATGAATATGCTGAAGGTGTATGTCACTCCCGAGAAAGTGGGAATGTGTACGCACATTTTCATTATGCAGTGCGTCTCGATGAACCAGACAGAATGCGGGGAACTGTACGGTGCATTTGATTTGGCAAAAGTTAGAAAGGGTGCAAAGGATTGGACCTCCCGCTCAAATAAAAGTCGGCTCTTTGTCAATTTGACTCTTGTGGATGGAAAATATACTGACAAGAATCATACTGCCACAGAATTCACCACTACAGAATGATTGTACACAATTTATATCCCCCAATTCTCAAATATAGATTGATAGAATTGAGAACGTCAAATTGCTATAATACTGTGTGGCAATTTTTGGAAGCCCGTGTGCTCTTCAACACATTCTGAAAGCGTATTTGTACCCAGACTCACTGTTTTTGATGAGCATTTCACATTCAGCTATATTGTATCGGTCATAATGTACCGCGATATACATGTACAGTAGTTTAGAAATATATCTTGTTTCTATTAAGTTTAAGCAGTAATAAATACCTAGGGCGTTATAATATATTTCTCTTCAAACCTTTACTTCTTATAATTTAATGCCAGTATTGGTTAAAACGTCTAGATTCCCCATTCCATAAATTATATATGTTCTTTCTGAGTAAAGAAACATTTATATCTTGGAAACTAACACATGCCGTTCATATGGCAGGGTATCTGCAGCATCGAAATGGTATATGCTATAAATTGTTGTACCATTTTGAATATTGGGCACATGAATAAGTAATATTCGTCACATATTTGGTTCCTGTTGCATAATGGGCAGATATATACGATCCTTGCGCGCTATTCCATTCCAGCGGCCATTTTGGGTCGTGGTGGATTATGTGGAGTGTGTAAAATGGGTGTCGTGCAACTGCTTATGTTTGTCTACACACATCGATTGGCTTTTACCAGAGTATATAATGTTTTACCTATATTTTACCGGAGTAGAGCCTGGTATACCATGTTTTGCTTTTTACCAGGGTGTTTTTATAAGGGCATGAGCGTTAACTATATATTTCATAATAGCACATCACGTTAATCAGTTAATCAGTAGAAACTAATTGTACCCAGTGTGCTACTCAAAAGTTAACAGCAAGGGGCAAGCAAATTGTTATAAATAAGTCAGTTAAGTCAAGAAGAGTTTAACACCTTATTTAATCACATGTGTCATGCATTTGTCCTCCAATTTGTTGTTTCAAATTTTAAGTCTTCTAAAATCGTACCCCGGTACTACAGTGGTAAATTACCCTAATATTGAGGTAAATTACCCTCGTATAATTACTTTAGTAGAATAACCACATACATTTAAATCCTGGTAAAATACCTTGGTGATATACATGGGTGGGTCCATTTCACTAGAATAAATGCATCATGTTACCTGTTCCAATCACCACGGCAAATACCAAGGTGTATTCACCATGGTTTACAAGAGTGTGTTTCTTTTACTAAGGGAAGTCCCACCACCACTGTTTACATAGTGTGTATCGTTTATTCGGTTAATAGACACATTTCGCGTATTGACCTACTACTGGTGAGAAATAAAATTAGGCTACCGCTCACTAGAATGTGTGTTCTTCTACCCATTGTCGTTTTGTCATATCTCATTGGTTCGATAACGGTTTTTGATTTTCAACAAAACCCACAAATACATCATATAGCAATAAAAACATTCGTCGAAACGAAACGACCGTCTGGCGTAACACAACGCGCTAAACTATGACCTGATAACAAAACAATCAAGTAGAAAATAATAACGCCAAACAGAATCATATCACCTTGTACTGTGAGTGGCAAGAAGTTTGAACAGCACGATTTTCTCACAAACAGAATCGTATAGTCGTCAATTCTCCGAAAAGGTATTTTGACCATCCGATATTTTTACGACTATATATATATATATATATCAGCTATTCGTAATTGTTGTCAGTGGTGTAGCTCATTATGCGAAAGGCATTAGAAGATTGGATTATCCCTCCTTGGTACATGCACGGTCCATTTGACACACGCTGGGCACAAAACTTATGAAGGGAATGACCGTGTACGTCCATGTGAAGTGATCGTGTGAGCGTGTCAGGTGACTCTCGTTTAGCAATGACAACACGCGTTACTGTATACGTTACAATTACATGTGGCAAAACCTGGCTATTAGAAAGATTCCAAGTCTAGGTGGGTGGTGTGTGTGTTTCTTGGTATAACTGTGTAGTATACGTAGATATTATTGTAGTTCGACTGACCTGTGTAAATTATTGCATTTCTTTTGTGAATAAATCACCAAATTTGGCCTATATACGTTCCTTGTGGTACATTCTAACAATAGTTTCGGTAAGCAGTGAGATCGGGCCACAATTAGGGTGATTCTTTTTTTGCCATGCATAACAAAAACAAAACAATAATGGTAATATGGGTTTAATTCCATATAATATGGAACAGTCGTTGGTGTATCGCTGTCAATATAGTGCATTTATGGCATTTTAAGAACTTCATCACTTAGAGACTATAGGTATAGCATATTTAATGTTGCTACAAGTCACATACATGGGTTGAATAGTATCCATCAAATGAGTCAAGGGATATATAAAAGGGCACCAAATGTACGGAAGGAAAGTTTTTCTTAGTGCCGGCTGCCAGTATGGTGGCCTAAGTATTATCTGGGCGTTGTATAATAATTTCTCCTCATAATCTGCGATGCCTGACTGTATATAGAGCAAGATTAAGAAACACAACAAGACGTATTCTCTTTTCCAGAATAACAGTTACAGAAGAACATAATGTTCACACACTTAGATATGGCTTCTTTTCACTATATAAGGCAAAACAAGCTCGCATGTGATTATGAAATTGACTATTTTCACCCATTAATGATATATTACAAAAAGTAAAAAGGATAACCAAATGTTCATATTGGCTCGAACATATATTATGTTATACACTAAAGCTTGGAGATGAGCAACATTATCTGACAGCCGTTGTCAGAAATCAGGTGTCACCTCAAACACATTATGGAGACTATATATCGTGTGATTCCTCCAAATAAAATTTCTAGTGCAGAGGGATTTACCAGACTAATAGGAAATAAATGGCATTGGGCAAAATATCTGATAACACATGTTATAGGATGATGATGATTTATATGAGCGAGTGTTGGCTTGATAGTGATAAGCATTATCAAAAGACTGACTAAATAGGTAGCACATTTACTGAATCAGTGCGCATTTAGGAATCATTTAGTTAGGAATATCAAGCACCCAGCATCTATTATTCGCATGTTTTGGATCACGGACCACAGCCCACACACACACAAAAGAAACAGTGTTGCGATTGAGCTTCAGCAACAACGCTGATATTCCACACTGGTATATATAACAGGATATAATATCAAACATGAAAGTCGAGGGACCGTAAAATGAACTTCAAAATTCTAGATGATTCAACACTCCCAGTAACCATTTGAGAAAGTGAATAACCAGGGGGTCCAGTGCCAACAGGCCATATTACATTAGCGTGTTCAAAAATATACAATTATAGGCTTTGTTTAACACTAAGTTGATGGTATTTTACCATTGTCTACGTAACCTGAGCTTGAGTGCAGTTAGATAACACGAAATAACAACCAATGCGATGTCGCAATGTGCCTATATATACTACAGCGAGAAATCGAATAATAACTCTACCAGAGGATCAACAGATGGAGATGGATTTCATTTGCCCGTCGCATCCTTACTCACATTGTCCGATGGTCGTATCTAATGAGATCGCCACTGTGAACTTCAGTGTCCTCTCTGGAACAAAGTCCAATACAACATCGACAAAGATACAATTTTATTATATGCTTGCCTATAAAATAGAGGGAAATTACAGAAACGTAGATCGTTGTATTTATCTCTTAGAAGCCACAGTGGAATACGATGTCGTTATTTCACTCTAGATAGCGTTATTTCACTGTAGGGGTGGAAACTAACACGAGCTGTCAAGGTCGATCGAATGATCATTGCGTGTACGATCACTATCCAATCAATAGCGACGAAGTTATGACGGCGCGTGATCAGTTTGAGTCGCAGCGTGTCAAATTCAAATTTACGCCTAGGCTCTTTCCTGTTTGTAAACACTGAAACGTGCGCTCTTTACTTAAGTACAGTTAATGATTTAATTAATTAAGACTTAACCAAGCAACTTTGAGCCTAAATAATAAAAAAGAATACCTACAGTTTTTTGTTTGAATATTGAAAACCTGAAAGATCTCATTCGTGTCTGAAGGAAATATTGAATTTTCACTCGCGGCTTGTAGCCGCTCTTGAAAATTCGATATTTCTTTCCAGACACTTACGAGATATCTCGGTAATCAAACAAAACATGTAGGTATTCTCTATATATCACATGTGCATGCAGCTATATTTGTGAACAAATCAGGAAGAAAAAACCAAAAGGACAGGGTGCCCCAGTGCCTTGCCCAATGAGGTAACTATAAACTCCGCTGAAGAACCCTTATAGTGCAGTGGCCAAATCGAAAAAGAGCTCTAGTTTTCGATATACCCCTACCCACGGTAGAACAAGTTAAAACCAACTTTTGTTGAAGAAGAAATATATATTGTTCACGAAAATGATTGTGAAAAATAACGGAATTGGTGGTGGCTATTGTCAAATTGACGATGAACGATACCTACCAGTGTCTTTTTCCAGAAATTAACGATTTTGGTAAAGCGAGCCCTGTGGCTATGTCCTAACCTATTTGCCAACATTGTTGGGGTTAAAATTACTATATCATATCACACCTCTACATGATATGAAAAAAGTGTTGGTTAGTTTACATTTTCCTGCCGATTGGAGCCGAAACATTTATTTTTTGCTGAAAAATCTCTCTTTTTCATAAACAATATTTTTTATCAAACATTATCATTCAAATGGGTATTGCTATAATGCCAAAATATTTAATCTAAATTGTGTAGCAGTTATCTAACAAGGATATTTAGAAAGTAGTTAACAGACATTTATAACGGTTTGCGAAATAATGGATTTTAGCTACCCCCCCCCCCCCCAAACTCGTTTATGGTCGAAAAATTACATATTTTTGTAAAGAACTTTACCAAATTTCCCAATTGATCATAATTGGACCCAACATGACTCGTTTGCTGAAAATTGGGCACGGGGACATCTGAACATTAATAGGAGATTGGATGATATCTGGTAAGATTTGAGAACCTCCGTTACAAGAACTTGAAGGAATAAAGTGTTCCAATGGATCCCACTCATCTTCAATTTCACGAGGTTCAGCAGGGATTGACACTGTTAAGAAGTGAGAACTGTTTCTCGTCTTCACCTCTTTTCCCCTTTGACCAATTACCATAGAACCCTTTTTATGAATAACCTGGAATGGATTTGGATCGAAAGAGGGTTTAAATTTATCTCCAACTTCCATAGTGGATGTTCGGATAACTCTTCTTTTCTCAGCTAAATTAATGTTTTCATTTTTTCCTTTGACTGTTTGTCTTTATCTGATATGTCACGATTTTCAAAAGGAGACACTGAAATTTGGGGCAATTTAGTTTTCAAAGGGCGTCCAAGGAGGATTTCGGAGGGTGGAGCTCCAGAATGCCGGGTAGTCCGGTAATTTCGGAGGAAAGCATAAGGTGCTTGCCGCCAACAACGGTTTTCCAATTGAGCTGTTTGACACATCTTCTTTAAAGGCACGTGAGGCCTTAGTTGTCGAAAATATTCATATTTGTTCTAATCACCGTAAACAGAAAAACATTAAAACGCATACAGTTTCGTTCATATATACCATGACCATCACGTAAACAGCATGTTATCGTAAAGACCTACTATATTTTACCTAAGCAAGAGCCTGATTGTGTTACAGAAGACAGCACAATGCTACTGGCTAATCACACACAAATGGCATAAACGCTCTTTATTATTTCCATATCAGGAATTCACCAACAAAGAACGCTCTTTATGTTTACTATCATAATATAAACAAACACTAGAAAAGTAACTTTTTATGATTTTGTTTACATAATAATGGTCAAACATTTGACAATAACATACTGTTTATGCGATCTTTCTTATTTGTATACGGACAAAGTCTGTCTACATTTTGATGTTCTTTCTGTTTGTGGCGGCTTTTGACGGGTGGAAATATTTTCACAGGATACCCACCGCCAAGGCCAACCGTACCTTTAAAGGTCGCATGAAAGACTCTGCTTCACCATTTGCCTCAGGCCATAAAGGTGTTACTCTACGATGCTTAAAGCCCAAGCACTTTGCAAAATTCTGAAATGATGTGAAATGGTGTGCGAACTACTGCCGAGATGCCATGTGTCGAAAATACACGATCTAACTTTGAAATGACAGACTGTGCAGACGTGCTACTACAATTTTCGACTTCAGGAAATCGACTGTAGTCGTCGACAATTACGAGGAGATACTGACCACATGACAAAGGTCCGAATAAATCAATGCTTATTTCTGTCCATATTTATGATGGGAGTGGGGTCATTTGCAGTGGTTCACGTGGAATTTTGTTGGTTACAGATTGACATGCACAACAGGTTTTAACATGACTTTCGACAAACTTGTCTATACCTGGGAACCATACTTTCTCCCGTAACAATGCTTTGGTTTTATTTATTCCCTGGTGGCCCTCATGAGCAAGAGATACAGCTTTTTCATGTAGTGACTGGGGTAACACAATTTTACTGCCCTTTAACAAAACACTTTCATTGTGAAGAGAAAGTTATGTATGTATAATTTCTCCAGAGGCCTGGTCCCAGTTACCAGAATGATAAACATTAATTACTTGACTTAAAACCTCATCTTTTACGGTTTCTGTTTGAATTTCAGAAAGAGTAAGGGCTTTAGGAACAGCATTTGAAATAATTTTATTTATGTACTCCTCTGTTCGACT
This sequence comes from Siphonodentalium dalli, assembly GCA_032622095.1. NCBI lineage: Eukaryota > Metazoa > Mollusca > Scaphopoda > Gadilida > Siphonodentaliidae > Siphonodentalium > Siphonodentalium dalli. The sequence continues at coordinate 187,486,086 of CP136061.1, read as the reverse complement.
AACTGGAGAACATGTAGACATTAAAGGATGTCTTGACATGTAGTCGGCGGGATTATTGATGCCTTTCTGGTACTTGAGTGTGAATTGAAAAGCTTGTAGCCTAAGAGACCAACGCTCAAGTCTGGCTGGTAATTTAGCTTGTGCTTTACCAAAAAGGCCCAAAAGGGGTTTATGATCTGTAAAAACAGTACATACAACGAAAAATGTTCTAGGCCCCATACTACAGCTAATCCTTCGCGTTCTAGCTGACTGTATATCTGCTCAGTAGGGGTGAGGGATCTACTGCATGCCGTACGAAATTATTTTATCTGCTTGCACAAGGATTCCAGCTACTCCCACTGGAGATGCATCCACATATAATTCAGTTGCCTTATTTACATAAAAATATGACAATGTAGTTGGACTAGTTACATGAGATTTTATTTGGGAAAATGCTAACTCGTGTGATTTAGTCCACTCGAACTCCACATTTTTGTGCGTCAAATTTCTCAGTGGAGCAGTTAATGTGGAGAAGTTTGGGTAAATACGATGAACTATTCATATAATATTTAGCACGTTTTATTCCGTATCCCACAATACTTAATCACATCCGGATTCCACCAAGGTTACATGTATATTTTGGAATCAGCAATAGATCATGAAACGAAACGAAACAGTCAACATGACATTTTCATGACGCTGTCATTTGTGCAAACTTCGTGAAAAGCATTGAAACCCTGCTGAGCGCGAAATTTACCCTACCAGATCGCCTGACATTTCTCGGCGACGGGCGTATCAATGGCGTAAACAAAATGTTCTGTATATCATTATGTCCAATCAGCCCCAACGAAATTATATGTTTATCACTTTTCCCATACAGTCTCTCACTCCCATATAAATTGTTTACCTCCTGATAGAACTACCCTATGTCCACAGCCTCAGTTAAAACTGAGAGCATATGCCTTCAGTTCGTGGTTTTTTCATGACTTAAAATAGCGTATGTGGTCACACAAACAGTTAAAATTGCATTATTTTATTTGCAAGCCGCTTTTTGTAAAGTGTCACAGGCTGTCGGACACCGACACAACCTTATATATCGTATAGTGCCGGATATAATAGCCATTCGGCCGCAACATATGTTGATATTGAGAGCATAATCCCTTCAGTACATGATGTGTCCAATATTTCAAATATATAGGGTAGGGGTACATAAAACAGTGAACTTGTGCCAGTCTCGATCTTGTTAGGAGTGCACACGGTTCAGGCTTTCGGGAACCAACACATATGTATATCCTGATAAAAACTAACCTTTGGTCACACGCTCGGTTAATATTTAGATAATATCATTTCAGCGTGTGGTGTCTTTAAGACTTCAAATAAAGTAGGGGGTCCTCAAAATTTTACCTTTCTTATTTTCGTTAAGTGCTCATGATTTATGAAATCAATCCATCTATATAAATTGTGTACTTCCTTATGCAACGCAACTACCCATTGTCCATACACTCAGTCAATGAAGATATCGTTCCAGTTCGTGGTGTGTTCTGGTCTTCAAATTGGGTAGGGGTAATAGAAACAGTGAAAATCGAATTATTTATTTTCCGGTCGCTTTTTGTAAAGTGTCCCTGGCTGTCGGGTAACAAACCATCTATAACAATTGTGTATTTCCTGATAGAATAGCCATGTGTCCAGATCGTCGTTTGACACTGAGATCACATCCATTCAGTTCGTGATGGGTTCAATGGTTTACGTGGGGTAGGGGTCCTCAAAATTCGTCTTCTGCCATCTGCTTTTTGTATAAGGTGCCACGATGCTCTCGTGAACAGTAACTGTTGGTTCGCAAGAGCATTGCATCTTGCCTTTCAGCCACAATAATATTGATAGCATATGCCTTCAGCTAGTGGTGTGTTCAATACTTCTAATGGGGGTTGGAGTCCCTATGACAGTGAACACTAGCCCTTTTCGTTTGCCGGCCGCTTGTTGTAAAGTGCCATAGGCTTTCGGGAACCATCTCATCCATAACAGATGCATATTTCCGGATAATACTATCATTTGTCCACACCCTCAGTTAACACTGAGTGTATATCATCTGTTTAAGACTTAGTGTGATAGTGTGGTCCTCAAAACCAAGAAAATTCGCCTTTCGTGTTTGCCAGCTGCTTTGTGTAAAGTGCCGCAGGATTTCGGGGGAACCAAACCACCCATACCAATTGATAATTCCATGCTAGCACTACCTTTTGTTCACACACTCAGTTAAGTTTGAGGGCATATTACTTCATTTCATTGTGTGTTCAAGATATTAAATGGGTTAAGGGGTCTCGCAAAACATTGAGTATTCCCCTTTCTAATTTCCAACCGCTTTTTGTAAAGTGACCCATGCATTCAAGAACAAACCAATCCATAAAAGATGTGAATTTCTATTTCGTACAATGTATTTGCCAGCCGCCTTTTGTAAAGTTCCCCAGGATTTCGGGAACCAACCTCCATTACAAATTGTATATAATCCATGATAGCACTACCTTTCGTCCACACACTAAGTTAATATTAAGATCATATAGCTTTAGTTCATAAAGTGTTCAAGAGTTCAAATTGGTTAAGGGGGTCCAAACAGTGAGAATTCGCCTTTCTCATTTGCTAGCCACTTTTTGTAAAGTATCCCAGACATTCGCAAACTAATCCATCCATTAAAGATGTGTATTTCCTGAGCAAACTACCATTTGTCCACACCCTCAGTTAATATTGAGAGCATATCCGTTCAATTCGTGGTGTGTATAATATTTTAAATGGGGTAGGGGCTCAAAGAAAATTAAACTTTCGTATTTGCCAGACGCCTTTTGTACAGTGCCCTAGGATTTCGGGAACCAAACTAAATTGTATATTCTCTGTTAGCACTACCTTTCGTTCACACTGTCAGTTAATACAGTTACTAATAAGAGCATAGATATATATATATATCTTTATTGCCTCCAGTATTGAAGATTTAACAAAAGACATAGGGTACATGAATGTAACATAAATACAGTTAGTGCGCCAAAGGCTTTCTGGAACCAACCCACCCATAAACATTGTGCATGTCCTGACATTACTACCCTTTGCCCACATCCTCGATCAATATTTAGAGCAATACTATCAGTTCGTGGTTTGTTAAACTTTAGCACTTCTATTGTGTAGGGGTTCCTCAAAACATAACAAATTCGTCTTTCTTATTTATCAGCCGTTTTGTGTAAAGCGACACAGGCACAAGCCACCGATACAAATTATGTATTCTCTGATAGCATTACCTTCCATTCACACTCTCTGTTAATATAGAGAACATATAGTTGCAGTTCGTATTGTGTTCAACACTTTAAACATTGTGTATTTCGTTATATAACTGTCCTTTGTACAAACCCTCAGTTAATATTGAGATCATATTCTTGCAGTTCGTGGTATGTTCAAGACTTCTAATAGTGTAGGGGGACCTCAAAACATAGGACACATTTGAACTAACGCTTGCCACCTTGGTCAAAATAGTTTATGAGATATAAAATACAATATCCATTGTTTCTATACTTTGGTCGATCTAGAGGGACTCTTAACAATCACTATGGCAGCAACAATGATTTTGTTTTTATATATGTTAGTCTATATTATGTGTCGCTTAGAACAAATACTTTAGTTCTACAAAGTCGCTATATATATATTAATATAAAATTACATGTTGTAAATAACATGTGTTGTTGTTGTTGTTGTTGTTGTTGCTGTATCTGGAGGTTTGGAAGCCCGGGACACCTTTAACCACACTCGCGGTGTCTACGGATCAGGTTTTCATCATATGAATCATGATTTGGTCCCCCCATTAGAATCATTTAGAAAAGTTTGTGTTGTCGTTATCATAAATATGCATTTTTTCTACCAAAACGTGTTCTGGGGAGCAGTAGCTAAAATCCAATATCTGGCAAACCGTTCACAATCTGTCAATTCTTTCTACATGTGATGTCCAGATAACTACTAAGCCATATGAATTATATAGTTGGTCATGTGTTGTCTATAACAAATATTTAGTACTATAAAATCGATGTTAATACATGTAGAATTACCTGTTATCAATAAAATATGTTGTTGTTGTAAATGAGGGTATGGAAGTCTCAAAACATCTGTAATCAATTAAGCGGCATCTATGGACAAAACTTTCAGCACAAGATTCACATTGGGTCCCATTAAGATCAATTAGAAAATGCTTGTAAAGTCGTTAAAAAAAATATTAATTTTTCGACCAAAAACGTGTTTGGGGAGGGGTAGCTAAAATCGAATATCACGCAATCTGTTCAGTCTTTCTGTTAACTTCATTCTTAATATGCTTGTCAGATAACTTCTACACCATATGGATTTAATATTTTTGGCTTTATTACAATATCCGTTTGAATGATAATATTTGAAAAATAATATGTTTGTGAAAAAGAGGGATTTTTCAGCTAAAAAGAAATGTTTCGGCTCCAAATGGCAGAACAATTTAAAATAACCAACACTCTTGCATATCAAGTAGAGATATGGCATGATGTAGTAATTTTAATACCAACAATGTTGGACAATATGCTAGGACATAGCCGCAGGACTCGATTTACCAAAATCGTTAATTTCTGGAAAAATTCACTGGTGGGTATCGTTCATCGTCGATTTGACAATAGCGTGCACCACCAATTCCGTTATTTTTCACTATCAGTTTCGTCAATAGTATATATTTCTCCTTCAAACAAAATTTGTTTCAACTTGTTCTACCGTGGGTAGGGTACCCGACCACTTTTGGCGTTTGACCGCTGCACTATTATATTATGTGGTAACAAAGACTGACAGTGGCGGGAAGAAACTCAATGCATATCTACATGCATGTGTAATGAGGAGAGACCTCCCTAACTTCCCGATAGCAAACTACATCTTGTCAGGTAAAGTCTTTGATGTCGGAGGAGCACAGCTTGTAGCCATAATGACATGCCCTTTTTGGTCGAAATCTGGACGTGAATGTGATGATTTTGGAGCGATCCTCTGCATAAATTATAATCGTTACAAGGACGAGAAAAGTGCAAATCAAACAATTTTTAACTATTCTAGACAATGAACGTTTTGATGCGATTTGATAGCCAGTGCCAAAGCATGTATACCTGATATACTATCAACCCCTTATTTTCTTTTCGATATCATTCGGCAAATTAGGATATATAGACTTTGGCAAGGATATTTCTATTTGGCAAGAGTAAAGTTTGGTCCAGCATTGACCCCGATAAAGGAAGTGTCGCACCATATTCACCGTTCTCTTGGCGTATGGTGCATGTATTTCGAGGTGAACCAGCGATCGAATGTCGAGAAACATCAAAACTATCTACAATAAATGTTATCGATAAAAAAAAAAAATTTAAATCGAAAACTTACGCTTCTTTGCGGAGATTAAATAAAAACAAATTATGTTTCAATATGTTACTAATATTTGTTTAAAGAAATTGGTTTCCATGGCAACATTCATATGATGATCAAAAACATTTTAGGTAGCTATTTTCGAAACTATATCCGCACGGAACGTACCCTCATAATGAATGCATTTGAACTATGTACGGGTTGGTTGCTATGTCAACATTGTTACTAGCCACGGATATGTTTGCCTACCAACACCCGACAGTGTGAAGAAAAAACACTCGTCTCCATGGCAACAAACGAAATGTGTTTGAGCCAGCATAAGTTGTTCTCACACTTTAGATAGAAAACAAAAACATCTATTGAGCAAATCTTGCTATTCTCCGCTATTGTCAGAAATATAAACACAAGGGGTCCCACTAATTAAAGAACACTCTCAGCTTCCAACTAAGGTATGGCTTGGTTGATCTACTGACTCATTCCATTGTGGAATGCTAGTAGTTCACATGGTGTTAAAGATGCATAATCCGAATTAACGCTCCCAAATTACTATTTCTTTGGCTTCGGGGGTAAAACATATTTGATTCGAGTCGAGAAACCCACATAGCAATGCTCAGAGTTATCATATATCTATTTTTGAAATATATTATTTTTTACCACCGGTATTTTTTGGCGGCCAAGCAAAAAGTCGACAAGAAGACGGCCTCGGACCAAATTGTGGATGAAGATGGATAACTCTAAAATCAAATGACTTTGGGTATTGGATATTTGACAATCCGGTCAAATTTCTTTGAACAATATGTTGATAAATAACAGGTTTTGTGCAATTTATACAATAGTTGACTGTGGTTCGTATTATTTTTGGGCAATTAATCGAATCTGATAACTGAAGCGGCATTTCAAATAATCTTGTTGTTGTTGTTGTTGCTGCTGCTGTTGTTGTTGTTGTTGTTGTTGTTGTTGGCACGGAAATAAAATGATGATGAGTCATCACAATTTTATTCACATTTTAGGTAGATAGTCTACAACCCAATTGAAAACAAACATGGAATGCGTTCCTATTGTTGATATTTTCCCACAAGGGGTGTCCAAGTAAGCATCAATTTTTACAACCCTCATCTTCCATTTGAAGTGCGGGTTGGTTGCTATCATGGCAACAGTTGTTACCATGTATTTGACGACAAATGTTTTTCCTACCGACTGATTGGGCAAAATTCGCAATTTATTCATAAAATGCACCCTTCCGACATATTGTCGGTAACATATCCGCTCCACTATTGGACGAGGCTAGACGTTAATAATGTTACTTGTAAGTTGTAATACATGTGCACTACAAAAGCATATAAAACGCAGTATATATATACCTCCACAAATATTGACATATTGAATAAGCTCACAGTGGACTTATACCCGTTATTCCGTTAGACGGCCCAGGCCAGAGTGAAAAAATATTATAAAGAGCGTACATCTGGTGCTGCAACATATCCTCGAGCAAATAGGTTCATATTGGACCTAAATATTCACATAGGTTCATATTGGACCTAAATATTCACATAGGTTCATATTGGACCTAAATATTCACATAGGTTCATATTGGACCTAAATATTCACATAGGTTCATATTGGATCTATTTGATTCTGAAATAAACCTATAGTGAGCTTAATCAGCTTATTTTATCAAAATTAAAAAAAACTAACGCAGTTTTAACCTAAGTCGTGTTACCCTGAATCACCGCAGTTTGGTTAAAGTGACGTGAAACACTCCGGTAGGGTGCTCAAATAGAAATTTAGAATAATCTTGCTCAAAGTAGTAATTTTTACGAATATAAATCCAAATTTACAAGACACACCCGTCATTCTTATATATCAATTAAATTAAATAGACTCCCGATAGCGAAATCATTTGCATTGGTTTATCGCCGTTTGTTGCGTCCCGATTCGAGATGTAAATATTTACAATTGCGCCTTGTTCAGGCGATGTTTTCTATGGAGTGGTGTGGTCGATTTCGTTGAGATTTTCGGCGATGTTAGTAGAATTCTACATTCCTCCAGTTGGCATACCGCCTGAGTACTAACTTATCAGTTTCATGAATCCTAGCATGTCCATAATATATCTTTAAATCGGTCCAGGAGTCTGGGAGAAAAATCCGAGCAGACAGACATATCCTATATATACGTCTATTTTCAGTATATGGGATAGAATTACAGTACGCGCGGTCCTACAAATCGTAACTTTCCAGTGGTCCAAATCTATACCGTATTATTGTGGGCCGATTAAAATAGGATTATGTCTGGACGTATTTCACAATAGTCTAAGCCATGTACCTGAAGTGGGTCATTATCGGATTTATATATAATTTATTGCATTATTACATGAATTTTCGTCAGACGAAAGCTTACTTGTATGTGTTGTTCGATACACGTCGGAACAAACTCGTCCTCATATACACTTGCATTATTGATAATTTCTTCTTGGGAGGTCTTTCTTTTTTGGATTACAAGCGAGGGCGTTAGGCGATATAGTAAGTACACTTCCCTTAAAGGTCAGACGCACGTTTTCCCAAAATGTGATGATATTTCAAAATGTATTTTCTTGAATTAGATCTGGAATTTCTTTTTGAATGTTGTACAAGCGATTATTGTGACACAATATTTTAGAATCATTGGAAGTTAGATTCCCGTTTACTATACTTGTAGGTCACGAACAATATTTTAAATTTCGCTGTTATAATTATAGGACATTCGGCATAATTCATAGCATAGCGAAAATTCAACAAAGGTCACATATGAGGAATAAAATAAGAATAAGCTGCCTCAAGGCAAAAAGACCCGTGTTTCTGGTGACCCGCCCGCCCTTATTCCGGCGCCCGACTGTGTTCATTTTATTGATTGTGACAAATTAGAACGCATCCGATTTTATTTTCCGTGTAAACCGATTCAATTCCGTGTAAAACTGACACATCGCATGTACTGTTAAACCGGATATTATACCACACTTAAATTAGGTCACATTTTATTCAATAAAACAATAACTCACACTATATTTTAATATTATGTAAATAGTTTTATTAGTTTATAGTTCATTAAAAAGAAGCAGTCTTGGTGGGTATTCATATTTATTTTGAGAAAAGTTGAAAATAAAATGAAAAAATAAAATAAAATGAATAGTCACACCCCCGCCCCTATATTTTTTATTTGCATATCACCAAACACAGGTACGTTTTTGGGGGCCATATCACCTAGATCAAGACAACCACAAGAGGAAGATACTGTTTTGTTCAGAGCCCTGTAATAAGTCCAACAAACGGTCGTTTGTTAAATTTATTATCTGAACATTTCCCTGAAATAAATAGGACTCATTCTTTACTTGTATTATCTGTTGTCTGCTTATATTTCCTGAAAACCCTTCCAAAGTAATAATAGGCCATTCCAATGTATATATTCATAACTGAATGGGATAATCCATTTCGTATAGAAAGGGTTTACTAACACAATATTAATCATAATATTCATAAAACACATAAAAAGCTCCCCTTTTATGATATGGATCACTTTATTCGACTTATCACAGAACTTGTGTGACACCAAACCAATGATTTCTTACTCCAATCGTAAAATATATCTCAGATATGTTATGGTGTACACTTTCTGAGCCACACGTCTTCCTTTTGGGAGGGGGTCGCCGAAATTGGCGCAGTGGGTATGGTGAATGGCACAGTAAAGGCAAACAAAAACTACCCAGCGATTGCGAGCTGAGTCTAATACCGATAACCGCGGATTTGTGATCCATATAGAGGGACGACAATCATGATTTACACTGATTTAATGTTTCCATTCGCTGTACAGTTCCGGGCCTATAATGTCAAATAACACATAATAGCCTATACTATTAATATGACATTAGAACATAAAACACAAACGCGTTTCACACTTGCACATGCACCCCCACCATAAAGATGATCCATGTACCAGCCTGTTCGAATGATAATTGGGATATTTTCAAGCAGAAACGGTCAAAGTGTGAAGCATATCATTCGCATCTTTGACATCTCAGCTATGGTTTGGCGACATCTCATCGCAGGATCGATCTGCGACTTTGATACCCGACATTATGGTGGGTACCCACACTTGTACACAGATAGTATTTTTGCGAACCGCTCTGCCGGCTAGACAATTTTATGGTTAATTAAACATATATTTTTCTATTGATACACGCATTATCCGCCATTTATATATGACTGATAATTATGTTTCAAACGAACTACCTAACGTCAAAAAGTGTCTACTATTTATGATAAAATCGGAAATGAGTCGGGATTTCTATTAAACTTATCGGATCGAGAGCAAGCTACGGTCGCTATCCCATTGAGGGAATATTCCGCTTTGCGAAAATATGTTTTGAATAGTGGATATCACCATTTAACTGTATGTTCATTTAATATGTTCATTTATCAAAACCGCATGGTCTGGTTTGGTGATACCCCCGCGGGTTTGTCGATACCACGTACACGGGGGTGCTGTCATTTGCTTTCCAATGGTCGGTGGTTACTATATGTTCAGTGGAATTAGTTCCCATTGGTCTCGTGGTTTAAACGACATTAAACCCCATGTACTGAACGAAACCAAATCATCTTCGGTATGTGCATGTCATGCGCAATGTAAACACATCAAATATATGGTTTCAGCTACCGGTATCTGCTGCGGATAAGATGGACGAAGCCTGGACATGACAACCCTTCCTGACTTAATTAATGACACGGAGCTCGAACTCGACGTCTGGGATAACGAGGTATAACCCTACATTAGTGACATTTCCAACTTATGTGTACACACATCGAGTGTGGCATCTCCCCTATGTAGTAATTCCGTCAATTGAAAACTGAAGGTTAGTTACGTGATCAAAAGCTATATTCAATAGATATATAATGGGTATGATTAGGTGCATGCGTACGCCAGAAATTTGCACATATATATATATATAGCAGGCACCACGCCTTATCCATACGCTAGCCATACATTGCAGTGGGATAGAAGCCCGTCATGTAACACTGGGATAAAAATAAGGGTGTAAAAACTTGATTTGAATTTAGAGATACGTACACTATCTTTAATATTTTTTGGAAACAAACCCATGCCTGCACTGTTAAAACAGTTTCCGTAAGTTTACGGAGCAAAGCACTGGAGAAATATTTGCCGGCACATTGTTCGATAAAATCACGGAGCTATTAACCGGAATCTTATACATGTTTAAATATATACAGTTCCATTCCATTTCATTATATATATGTTGCGACGTTCAACTTGTTTACGCTCATGATATTTCTCGTTCACACAATTCAATGAGTTAGTTCGATATTATCAGATTCCACAATCAATATTCGGATTTTTGAGGTGATTGTCCACCATGACCACATATACTGATCGCAAGATATTCGACATTTAAAACGCATTTTTGATTATTATATATATATACGCTACAATTACGGAATTAGTATCCGTAACATAGAACATGTGTCAAGAACACGGACCAATGCTCTGTAAATAATGCATGGTTATATTGTCCGTATATAGATTTGGGATCCGGGTCGTTTAATATCCCCCCTCATGGTCGTAGGTTTACGATGAATTTTAACAGCGTATGCACCTTTTTTTTTCTTTTACAGGACAAAAACGAACTATATGTGGCATGCCTGAACGGTTCCATCGACGATATACTACGATGCCTAAACAGCTTGGATCGGGAGCAGAAAGAGTACACAACGGTACGGTGTATTTAGCCTTTTCTTTTTTTAATATATTCTGACATGCAGGATACATTAGACGTCAATTATTCATCTGGGGATGTTCGGGAAATATAAGTAAACTACATATCATCAGATATGATATCATGGATATATAACTGTAAATGTCCTATTTTTCAGAATTTTTTGGTACACGAAAACGGTGAAATTTCAAAGGTGTTTCATGTCGTAAAAGTAGAGAAAGTTGGCTTATAATTTTGATCACATTTGCCACATGTACCAAATTTCAAAAAAATAAATTCCAGACCGATTTTCAGAAAATAGATTTTGAAATATCAGAAATGTTAGGCAATATATAATCGCTTTCGCGATACACCTTTCAAATCAGAGCTGCCTGTTCCCAATCATTGCTATTCGTGTCATTTGAAATTTCTTATCTCAATTTTTAAGGCACCATATACGTGAATAAAGTATACTTTGAAAACACAAGATATGATCGACTTTTTGTCACATTAATGGCGTTAGCCCTGTTGGGCCAAACCGTACGTTGTGTTGATCATGATGGCGTCAGCACTCATGGGTGAAATGTTGGGGTGATTTTTAATCGAGTTTAAAAAAAAATCAAAACTAGACTTATAAATTATGGTTTGACGATTGACGGTTGGCAGCCGGGCGATCGTTTATTGGTGGATACTGAACATTGTTGGTATGTGAGTTTATATATTGTCACGTGCGACAGCTGCACACAGAAAATTAGACCCGTGCCGACTGTCTAACCAGAGTTATGCCACTTGTTTCTATTTATAGGAATGTTATGTCGGTTAGCGCGATAACTTGAACAAACGTCAACCAATTCCACTCATATTTGGTATATCGATCTTTCGTAATAATATCTTAATTGCGTTCAAGACCAGGTTTGTCCAATTGTTTTTAACTTGAGTTATGGCTCTTAGTTCTGCGATAGTTCTTTAGTTCGTCCATTTTATTTATTTTCGGTCGGACAGATTCACTTGTACAATGGGTTAAAAACTCGACCAGAGCCATCTTTGATGCGCAACCCTTGTTTTGTTTTTGTTTTGTGGGGGCGCCTCCTCGTCGTGTTCACACACCCTTATTGTGCGATTTGGAATACATTTTATAGGCCTATATGTATTTTGTGATTTTCTCCAGTCTAAGCTAACTGCAGTCCCACATATAAATGAGTGAGTATGACTCTGAGTGTTTGTTTACATAAACTGGATTTTCTCATACCTTACATTACTCATGGATCCTACAATATCTTAGGAATACACCAAAAGGTACTTTCATTGACATGCTGTTAAATTCAACAAACAGTCATTCAACAACCCTGAAGGGAATGCGTGCCTCTCTATTCGATGAGTTACTCAAACATGCGAGATCTGGAATTTTGGACATCAATGTCAACTGTGCACTCAAACAGCGTAGAGTCAACCGCGAAATACCAGACAGAGAAACAGTGCTGGCTGTTAAATACTCGCATGATATTTATCATATGACGCTGTGCATTCTGGATGAAAAAGCTGAACACATAGCAGATATACTAACAGCACCTAAAGTCGTCATTGAAAATTCGCCATCAGATGAAATACCTACATATGCTGATTCAACAAAGAATGTGTCCGAAAACATAGATAATTCTAACGTGTTCGAACCAATTCACAGCCTTTCTGACCTATACAAGACAGTATCCGAAATGAAGGAACAAAACAGAGAATACTCAGATAAACTGGCCCAAACGATGACCAAACTGATTGAGAAAATGAACTCAAATGATAAACTGATAAATCAGTTGTCTGAACGGATTGACGACATTGAGGAAAAGTTAGAGGCAAATGAACTTGACATTGAGCGCACTGCTGACGAACGTTGCTCTGGTGTCTCCAAACTAATAAGTGACATACGATGTATTAAAACTGACCACGTGACGATGCAAGACGAAATCCACACACTCACAAAAACGGTTAATTCAAACACAGGATATATTGGAACGCTTAAGGGAAAAAGAAAACAGAAACAAAACAAAGGATCAAAAACTTATGTGAAACACACCCCAAAGGAGGTAGATACATCGAGCACGAACCCAGATGAAAATTCAAATGAATCACACGATGAACAGAAACCATCATCTGAAGACAGCTCAAACAAACCCACTACATATGTGTCGGAAAATAATGTAACGGAAATCAACTTAAAGGCACGTGAGGCCTTAGTTGTCGAAAATATTCATATTTGTTCTAATCACCGTAAACAGAAGAACATTAAAACGCATACAGTTTCGTTCATATATACCATGACCATCACGTAAACAGCATGTTATCGTAAAGACCTACTATATTTTACCTAAGCAAGAGCCTGATTGTGTTACAGAAGACAGCACAATGTTACTGGCTAATCACACACAAATGGCATAAACGCTCTTTATTATTTCCATATCAGGAATTCACCAACAAAGAACGCTCTTTATGTTTACTATCATAATATAAACAAACACCAGAAAAGTAATTTTTTATGATTTTGTTTACATAACAATGGTCAAACATTTGACAATAACATATTGTTCATGCGATCTTTCTTATTTGTATACGGACAAAGTCTGTCTACATTTTGATGTTCTTTCTGTTTGTGGCGGCTTTTGACGGGTGGAAATATTTTCACAGGATACCCACCGCCAAGGCCAACCGTACCTTTAACTGGCGATGACCTCGAGTCAAAGTGTTCGAACAAAATGGACGAAAAACTCAATAAATGCATATATGCAAGGGTGTGTATGTATGTGTGTAATTGTGTGTGTGTGTTTATATGTATGTATATGCGTATATATGTATGCATATGTGTAGTTAAGTATGTAAGTTAGGGCCATCCTGTATGTGCGCCCGTGTTGTTTGTAACTGCATGTGGACGTTTAGTCTGCGAGACTACACAGGTGTTCTGTTTGTGTTGTATCCATTTGTTAAAAAGTTTATGTGCTTTTCATGTCAATTCTCTTTTGTCAAACAATGTATATATATGTAACCTGTAATTATGTTATTACTGCTCTCCGAAATTGGAGGAAATAAAGGTATATATATATATATATATAAATGAGTGAGTATGACTCTGAGTGTTTGTTTACATAAACTGGATTTTCTCATACCTTACATTACTTGTTTCCTTTCAGAATGGACAAACGCCACTTCACGCTGTCGTGTCAAGCGGTCGGGCGGACGCAGAAGAAGTTGTGCACATCCTAGTTGACAGGGGCTTCGATGTAAACGCCGTCACCAAGGACAAGGGGTACACGCCTATGCATCTCGCTGTTAGGTACCAGAACATGAGCAGAGCATACAAAATCGCCCTCAAACTCAAAGAATGCAGAGCAGACTTGACAATAAAAGATTTTGTAAGTTGATATATACATCTTTAACCATTTCTATATATACAATACGGTTTCTCCCATTCAGTATTAAAGCCCTGCATTGGAAAATATATTATTCATTTGAATAAATTAGCAGACAACAGTCAGACGAAAAATTTACACCGGGGCTAAAATGGATTCATATTTAGTGGTGGGAAATGTTCAGATAATAAGAACTTATTGCCTGAAAAAAATCCGATGGGAACTACTCGTCAATAATTCTTTAGTAAAGAAATGGTTAACGCCACTTGAAATCTTGAAACTGTGTGTTTTAAAGAACAATCAAAATCAGTCACACTAAAAATGTCATTCTCGTCAGAAGAAATTTAAACATGATATATTCATGGAATCCCATCGACTAAATTCCGCCATGGTATCACCACTGTGCAAACTATTAATGAATACAATCACATTTCATATGAAATAACTTACTTCATGCAGTATAGTGAGAAGGCATTGCATTATAATTTCTTCTTCATAAGTTGGATATGTGGTGTGCTAAAAGGTGAACCAATTTATCTTCAAGAAGATTTATGTGAGTATCCTTTGTAGCATTGTTGTTAGCAAATCAAAGCCCTGGTGTAAAAACGCGTCCCAGTGGCACTGATTTTGGGTTTCCCACCCCAAGTAATGTGTAGAGTTACTATATAAAGAGACTGAAATATATGGATTATCTTCAGTGTTTCCCCACAGAAGACAGAGGATCTTTATTTTTAAATACCATATCAGAAAGAAATGGACAGATGGCGATGGGTCCACGGAAGCATGCAATTATTAGGTTTAATTTGAGATTTGAAGATATTTTTATAGTATAGACAGGGTATAGATGGAAATTTTTCTTGTTCAGAAATTATCCGTTATTCAAGACTATGTTTTTGATGCCAGAGTTTTATTTTATTCTCGATAGAAAAATCGAACTCCGAGAGAATACGCTGTCGCTCGAAAATTTCATCACGTGGCTGAACTGCTGGATCCATCCTGCAAAATCACAATCAACCAAGCGACATCTCAATATCGCAAGGCCGTCATCGAATATTACGGGGTAGGTATGAATTATTATACAGATAATGCATGGTTTGGAGTTGACTATGCCAAAATAGTGGTCCGATAGGAGGAATAGTCCACGAGCCGCAGGCGAATGGGCCATTTATTGTCTCGGACCACTATTTTGACACAATCAAGGAAAGACGTGCATTATATATTATATTTTATCATATGACTCAATCATTATTTACTTTGGAAAGTATGTCATAAATCAATTTCATATAAACTACTAGTTCATATCTCCTTCCGATAATTTGATTGGTTTGTTGACAAAAAGTGTGTTTTGATTGGCTGAATGGCAGCCGGGGCCGAGCCGTACCTCTAACTAAATGTAGGTCAAATTCGTGCGCGTTAATCAACGCGATGCCGAAATACTCGCAATTATAATCATGAAATATATAGTTTTGCACATTGTTATACGATAAATAGAATATGTAATTCGTATTTATCTAATAAACATACGATATAATGTCACAAACTGAGAACAGAATAGCGCACTATATCTTCGCGTGCATATTATTCCTGCTAGTTCACCAGGTGTAATTGGGCTTCCGGTGCAATGAAGTGACGTCACATTAACCTTTTGCTGCCGATGTCATATAGCTATTTAGTGATTTGTGTGCGTTTTGGACATCATAATCAATTTATAGGTGTCATATGATAAATAGAATATGTAATTCGTGTTTCTCTCATATGATATTTATGAAACTCGTCACGAATTTTCAGTTTTCTCTCGCCAGAGGCTCGAGAAAACAGAAAATTCTTAGACTCGTTTCGTAAATATCATATGAGAGAAACACTCATTTCATATCCTCTATATATCGAACATTATTTGGTGTCAATTCTCACACAATTTACTGTGTCTGATTTTATCACATTTATATTTACTACGAATTATGGAAATCGGTCACATATTTTACAATTGACAATGACATGGGAGTATAACAATTGTATTAGTTACAACTAACATACAAATTTCGAGAAAAGTTTATTTATTACGCCACAAGGTGGTGTAAGCTGTTTTACAGTTTTTCATGTTCGAGTGGACGATCGATAATCCACTGGGCGAATGTATTATGGTTAGGTATTTTTTCGTACTTGAGTATAAACCGTATAGAGTCACGATAGTCCGACAAAGATTAGCACATGTGTTTACGTCACCGGTGTAATTGTGGGGACATGTTTCTATTATGAAGGTTCGCTATCCCGAAGGTCCACTATTCCGAAGGTTCTCTATTCTGAATATTTGCTATTTCGAAGGTTCACTATTCCGAAGGTTCGCTATTCCGATTGTTCTCTATTCCGAAGGTTTTTGTTATTTTTAGGTTAATTCTATATTCTAAAGTATTGAGAGGGTTCATTATCATGAAGATTCTTTTTATGGAGTGTGCGCTCACATCCGAACGGATCCTGCGCGCATACCGATACAGATACAGGAGGAAATAATTTAGAACATTAAATGTAATTTTGTTTTGTTTTCGCGGGTTTTCTTGAGATTTAATGTCATTACGTGGGCCCATACCTTTGAATTCTTGGCATATAATATTAATGTTGTGGTATATATGGACCCTCCTGCATTGGGACATGACACAGGTACAGTTGACTTAAGTGCTGCTCTGTGTGGGCTCCATTTGGGGTTCAATATTTTAAGGGCCAAATTTAGAATTTTATGGGCCCATACCTTTGAACTCTGGGCATATAATATGAATATTGGGGGGCATGTCTCTATTCCGAAGGTTCACTATCCCGAAGGTCCACTATTCCGAAATTTCTCTGAATGTTCGCTATTCCGAAGGTTCACCAATCCGAAGGTTCGTTATTCCGAAGGTTCTCTATTCCGAAGGTTTTTGTTATTTTAAGGTTAATTCTATATTCTAAAGTATTGAGAGGGTTCATTATCACGAAGATTCTTTTTATGAAGGAAATAACTTAAAACATTAAATGTGATTTTGTTTTGTTTTCGCTGGTTTTCTTGAGTTTAATGTCATTACGTATGACCTTATTCCTCATTACATATTCACGCCAAGCAGCCCACACAATTGCTATGTTTCCAAGCGATTTAATGTCATTACGTGTGACCTAATATCTCAATACTCTGAGGCAAGAGTACGCCTGCTAAAGGCCAATTATAACAGTGGGGCTATAACGCTTAATGAATACTGGAGGCTATAACAAACTGCGCAGCAGAATATCGCTGAATAGACGAGTATGAGATGAGCCTAACTGCAATTGTGACTTTGTTTAAAGGGCCACTTAATTTTCGAGTTATTGATTTTTTTATAGTATATACGGTTTTAATAACAATTTATGCCATAAAGTTTGAATAAAATACTATAATTCATCACCATTTGAAACGCAGAATACTTCTATCTCCTAGTTTGAAACACCTTTAAAAAACCGCGACAAGTCGTGCGTCGTATATCTAGCAATTAGCAACTAACATGTCCTCTTCGGCTTTCCATAGATTTCAACGTAATTTGATACTTAGGGGTATTTGTGTCCGGGAAGTGTTTTGGACGGGTCAAATCGTGACCCCGACCTGACCTTGACATTCAAAACTGTCAATGCAAGGTAAATTTGGGTAAAACGGACGAATTTCGGCGAAATTTGATACCTAGGGATACTTTTGTCCGGGGAGTAAAACTGGTCAAATCGTGACCTCGGCGTGACCTTGACCTTCAATGTGGTCAATCAAAGGTCAAATCGGGTAAAACGGATGGATTTCGACGAAATTTGATACCTATGGTTACTTTTGTCGGGGGAGTGTTTTGGACGGGTCAAATCATGACTCCGACCTTACCTTGACCTTCAAAATTGTTAATTAAAGGTCAAGTGGGGTAAAACGGACGGATTTCGACGAAATTTGATACCTATGGGGTACCTTTCTCCGGGGTGGGGGTGTTTTGGACGGGTCAAATCATGACCCTGACCTGACCTTGACTTTCGAAATAGTCAATTCAAGGTCAAATCGCGCCTTTCGCCGGAAATCAGATGGGAAACAGCCCGGACGAAGTCGGGCCCATCAGCTTGTGTAATAAAGACAGTTTGAAGAATGTAATGTATAACACGAGAAACGGGAAAACTTGAAATATGGAAGTATGCAAATTTCCCACATAAAATTTGAAAGCTAGTTTATAGTATAATTATATTATAATTTATATTTATGGCTAATAATATGATATCGGTGGCGTTACAATTTCTGACTATGGTTTTCTTGTTTATCTTTGATGAAATGGGAAATGGAAGTTATACTAGTCACTCAAAACATTAGGACTGTCTGCTTGCCAAGTTATTAAACGGACAAACTATTTAAAACATTGGATAGCTATGATCGGACACTTGTAAAATCATTAAAATTCATCAATAAATTAATGATACCCGATAATGCAACAAGTAACGTTCATTGCAGTTTCAAATTTACCGTGTGTTCAGGTGTCATTCCGATTGTGAAATTATTGTGTTACTATAAATAGAAATAAATAGGCCAGCTACTGGAGTATCGAAAAATTGTGTAGCAGTGTGCAGCCAATCAGAACGCAAGAAAGTCACGTGCGATATAGGATATATAAGATATATATTACGACAAAGAACACCCAGTCTGATAATAGAGTTACCGATCATAATCAAATTGACCACATCCTGTATATATATCACTATATTGTATCACTATATGTATTTATCAAACGCAAGCAATTCCTTATCCCAATTCTGTGCTTTCTAGATATATGCGTGAATGTATATATATATATGGTGTTGTGCAACGATTCTGTGCTTTCTAGTTATATGCGCCACTTTTGTAGTTCATGGGTATATATTCAGGCACTTGACAAAATGGGGTTCTGGATAAAATACTCAACAAATGTCATAATTAAACAAAATATCACCTCCAAACTTGGAAATAAGTTGATATTTCCCATGGTTAGACGATTGGGTGGGTATTTTACTTGATCTTAGATTAAACTCACGAGATTAGCCTCAAGAAACTTAAGGGGTATACCGATCTAATATGCAAGGTCGCCTGAGCTGGACGGAAACAGCATATATGCATTTAGAATTTCATATTCAATAGAACTTTCCTTTCTTTTCCGTACTTCCAGCCTCGTCTGATCCAGGCCGTGATGGAGACTAGAACTGAGCACATAAAGGAATGCATAGCACATAACGCGGACCCAAACATGCTAAACAAGGTATGTGTCAGGCTTGTGGCTATATATAGAGATCTATAGAGGGTCTCCTTGGAATGTCCATCTGCGCCGACATCTCCCCCGCCTTGAATCAGACCTAATTTTCAAGTCATAAAATTCTAGTTGCACACCCGTCCTTCGTTAGAAATTTTATATCTGGTGGCACAAGTATTTCAAATGTTGGAAACTTCCACAATAACACCCTCTATATTTGATTGGCCATATCGGTACAACGTTTGACGGAAAGTACAACAATATTCGACAAATTCCACACCAACCATTGGTTGGAAACTCAAACTCTCATGCAGAACAATGTCAAAATAATTGGTCTGAAATTTCCAACTGATGTATAAAATTGTCTGACATGATTTCCAGGTGTGGAACCCTTTTGGTCACAGTTGCGGGAGCGGGTCGCCACTTGCCTGCCATGTTTATAGATGTATATACGACACGGAAGTTATATATGCTGTGCTTGGTTGATTGCATGTAAGTGGGAATGTGTCCCAGAGATCCGGCAATTCTTTTTATTTTTGGTACATGCACTGGTACATGTCTATATTTATGTATCTCTACCAACATGCATGAACGACACATGCTCTGCAATTCCGTAATTATACTTCCATATTTTAATATGGAAGCATATTGTTATTCAATTTTTTTTATTTTTTTCCAATATTATTATTATTATTCTTAGCAATTTTGTAACTCTTTTATCTCTGGAAGTACAATATAATAGAGATCTGGAATTTCGTACGTATATAGACCTATACTAATTCTAACTGAATAGACTATACAGAATATTGTCCGCGCTTGATTTTCAGAGTTATCTCCCCGTTTTTGAACAAATGGGGTTGCTATATCTCGAAAAGTATGAGCAGCAGAGACTCCAAATTTGGACCATATGTACAACTCAGTATGCCCTATTGGGTTTATGCATTACAATTTATGTCCGCGCTTTCGCCACAGAGTTGTCGCCCATAGTTCGCAAAACTCGATTTATTTCATATCCTGTGTCTGGCTATGGAATGCAAGGTATCCAGATTTGAGAGCTTCTATGCAGTTAATCATTAGCAACTTGATACGAAAAAAAGTTTTGACAGGGACGGTCTTATATTTTTGGGGTTTGGGTGGGGGCAAAATTTTCGTAATTTTTTTATGCGATGATTTCAACTATTTTTACTGTCGTGTATCTATATGACGTACTAATGATCCTCCTGAAAGAATTGTGTAAATCGGTTGAGAAATGTCCAAGTTACAGACCATCGAAAATTAAATAATTGAGCTAATGTAGGAGCATTGGAGACGGTGATACCATACCGGGGAGGCGATGAAAACATGTAGGGTGGTGATACCACGTCAGGGTGGTGAGACCAGGCCGATGATGGTGGGACCAGGCTGACCGGTGGCGGATGTAAACGGCAGATTTAGCACACACAAAAAAAAACAAGTCCAGCGGTGTAATATTTTTATTGCATTTTCCGAATGGGAAGAGTGGCTCGCACCGGAATGTACCATTTATAAGTTTTTTCTCCCAACCGTTACCGATCTACGACATCGACAATAAAAATAACTTATTTTTGGCGCCAAATCCAACGGGCTGATTGATGAGCAAGGTTAATGTAGGATCGGGTACTGCAGTGTCCCGTAGGTAGGCCCCAAAAGTTTGATAGCTCTACTGTAACAGTAAACTGTTAAACAGCGAGCGAACTTCCGGTGGGTTCAGACTTTTTGCAAATTCCAACGAAAATCAAAGGGGGAAAAATTGTCTAAAAATCAAACATCGAGATAAAATAATTTTGAATAGTGGATATGATAGATAGTATCCAAGCGCAACTTATCGATATCTGCTTAATTTGCGCTAAGGTAGAAGGTTTACTAGTGGCGAGGCTTTATAATGTTAACACGTATATTTAAGTGCTGGATCACTAAGCTATTTTTCTCGCCAAATCCGACCGGGTTAACGAAGGAGCGAGGTAATGCAGGAGCAGGTACGTTGATATATTTTTGTTAATATCCCAAAGTTTGACGCCTCTACTCACAGAGCAAACTGACTAACGGAAAGCTCGTGTTCAGGTGGGTGGGTACATGTTGGCAAATTCCAACAAAAACCAAAAATCAAATATGGAGATAAAATTTTGTTGACGTGTGGTTGTGATAGGGGATACCAACGCCCAACACTGGTGCGATTTCTTAAGTTTTAGAGCAAATGATTCACTCGTGGCGACGATATATAGCGTAATACATACTACCTGCATATCAACACAGCCTACATCGATATATGGCAAAAGTCGAAATTCAAGCAGGCTAATGAAGGAGTGAGTGAAATGCATGAGCATGTGCCTCAGTATACCATATATACATCCTGGAAGTTTGACTGTGGTATAAAAGCAATCCGTCTAACGGAGAACGCTCATCGGTTGGTCGAGGCTTTTGGCACCTTCAAGTAAAACTCGCAAAGAACAAAATGGAGGAATCGAGATAAAACAAATTGGATGTGGTCGGTACTATCCACGTGCAAATTCGGTGTATTTGTTTAACTTTTCAAATGAATGTCCAATGAGTTAATCAAGATTAAGTGCCCGATAGATATTACATGCATTCACTTATCATGTAGAAAAATACTCCCAGATGACGGTATACAGTTATAAAATTTAATGTGAAGGGTTAGCAATATGACTAACTCTTTAAATAACAAGTTTGAAATAGTTTTGTGGGTACAAAATGATAAATATGAATTAAAGACCCTTGTCCGGAAAGACTTATATCAGCCAATATTGAATTTATTTCAAATATTTCATTATCAAATGAGATGTTTAGTTGGGACATGTTATTGATTTATTTTTAGAACAGACCTGGTCACTGGTAACAGTAACCACTATTGTTAGTTAGCTAAACAACCACACATTTTTAGACCAGTAGATATTCGAAATGAAATCAATATTAATCAATAGAATCATTTCCGGGCAGAACTCTTCGACTCATATTTAATATTGTATACCCTGATAACTATATAATACATTAAGTATAGAATTATAGATATGTGTAGATCAGGGTTAGGTTTAATGTTAATGTTATGGACATGATATGGTTTATAAATTGGGTTAGAGTTGTGGGTATTGTTAATGTCAAAATTGTGACGGTGTCAGTTATACAAAGGATTTGGTTTTGGGTACGTGTGTATGTATGACTAGGCTCATCAAAAGGGTTATGGTAACGGTCCAAGGTATGGCTATGAATATGGTTTGCAGGAGGGCAATGCATTTGGTCAGGGTATCTTATTGAGTTAGAGTTAAGTGCTGTGGATATGGCTGTGGAAATGGTTATGATTATGGATTGGCTACCATTAAGGTTGGCTTTATTGAAATATTAGGGTTATGGAGCGGTTTATGCATAAGGATTTGTCCGATAGTACATACGATAGTTATGTGTTGTTATATGTGTTCCTGGAATCTAGGATAAACTTCCTTTCCCCAGTGATTGTAACTGCTAGGGTTAATTGTATAGATAAGCACAATACATAGAAGACAGATTATATATAGTGTAGAAACACACACGCATCATTAACAAGATCACATTCTTAAGTGGTTATGACTGGTAGCAACCATTGTATAAGTTAGGGTGGATAAAGCCAGTATCATTCTATAAGACAGTATATAGTTATACACGTCATATCCAAGTGTATCATGTATCTCGGACCTTATTTAAGAGGCATGATACACCAGAGGTGGGAATAACTACCCGTGCTCTGAAGCGGGAGCTTCACTTGTCCGACAACCTTGCTACTATACCAATACCTCTGTTCTTCCACCTATGCACTGTGCTTATCGAGAAAGACTTATACATATATAAAGTATGAAGATCTATGAACTAGTTATTGTTATCAATGTTCCCGACACGGCCAATTCAACATCTAAACCCTAGACACCGGGACAATGGTGCCGTAGCAGTAAACCAGAACTTGTGTTTCGTCACGGAATGGTGCTCGTGAGCTTGGAACCAGAACTTGTGTTTTCGTTCATACGTGAGTACTTACTATACCAACCAGGACGTTTCTTTTGATCTAATAATTCAAATTACATAAACACAATACCCGCATTATGTTCTAGAGCAATTATGTAATGTCACAATTAGAATGTGCATGTTCCAACCCAACTCAAATTATTCATTTCTTATATACCTGCACTTTTGCCTTTTCTATTCCCAATTACTTTAGTAATTAAAATCAAGATGAATATGACACAAAGTCACCTTTCCTGTCCTTCCTTTTCGGACGACGTTAATTATAGTAGCGCCCAAATTGATGGAGAGATAGAGCGAATGCGATCTATATTGCATGAAACCCATGAAAATCACGAGGTACGAAACGCAAATGACAGCGTCGTACTAGATCGCATTTCCACACAATTGGGTCATTTTAATAGTGCAATAGACCAACAGTTGGACGCCACACGCATTTCGTCAGCAATTCAGATGGCAACTGGTGTGACAAATGTTATCACCCCTTTTTCGGGAGACCCTAAATCTTTTCTTGAATGGACCAACGAATTATATCGTTATGGCCAAGCAATTGCTGCGACTGATCAAACATTAATTAAATTTGCTCTGCAGACCAGCAGAGGTTCAGTTTTCGAATTTTTAACTCAGTTCACACAAGAACGCATAAATGCCGATGGTGTGATCAGAAGTACATGGGCAGAAATCAAGCAGGAATTAAAAGTTCGATATAGCGAAGCAAAAGATAACAGAGATGCGCTCCTTATTTTTCAAGCAGCACAGCAAACACCTGACGAATCTGTACAAGTTTTTTCTGATAGATTACAATCATTAGCGATCGATGTGTATGGGCTAGTAAATATTCGACAAAAAGTCGCCCAATTATATATGTGTGAACAATTCATCACAGGATTAAAGAGTAAATTATTGAGAGATAAACTTTTGCGAGAAGATCCACAGACCTTAAATCAAGCAACCGATCTCGCTTTAAGAGAATATACTATTCAACACCGATTACAGTCTTATTATAGACAGAATAATAAGAGTACTGATCGTAATTATCGATCATTTCGTGATAATAATTATTCTAGTATGGAAGGCAATAAATTTCATGGACGGAACACTGGTAATAAATTTAATGCGCCCGCCACACCAGAAAGACGATGGCCAAGGTATTTACAGGGTAGAAATTCATTTAGCTCATATTATTCGAATAATAATCAGCGCCCACGGATTGGATTATATTCTAAACAAAATAGATATGATAACACGCGAAGTTGGCCTAATGTTCAACATATACGACAATCACGAACTTCTATGTTTAATCCACAGACCCACGCATTTCAATTATTATGCCGATATTGTTGGAAATCTGGTCATAATATCACATGGTGTCGAAGACGTTTGGATGCAATGAATAAACATTATTTAAACTAAAACATTCCACCCAGAGCGGAGCATCTGAGTGGAATCGTGTAAAAAGCAAGAATAATAATCAAGCTAACGCTCCATCATGGAATAAATGGCATGCACACAGAACAAACGGGAAAGAATTATGTTGGCATAAATCACATAGAGATGGTAAAAATAATGTTCACAGGCCATTTCATCAAAGCTTACCGCATATAAATAAAAATAAAATATCCGCGCCCGTGAAAACAAGAGCTCCATACACATCGCATAAGCCTTACGATAAGCCTTACGATCATAAACAAACACCACCGGTGATACAACACCAGAAAAATATTAAATCAAATTTATCAATTCCGGAATATCAAAATAATTCAAACTTAATGAAAGGCATAAATGCACAAGTGGCATCATCGATATTGATTACCATAGGCACACAAAAATATCGAGCCATTCTGGATAGCGGAGCCGATATCAGTTTATGTTCATTAAAATTTTATAACAATTTAAAATATAAACCGCAAATGCAAGAAACGCAGTTTCATGCAACATATGCAAGTGGAGATGCACTAACCATAAATGGTTTCATCATATTAAATTTCCACATAAATAAATTAAAGGTCTCACATAAATTCTATGTGTGCTCAAACATGCATCGATCGTTATTGATCGGCAGAGATTTTCTCAGTGGAAACGGCGCCAGACTATACTTCGACCGCCAAATAATGAAGATTCGCGGAACAATCATTCCGCTTATACAAGATATTCACGTTGCAACCTTGGTCAGAATACAGTCTGCCCATGTTATTCCACCAAAGACAACGATATTAACGAAAGCGCGTATAATTGGAGGTCATAAATTGTTTGCCACGAAATTTCTGCAGGTGGAACCAATAGACGAAGGGTTTATGGGAAATGAACCTGGGTTGACAGCCGAATATACTGCAAGCACTAACAGCGAAAGTATACCTGTACTCATAAGCAATTACACAGATAAGCATTTTAATTTGCGACGTGGATGTATTGTCGGCAGGGTGTCTGCTGTAAGGTGTGTGGAAACACCTCATCCGAATAACAATGAAATAAAAGAACAGATTAATTTGGATGATGTACAAGTTCCCGATTCATTTAGGGACGATGTAATACCACTAATTCGAAATAATAGTGATATTTTCGCTACAAAATTAACCGAATTAGGATGTACCACGGCTGTGACCATGAAGATTCCCACGGGAGACCACCCACCAATAAGGTTAATGCCTTATCGATGCCCATTGAAAAAGCGTGAAATTCTTAGTGATAAAATTGATGAATTATTACAAGCAAAAATAATTTCACCAGCCCCAGCAACTGAATGGTCATTTCCGTGTATGGTTCTAAGAAAATCAGATGATTCATATCGATTTATAGCCGACCTTCGCAGACTTAATGCTATCACAAAACCCACATTCTTCCCAATCGATCAAATCGAGGATATCTTGGCCGAAATGAAGGGAGTTAAATATATAACAGTTCTCGATTGTTTTTCTGCATATAATTGCATTCCAATACATCACGCGGATCGAAGTAAGGCAACTATAACGTGTTTTAGAGGGAATTTTTCGTTTAACCGCGCCTGCTTCGGTGCCATTGGAAGTTCTAGCGCTTTTCTTCAACTCATGAATCGTGTGTTGGAGGGGATTAAAGGATGTCGCGCCTATGTCGACGATTTAATTTTGTACTCAGTGGATAAGAAGTCCCATTTAAGACTTCTTCAAGAAGTATTTGATCGCCTTAGGAAGTTTAATGTGAAATTAAAGTTAAAGAAATGTTCATTCTTTAAAACAGAATGCTCATTTTTGGGGCACATCGTTGACCAACATGGTGTTAGACCAGATGCTCATAAAGTGAAAGCAATTCAAAATTTAGCTCCGCCAACAAATGTGAAACAAGTGAGAAGTGTTATAGGATCATTCTCGTGGTTCCGGAAATTTATTCCTAAATTTAGTGAAATTTGTGGACCTTTGGTAGAATTAACAAAGAAAAACACAAAATTTGAATGGACAGATGAATGTGATAAGGCATTTCAAAAATTGAAATCTGATTTAACAGAAGCCACATATCTCGCATATCCAGATAAAAATAAACCATTCATCATGTATACTGATGCCAGCGCGCATGCTATTGCAGCAGTGATTACACAGTCACGTGACCCAGGTGACCCGTGTATATCAAGATCGAATACGGAAAATCCTATACATTTTATTTCCGCACGGCTGAATAAATCTCAAATTCGTTCATGGAGTACATTAGAACGGGAATGCTTTGCTATTTATTGGGCAATAAAGAAACTTCAATTTTATATCAGCGGGTCTCCGTTAATTATAAAGACTGACCACAAGGTATTAACCCATATGTTATCTGCTCCCATGGACAATAAAAATGTCGCACGTTGGGCTGTGTGCATAGCTGCCTACAAGCCGCAGATAATCCACATACCCGGCAAAGAGAATATATTTGCAGATTATTTATCACGACCGGAAAAGTTACAAACTGGTATGTCAGAGGTGCCAGATCAGTCCGACGTAACCGGCCCTGAACGAGAAGTACCAATGGATGTTGAAATAATTGACACATCTAAATTAAACACAAAACAATATGCAAATTGTCGCATAGACAAAATTCTACCTGAAAATCAAGAAGCAATTCAGTTAGAGGGGTTTGACATACAATTTGAACAAGAACGCGATATCGAAGCAATAGAGATTGTTCAAAAATTAAATTCCACCAAACCACCCAGACAAATAGCAGATAAATATATAGTAATTAAAGATGTGCTATATTTCATCAGTAATCATGATGATGATCCAGATATACGCCTATTTATTCCCGCAAATATTCGACAAGCTGTACTCAAACAATACCATGACTTAGCAGGACATTTTTCCACAGTTAAGACTTTTGCAACAGCAAAACTTAAATATTACTGGCCAAATATGTATAGAGATATACATAATTATTGTCAAGCTTGCATGATTTGTAAAATGAGGAATTTATCACAACAAAAGGCCCCAATACAAGAGATGGACCGCCCTCCATTTCCGTTTGCGACAATAAGCACTGACATACAAGGACCGTTTGAAACAACAATGTCCAATAACAAATATATTTTAACTTTTATTTGTTGTCTGACTAAATATGTCGAGGCATTTGCGATTCCCGACAAACGAGCCGATACGGTGATAATGATATTTTTAGATGAGGTCATTAGCAGACATAGCTGCTGTTTAAATCTAATGAGTGATAATGGCTCCGAGTTCAAAAATAAAAAGATGGATCAGGTGTGCAAAGAACTAAACATCCACCATATTTACTCAAGCCCCTACCATCCAAATTCGCAGGGCTGTGTCGAGAGATCGCACGCCGTACTAAATTCTGTTATATCAAAATTGGTATTACAAAACACACACACTTGGGACATGTATTTGTCACAAGCCTTATTTGCAATGCGTGTTCACGTAAATGATACAACAAAATTCAGTCCATTTTAACAATAATTTCACACCAAAATAATTACACGATTGTTGATTATAAATATCGTCGCGGCAGGCATGTTTGGTTATCGCACAGCAATTGTTTTCAGCGACAATTACATTTTTTATGAAATTTTATGGCCTGATATACATATATCTAGCGGTTCCCTTTAATGTCATGATTCAAGACATATTTTTTAATTCCTACGATCACATTTTATTGATCATAAACCCAATTCCCTTAATGTTCATATCCCTCATTTATTGCATGACCATTTTTCTTTACATTTTATGGAAATGCTCTACGAACAGGTTCAAAATTTATGAAAAAGCAAATTGCATTGGCGAGTCACTGATTTTGTTTCATGATTCGTACTTTGGACATATTTTGGTTTCAAGATGCTTATTAGCTATTGTGGGTTTATTGTGTTCTTTTTACAAACACATTATTTAGACTTCGTGTCATTTATGTCGAACTAAATGGGTTCGCCAAACACGATCAATGGTTGGTACTGTAAGTCAGGCAAATGACGTCACACGCGATGGACCATCCAATATACACCGTGCTGACATACCAGACACGCAGACCGGACCAGACATTGGTGTTCAACCACATCTAGCGACACCGCTGCTAATCTTCGACCGTTCATGACACTGTCCTCACAAGATTATCGGACATAGCTATTCCACCGACTGTCCACAATGAACACTCGTTGCTGCATTTCCTCGTTCGACGTCTCCTATACAGTCGTCTTCTCACCGCTGACATCGTCACAGTTCCTTAGATGATTACCTCAATGACGCATATGCTGCCAGATTATCGCTGATGTGATGTTACTATACGTTTGATATACATTGGCATAAAAGAATTGACATTTGATCGCAACTGTACACTGCTGTTACATGTACACCGATCATTACACGTTACGTCATTGACTCCACGTCGCTTGCTGACTAAGACCAGAGATGTCAAAGACGATATCCTGTGAAGCTACATATACCTTCCCAACTGATGAATATA
This sequence comes from Siphonodentalium dalli, assembly GCA_032622095.1. Lineage (NCBI taxonomy): Eukaryota > Metazoa > Mollusca > Scaphopoda > Gadilida > Siphonodentaliidae > Siphonodentalium > Siphonodentalium dalli. The sequence goes on along the minus strand of CP136061.1, from coordinate 187,456,405 downwards.
TCGGTTACTACACATTCTCACGCCGCACGGACAATAACATTTATCATCCTTAATTGTTGCTGTCAATTAACTGTATCCTGCATGTGTGATTATTCTCTACTTCACACACCAGTGTTCTACATGGTGTTGATTATCCGACCTTGGATAGAATCGTTTGCCGATTATCTATTGGACACATATCTCATGTATACCCGCCAAGCCAGAACTTCTATAAGACATTCTTGGATAAATAAACTGTTCGCTGATAAACCAGTGCTCCAGTGACTTACTGTTCGATGCTAATCCAGTAACCTAGTGACATACTGTTAACCAGACTCGCCATGGATAAATAACTCTCGTTTCGTTTGCTGTTGAGTTTTTATGTATGAATATCCATGTGTTGATGTTTTTTAGGTTCGCGTTCGCGATTATAGATCCTAGATTCCAACTATCTTCTGTACACTCGGACTTTTACCACACTTTTAATTTGTAACTACATGAAGTTACAAATTTCTGTAGCGAGGGGAGTCTGTCCGATAGTACATACGATAGTTATGTGTTGTTATATGTGTTCCTGGAATCTAGGATAAACTTCCTTTCCCCAGTGATTGTAACTGCTAGGGTTAATTGTATAGATAAGCACAATACATAGAAGACAGATTATATATAGTGTAGAAACACACACGCATCATTAACAAGATCACATTCTTAAGTGGTTATGACTGGTAGCAACCATTGTATAAGTTAGGGTGGATAAAGCCAGTATCATTCTATAAGACAGTATATAGTTATACACGTCATATCCAAGTGTATCATGTATCTCGGACCTTATTTAAGAGGCATGATACACCAGAGGTGGGAATAACTACCCGTGCTCTGAAGCGGGAGCTTCACTTGTCCGACAACCTTGCTACTATACCAATACCTCTGTTCTTCCACCTATGCACTGTGCTTATCGAGAAAGACTTATACATATATAAAGTATGAAGATCTATGAACTAGTTATTGTTATCAATGTTCCCGACACGGCCAATTCAACATCTAAACCCTAGACACCGGGACAGATTGGATAGGGGTGGGTAGATGATTGAATAATGGATGGTTATCGGGGATGGGGAATTAATATGGAAGTATCAACATTCTGCAGGCCAAAATTTTAACCCTCTAGTTTATCACTAAATGTGTAAAACAGATCTGTAAACAATAATTTTATGATGCAAATTTGCCAGAATTTGGAGCCTTCAAAACGTTTGGGGCTGCAGCCCCCCCCCCCCCCCCCCGACCTGTACGACTATGACCTAGATATATATTAGGAAAGAGTGCATGAACAGAAGGGTATGCTACTTGTACAAGCTACCTGTGTTGAATACCGAACAAAATACCTTTTTTTCACCATTTGATTCCAACATGTTCCATTTTGTATTCAGTATGGATCCGGGGCTATTCACTACGCCGTCACTCACTGTGACATCCCAGCAATTAAGATTCTCACCCTGCTGATCGAGAAAGCAGGATGCGACGTCAACCTCGTCAATTATGTGAGTAAAACCATAGACTAAAAATAGGATCCTTCCTTCATCTATGGTAAAACGACGTAACTGGTTTTGTTTAACCCTTTGAGTGCCAGGTCCGATATTTTGTATCAACCCATATACCCTGTGCCAATGCATTCTCTTATATATGCGAGTCGACCATAGGTCGCCTCGCATATATAAGAGAATGCATTGGCCTAACAATTTTTCATCATTTGTTATTATTTTTTACAATTTTTAACAATTTTAATAATTGTTTCTTATATTCTTTAACAGGCTTATTTTGTAGGTTTAGGGCCAGGGAATCTTACGTTTTTCATGGGAATCAAAATTATTACTATGAATACTTGGTGATAGTTTTGAGTTATAACATGCACTATAGCATGCTTAAGCATACCCAAAACAAATTCAATAAAAAAAAAAAAAGCATCTAAAAAAAAAAACAAACATTTTTTTTTAGGGCCGATTTTACAGAACGTAAATTATAGTTAAGGAGCCCGCATATGTTCTATTTACACTTTTGCGTACAAAAGGTTTGACCCCCTAAAGTTGGTACCAATAATGGAACATTGTGTATGTGCGTACACCCCTGGAACGTTGCACTATTACAACCAATACATCCCTAAATCGATACGATCAACTTAAGAAATATATATTCATGTCTTTTTTTGATAAGAACGAGACTTGTTACCCCCCCCCCCCCCACACAACCCGATCCATTTTCTAGAACTATAAGTGAGCCAGTTTTATGAAAATTATAGCTGGAAAATCTAGTAAAATGTATACAAATGTATATATTTTCGTGAAGATAAGACATGACACTTTTTGGGGCCAAAATTGAAACTCACCATCCAAGATGGCCACCAAAATGGCCGCCAGAAGTTGAAAATATGACATTTTTTCACAAAAATCTTCTAGATCAATTCATGCTGTTTGGAACTGTTTGAGTAATGCAACTTTATTTTGTGTTTTGTATATTAAATGATCATTGGAGCAATTAAATATGCAATTATTGGGGTCCTAACCCCTTACGATCGCTCAAAATTTCGATTGTACAGAATGCGGTATAAAATTTCACCAAAAAATCACAATTGGGATTCTAGTCATATTTCAACAAGAAATGAACAGAACTTTGTAATGTAAGTGAGGCATATCATTACCTATGAATATTCCAAATTACTGGTACCAAAATTCTTACTTTGGCTCAAAATGGCTGCCAATATGGCCGCCAAAATATGGAAAATGGTAAATATTACACCAGCGTGTCCTGCAGTCGCTTACAAGTTGTGTTGATGTACACAATTGGCTATTCTGAATTATATACATTGAATACTAACATGTCTGATGCACCATGGTTAATTATTACTATTTTCACCACTGACATCGTCAAAAATATTGGACTTTTCTCTCACAAACTTGACATAAATATTGGCAAAAATTAAGTTTTCAGGTTTGGACCATTTTTTCACGTAAAATATAACTATCTTTGGATTGAAAGGTGTTTATTGTTTTGGTCTATCATAAATGTGTCACACTACGGTGTTTATAGACCAAATTGCTCAAGATGGCTTCCAAAATGGCAACCAAATTTGTAAAATAGTAATTTTTTACATATATCCCGAACATTCTCTGCATTATCCGAAAAGGTAGCAAATTGTAACTCACTTGGTTATTATACGTGTTAGTTAATTAACTAACAACTACATGTTCTATTCACAGTTGTCCCAGTTCCGTATGGGGCATGACAAATTCATTTTAAAGTATGTAATTTTGCCGAGAACCTCTTTTGTGATTTTGGCCATATTTATTGAAAGGAAATGGGCAGAACTTTGAGACAGAACTGAGATGGACCATAATCTTTGGCTATTCTGGTCCATTATGATAAAAAAAATGTCAACAGGATACAGTGTGGATGCCAAGACCGTAGCCAGGGAGTTACTCTGTGATCATATGTGAGGTGAATAGGTATACAGGGAGTTATTGTATGTCATGCCTGATGTGAGTAGGTATACAATGAGTGACTATATGGTTATGAGTGAGTTGTCCATGGTAAGATGCATCTAGGTATACAGGGAGAGGTCATGGTCAGGTGTGGGGTGAATCGGTATGCATGTAGTGACTGCATGGTGTATGATTGTGTACATCCAGTACGGGTGCAACCGGTCATTGGTGTGGTGTATGGATATAGCTACATGGTCATCTATGTGTTGATTATGTATATATGGAGTGACTGTAATGTCATGGGTGGGATGTACACGTGTTGTCTGTATGATCATGGATGGGGTGGTCGTATGTGCGGATTTTTTTGTATATCTGGAAGGGCTGAATGGCCATTACTGAGGTTTACATGTATACCTGGAGTGAATCTATGGTATAGGGTGGGCTGCATATGTATATCGAGTGGTTATATGACTATGTGTGTCGAATAGGTATACAGGTAGTGACTGTATGGTTAATGGTGATATGAGTACATGTAGGTATACAAGTAGTGACTGTCTGATCATAAATGTAATGAACAGCTATACAGGGGGTGACAGGCTTATGAGTATACATGTACCTGGTGTTCCTGTTTGGTGACTCGTCTCGGTATCGTCATGTGTAGGTTATACCAGTACACACACGTGTTGCTTTATTGTCATGGGCGATGGATATGTGTATATAGCGAGTGGCTATATGGCCATGGATGAGGTGCATATGCATACATGGAGTGACTATACTGACATGGCTGTGTGTATTAGTATATCTTGAGTGGCTATTCGGCTATGGTGTGACAAATAGGGATACAGGGATTGACATAGCCAATGTTGAGGTGAATATATATACAAGGATTGACCATGATCGTGTATGAATGTTTTGAATAGGTACACACGGGGTGACTATATGGCCACAGGTCAGGTGAAGGAATATAACAGGTAACATGGGTGAGGGTATGTGTATAAATCGAGTGGCTATATGGCCATTGGTGATGTGCATATGTATACCGGAGTGACTTTATGGTCATTGCTGTGGTGTTGATGTATATATTGATTGACTATTTGACCATGCGTTTGGAGAATAGGTATACAGGGGATGACCTTGTGGCCAATGGTGAGATGAATGGATATACAAGGAGTGACTATATGGTTATGGATCATGTTTTGGAGTATACCCGGTGTGCCTGCACTGTGACGCGTGGCTGTATGGTCATCCGTGGTCATGGGTCAGGTGTACATGTATTCAGTGGGTCACTATATTGTAATGGCTGTGGTGTTTATGTATATATGTAATGACTGTGTGATAATGGGTGGCTATCGCTTTCCACGATATGACATGACCTCTCTATTGATTAACATATCATTGAGTTATTGTGGAAAGCGATAGCCACCCAAGGTACACATGTACAACCCACCCATTACCCCAGTCACTCCATATGTACATAAACACCACCACACAAATGACAACATAGTCACCCACTTTATACACGTACATGCACTAGTACACTGGATCATACAGCCATACTTGGTTATACCCGTACATACCACAAATGACGATACAGCCACGAGTCACCATGCTGGAACACCAGGTATACACTTACACCCGACACATGACCATATAGTCACTGTATGTATACATATTCACTACATTCACGATCATACAGTCACTCAGTGTATACATATTCACCTCACCATAGACCATACAGCCACTACGTGCATACCTATTCGCCATACCCATGACCATAGAGTCAATCCAGGTATACATATGCACACCACCAATGGCGAGCCCTTCCAGATATACCAATATCCGCACATACGACCACTCATAAGTTCCATACTTGTCATACTCATACACGCCATCCATGATAATAAATCTACTCCCCATACACCACCAATGATAACACATCCACAACATATATAAATATACGTCCAACCGTTACCAACAGGGCACTCCTTATATACCCACTCACATCATTCATGACCATACAATAACTCCCTGTATTATCTACTACCTATTATCCTCATCTATGATCATAGAGTAACTCCCTGGCTGCCATCTTGGCTTCCACCCTGCATCCAGTTGATAAATTTTTATCATAATGGGTCAGAATACCCACATATCATGGTTCATCTCAGTTCCGTCTCAAAGTTCTGCCCATTTCCTTTCAATAATATGACCAGAATTACAAAAGAGGTTCTCCGCAAAATTCCATACTGCAACTTTAAAATGAATTTGTCATGCCCCATACGGAACTGGGACAAACATAATAGAACGTAGTTGTCAGTTAATTACATTGTAACTAACACGTTCAATAACCAAGTGAGTCACAATTTGCCACCTTTTTCGGATAACGCAGAGAATACTGTTCGGGATACGTTAACTTTTAACTTTTAACAAATTTGGTTGCCATTTTGGAAGCCATCTTGAGCATTTAGTCTATTAACACCGTAGTGTGACACATTTAAGATAGACCAAAAACAATAAACACCTTTCAATCCAAAGATAGTTACATGTTACTTGAACAAATGGTCCAACCCTGAAAAGTGAATTTTTGCCGATATTGATGTCAAGTTTGTGAGAGAAAAATCCAATATTTCTGGTGATGTCAGTGGTGACAATAGTAAAAATGATCCATGGTGCATCAGACATGTTAGTATGCGATGTATAGAAAACAGATTAGCCAATTGTGTACATCAACCACAACTTGTAAGCGATTGCAGGACACCCTGGGGCAATATTTACCATTTTCCATATTTTGGCGGCCATTTTCGCAGCCATTTTGAGCCAAGGTAAGATTTATGGTTCCAGAGATTTGGAATATTCATAGGTAATGATATGCCTCACTTACATTACAATGTTCCTTTTCATTTCTTGTTGAAATATGACTAGAATCCCAATTGTGATTTTTGGTGAAATTTTGTACTGCGTTCTGTAAAATCGAATTTTTGAGGGATCGGAAGGGGTTAGGACCCCAATAATTTCATATTCAATTGCTCCAATGATCATTTAATATACAAAACACAAAATAAAGTTGCATTACTCAACCAGTTCCAAACAGCATGAATTGATCCAGAAGATATTTGTGAAAAAATGTCATATTTTCAACTTCCGGTGGCCATTTTGGCGACCATCTTGGATGGTGAGTTTCAATTTTGGCCCAAAAAAGTGTCCCGCTATAATTTTCATAAAACTGGCTCACTTATAGTTCTAGAAAATGGATCGGGTTGTGGGGGGGGGGGTACAAGTCTCGTTATTATCATAAAACGACATGAATATATATTTCGTAAGTTGATCGTGTCGATTTAGGGATGTATTGGTTGTAATAGTGCAACGTTCCAGGGGTGTGCGCACATACACACACGTTGGACGAATGCAATCATGTAAATAAAAGTTATTTTTTACGTTTTGAGGGGTGACCCGATGACCCCCTTCTTAACTTAAAACCCCAGGAAAAGTTGCTTCTTAAGTTGTGTTTTTATAATTAGTATATATCAAAGTACTTTGAGACCAAAAATTATGGATGTACGCGAAAGTGTAAAAAAAAGTGAAAAATCACGTTTTGGGGTTCAAGTAGTAAGGGGGGGCTCGTTGCCTGCACATCTAAAAATAGATTTTTTGAGGGTAAAATTGTTTGTACTAAAATGTTCCCAAAAAAAAAAAAATCAAAACCCAAAATTATTTTTCAAAATTTTCAAAATATTTATAATGAGTTTTCGGTCTCTTACCCAAATATCTGCCGACTATTAAATGTCGAATGTTTTTAAAATTATTTGCGTGTAATATCTTTTGTTATTTTTGTTCAACCAAATTTTAAATATTTTTCATGAAACTCTGTTAATTTTATTAATCGATGTTTAGAAATAGCTTTATACCAATTATATGTGTATGGACAGGTCCGAGTCGCTGTAATTTTGGACATTGTCACCATCGGTATGAATGCATACATTCCAGTGTTTATCAATCAGACGCAGCCCATACTCATACAATTGTCATACCTGAAATAATTTGACACCATTACTCTTACATAAATAATAAAGAGCGTTTATTCTTTACTTCTCTATCCCGATGAAGTTATTGAGTATATGACACGTGTGCATTATCGCGAATTATTGGAAGTATTGAGATGTACTATTTTGAAAGCAGTCACGCTCAGACGAAGAGCGTGATGCGAAATTACTTCGGGTGTACAAAAAATTTCAAAAACTTCCAAAACTTCCAAAATTTCAAAAACTTCAAAAATTTCTAAAATTTCAAAAACTTTCAAATATGTCAAAAATTTCAAAAACTTCAAAAATTTCAAAAACTTCAAAAACTTCAATATAATGAAGATGACGAGCAACCAATTTTCGACTGGCCTGAGGCATTACGTTATGGAATGAATAACGACAGCGGATCAGATTGCATACATATAGTACGTCACTTGGACATTTTATCAGTTTATCACGTGATCACTAAATGTGGCAATCGGGTATCCACCGATGCCTGCAATGTATTATTTATAATAATTGGACTCATTGATCTCACGTAAATAATACTCTTAGTTGTTCCAATAAAATAGTTATCAAATTCGATCACCAATAGATTTGACTGTGGAATATAATGACCTTTAACTTATTTATCGATCTAAAGGGACACTCATTATGAATGAATGTTAACAATACAAGCGCACGAATGAGGAGCGTTGAACATATACGAAATTACTACACGAATGAATTGAACCTTGAAATTTATATTTCACATCTTACCAACAACAGCTACAGACATAATCATAGTGTTATACTGCCTTGCATGTACACACGCTATGACATCATTAAAGGCGGACAATCCACTAACGGTGTGACAACAGATACAGACATAGGCATAGTGTTATACAGTCTTCTATGTACCCACGCTATGACACCATTAAAGTACATTGGATGTTAGATCTATGACTCTTGAGTATGCACCAATCAATGAGCAAATGAGCAAAAAAAATGAGCAAATGAGCAAGAAAATGAGCAAATGAGCAATAAAAATGAGCAAATGAGCCAAAAAATGAGCAAATGAGCAAAAAAATGAGCAAATGAGCAAGAAAATGAGCAAATGAGCAAGAAAATGAGCAATAAAAATGAGCAAGAAAATGAGCAAATGAGCAATAAAAATGAGCAAATGAGCAAACAAATGAGCAAAAAAATGAGCAAATGAGCAAGCAAATGAGCAAATGAGCAAAACAAATTAGCAAATAAGCAAGAAAATGAGCAAAAAAATGAGCAAAAAAAATGAGCAAATGAGCAAGAAAATGAGAAAAATGAGCAAGAAAATGAGCAAATGAGCAATACAAATGAGCAAATGAGCAAGAGGTGAGCAAGTGATCATGTCGATAATAAAAAGCAGCATTTTATAGATCGAAAAGAAATTTTGTCAGAATATTGTCATCAACTCAATCAAGATCTCAACGAAACGCATTATTGACATCGATAACTATCATGGTGCATTGGCATTCATGGCCAGACAAATTTAATTCGTGTGTCTACAATACAACATACCTATCCAAATGTCAATGCAATTATGAGTGATTTCAATATGAGCACTCTATTATATAGATATGTGTTACCTGGTGACATGATGAAATCGATTGTGATACAAAGCTAAAGTACCGCCCCATAGGGCAGATACATAGCTAAAGTACCGCTCATAGAGCAGAAGCTAAAATACCGCTCTAACGTTGTCTGAATCTACAGCCCCTTCATTATTATATCCGTGTTTGGTCAGTTTGACCATTTTCTTCATGATCATGTTATGTATGGGTGATGTTTTCATTCGATGCTGGTATTCTATTAATCGTTCGTAACTTTTGAGAAAGAGGAACAACAACAATAACAACAACAACAACAACCGCCGCCGTAGCGTGACGAGCAAAATGTGATGTTTACACACTTAAGCTCTGGATAAACAATACATATCGCATCTGCAGCAGTCTACTTCATTGTGAATTAAGTCACTCTGGGTTAGTTGACTACATGCACGCACACACAACACAGCCGAGGGTTATTGTAATTTAATGAAAATGTCACACCGAGGTACGCCATCTTGGTTGCTTTCAAAAAATAGTGCAACTTACCTGTTGGTAATTACTCATACGAATGAAGAGCGTTTAACTGATACGAAATTACTACACGAATGAACTGAGTCTTGACATTTATATTTCACATCTTTCTTAAATGTCCCAACACATACAGACATAGACATAGTGTTATACAGTCTTACATGTACACACGCTACGACACCATTAAAGGTGGACAATACACTCACGATGTGACAACATATACAGGCATAGGCATAGTGTTATACAGTCTTCTATGTACCAACACTATGACATAATTAAAGGGGGATAATACATGCACGGTGTGGAATGTTAAAGTGACACGATGTAAGGGACGTTATGTAATATTGGTGTGTGAATATTAAAGGAGCACAATACGCTCTAAAAGGACACACGGCATTCATTTTGAATGAATGTTAAAGAAACACAATACACACGCAGTGGGTGAAAGTTAAAATGACACAGAACAATATTTAAACTTCAAATTTTAGGGGCTCTTAATGTACCATTTATGTATCGTTTCTCGCTCTACAATCTCCCCTCCCCACTTATAGATATATAACGAAAACGAGAATAATATGTTGATGAAGTTTATTGAAATTTAATCATTGTCAGAATCTTCGACCGTTAGATTTATTTCTAACAGTTTCTTGAATTTTCTCATCGCTTCATCTGCAGCCCATTCATTATCATATCCGTGTTTGGTCAGTTTGACCATTTTCTTCATGATCATGTTATGTATGGGTGATGTTTTCAATCGATACTGGTATTCTATTAATCGTCTATAACTTTTGAGAAAGAGAGCAAACTCTGTGTCGATGGTAGCCTCTTCTCCCGACATGCTCTCTTCTCCTTTCGCATCATTGGTCACGCGTTTCATCATACTTTTGAATGTGTCCATCTCGTTGATACATCGCGCAGCTTTCTTACGACCGAATACCGTTCTACTACCGACGACATTATCATCTTCTGAATCTGACGAAGCGGTTCTAGATTCAGTTGAAGATGAACGGGGAACGATATCAGATTCTAGGTCATTGATATCTTCTCCGAAGAAATTTGTCTCGGACATAACTACGTATTTAAGCTGTTTATGTCTTTGTAGATTGTAGTTCGTCGATAAAATATTTCCGCATAAATGACACCCGTGCATTATCGCGAATTATTGGAAGAACGATCACTCTTATAAGTAGCGATAAAAAGAGAGAATATGGTGTGGCATACAACCGTCGCGTTAAGAGTACGTTCGTCCCTGGTCTAGGGTATAGATCTTTGACCGCCGGTGATTCAATTAATGCCAATTTATCAGTATGGTACTCTATGTATTCATTCATGATTTGGCTAATCGTATGACACTTTTCTTTTCATTTTCTTCTTATTATTAGACAAACCTCCAGCTAACATTCGTGTTGTTTGTACTGGATACAAATTTATCACATTGCGGCGTTTTGCGGTATTTTACTGCGGCGGCGCCGGCGCCGCCTCCGCCGCCGGCCGCAATGTGATAAATTTGTATCCAATACAAACAACACGAATTTGAACCAGTGGTCAATCTTCAAGCATATGTTCAGTGATATCAATAAAACTATAAGAGAAGAAGAATAATGATTCTCTTTGAATTGTTTGTTTTAGAAACTATAGTCATATGGATAATTATTATCTGTACCTGACTAGCGACGATTCGTTTAATAAATATCCAGATAATCGATTTTTATAAGAGGCGATAAACTTTCTAAAATAAAATGCAGAAAAAAGAGTGACTTGTACACTACATTTGAAGAAACATGTCGATCCCGTATATTTCAGCAGATATTGAAACGTGGAGAAAACATTTCAGAGACATGCTTGATGGGAAGTTAACGCCAGATAATAAGGGTCGATACTTTATTGACAGAACTAAAAATAGTGATAGTGAAGAAGACGTTCTAAAACCACATATTAACGTAGTGACGCCCATCGCTCAAGCGATTGAAATGGCTAAGGCCGAAGTTTCAGCAAATAAGTTGACAAACACACGTAAAGCGTCCAAACAAACCAACAAGAGAGTGTTAGCTGGAGGTTTGTCTAATAATAAGAAGAAAATGAAAAGAAAAGTGTCATACGATTAGCCAAATCATGAATGAATACATAGAGTACCATACTGATAAATTGGCATTAATTGAATCACCGGCGGTCAAAGATCTATACCCTAGACCAGGGACGAACGTACTCTTAACGCGACGGTTGTATGCCACACCATATTCTCTCTTTTTATCGCTACTTATAAGAGTGATCGTTCTTCCAATAATTCGCGATAATGCACGGGTGTCATTTATGCGGAAATATTTTATCGACGAACTACAATCTACAAAGACATAAACAGCTTAAATACGTAGTTATGTCCGAGACAAATTTCTTCGGAGAAGATACCGATGACCTAGAATCTGATATCGTTCCCCGTTCATCTTCAACTGAATCTAGAACCGCTTCGTCAGATTCAGAAGATGATAATGTCGTCGGTAGTAGAACGGTATTCGGTCGTAAGAAAGCTGCGCGATGTATCAACGAGATGGACACATTCAAAAGTATGATGAAACGCGTGACCAATGATGCGAAAGGAGAAGAGAGCATGTCGGGAGAAGAGGCTACCATCGACACAGAGTTTGCTCTCTTTCTCAAAAGTTATAGACGATTAATAGAATACCAGTATCAATTGAAAACATCACCCATACATAACATGATCATGAAGAAAATGGTCAAACTGACCAAACACGGATATGATAATGAATGGGCAGCAGATGAAGCGATGAGAAAATTCAAGAAACTGTTAGAAATAAATCTAACGGTCGAAGATTCTGACAATGATTAAATTTCAATAAACTTCATCAACATATTATTCTCGTTTTCGTTATATATCTATAAGTGGGGAGGGGAGATTGTAGAGCGAGAAACGATACATAAATGGTACATTAAGAGCCCCTAAAATTTGAAGTTTAAATATTGTTCTGTGTCATTTTAACTTTCACCCACTGCGTGTGTATTGTGTTTCTTTAACATTCATTCAAAATGAGTGCCGTGTGTCCTTTTAGAGCGCATTGTGCTCCTTTAATATTCACACACCAATATTACATAACGTCCCTTACATCGTGTCACTTTAACATTCCACACCGTGCATGTATTATCCCCCTTTAATTATGTCATAGTGTTGGTACATAGAAGACTGTATAACACTATGCCTATGCCTGTATATGTTGTCACATCGTGAGTGTATTGTCCACCTTTAATGGTGTCGTAGCGTGTGTACATGTAAGACTGTATAACACTATGTCTATGTCTGTATGTGTTGGGACATTTAAGAAAGATGTGAAATATAAATGTCAAGACTCAGTTCATTCGTGTAGTAATTTCGTATCAGTTAAACGCTCTTCATTCGTATGAGTAATTACCAACAGGTAAGTTGCACTATTTTTTGAAAGCAATCAAGATGGCGTACCTCGGTGTGACATTTTCATTAAATTACAATAACCCTCGGCTGTGTTGTGTGTGCATGCATGTAGTCAACTAACCCAGAGTGACTTAATTCACAATGAAGTAGACTGCTGCAGATGCGATATGTATTGTTTATCCAGAGCTTAAGTGTGTAAACATCACATTTTGCTCGTCACGCTACGGCGGCGGTTGTTGTTGTTGTTGTTGTTATTGTTGTTGTTCCTCTTTCTCAAAAGTTACGAACGATTAATAGAATACCAGCATCGAATGAAAACATCACCCATACATAACATGATCATGAAGAAAATGGTCAAACTGACCAAACACGGATATAATAATGAAGGGGCTGTAGATTCAGACAACGTTAGAGCGGTATTTTAGCTTCTGCTCTATGAGCGGTACTTTAGCTATGTATCTGCCCTATGGGGCGGTACTTTAGCTTTGTATCACAATCGATTTAATCATGTCACCAGGTAACACATATCTATATAATAGAGTGCTCATATTGAAATCACTCATAATTGCATTGACATTTGGATAGGTATGTTGTATTGTAGACACACGAATTAAATTTGTCTGACCATGAATGCCAATGCACCATGATAGTTATCGATGTCAATAATGCGTTTCGTTGAGATCTTGATTGAGTTGATGACAATATTCTGACAAAATTTCTTTTCGATCTATAAAATGCTGCTTTTTATTATCGACATGATCACTTGCTCACCTCTTGCTCATTTGCTCATTTGTATTGCTCATTTGCTCATTTTCTTGCTCATTTTTCTCATTTTCTTGCTCATTTGCTAAATTGTTTGCTCATTTGCTAATTTTTTTGCTCATTTTCTTGCTCATTTGCTAATTTTTTTGCTCATTTGCTCATTTTTATTGCTCATTTGCTCATTTTCTTGCTCATTTGCTCATTTTTTTGCTCATTTGCTCATTTTTTTGCTCATTTGCTCATTTGTATTGCTCATTTGCTCATTTTCTTGCTCATTTGTTTGCTCATTTGCTCATTTTTTTGCTCATTTGCTCATTTTTTTGCTCATTTGCTCATTTTTATTGCTCATTTGCTCATTTTCTTGCTCATTTTTATTGCTCATTTGCTCATTTTCTTGCTCATTTGCTCATTTTTTTGCTCATTTGCTCATTTTTTTGCTCATTTGCTCATTTTTATTGCTCATTTGCTCATTTTCTTGCTCATTTGCTCATTTTTTTTGCTCATTTGCTCATTGATTGGTGCATACTCAAGAGTCATAGACCTAACATCCAATGTACTTTAATGGTGTCATAGTGTGGGTACATAGAAGACTGTATAACACTATGCCTATGTCTGTATCTGTTGTCACACCGTGAGTGGATTGTCCGCCTTTAATGATGTCATAGCGTGTGTACATGCAAGGCAGTATAACACTATGATTATGTCTGTAGCTGTTGTTGGTAAGATGTGAAATATAAATTTCAAGGTTCAATTCATTCGTGTAGTAATTTCGTATATGTTCAACGCTCTTCATTCGTGCGCTTGTATTGTTAACATTCATTCATAATGAGTGTCCCTTTAGATCGATAAATAAGTTAAAGGTCATTATATTCCACAGTCAAATCTATTGGTGATCGAATTTGATAACTATTTTATTGGAACAACTAAGAGTATTATTTAAGTGAGATCAATGAGTCCAATTATTATAAATAATACATTGCAGGCATCGGTGGATACCCGATTGCCACATTTAGTGATCACGTGATAAACTGATAAAATGTCCAAGTGACGTACTATATGTATGCAATCTGATCCGCTGTCGTTATTCATTCCATAACGTAATGCCTCAGGCCAGTCGAAAATTGGTTGCTCGTCATCTTCATTATATTGAATTTTTTGAAGTTTTTGAAGTTTTGAAATTTTTGAAGTTTTTGAAATTTTTGACATATTTGAAAGTTTTTGAAATTTTGGAAATTTTTGAAGTTTTTGAAGTTTTTGAAATTTTGGAAGTTTTGGAAGTTTTTGAAATTTTTTGGACACCCGAAGTAATTTCGCATCACGCTCTTCGTCTGAGCGTGACTGCTTTCAAAATAGTACATCTCAATACTTCCAATAATTCGCGATAATGCACACGTGTCATATACTCAATAACTTCATCGGGATAGAGAAGTAAAGAATAAACGCTCTTTATTATTTATGTAAGAGTAATGGTGTCAAATTATTTCAGGTATGACAATTATATGAGTATGGGCTGCGTCTGATTGATAAACACTGGAATGTATGCATTCATACCGATGGTGACAATGTCCAAAATTACAGCGACTCGGACCTGTCATACACATATAATTGGTATAAAGCTATTTCTAAACATCGATTAATAAAATTAACAGAGTTTCATGAAAAATATTTAAAATTTGGTTGAACAAAAATAACAAAAGATATTACACGCAAATAATTTTAAAAACATTCGACATTTAATAGTCGGCAGATATTTGGGTAAGAGACCGAAAACTCATTATAAATTTTTGAGATTTTTTAAAATTTTTTTTTTTTAAATTTTGAAAAATAATTTTGGGTTTTTAAATTTTTTTTTTGGGAACATTTTAGTACAAACAATTTTACCCTCAAAAAATCTATTTTTAGATGTGCAGGCAACGAGCCCCCCTTACTACTGGTTCAGCATGGGACCCCCTTTCTTATCTGAAAACCCCAGGAAAAACCCTTTCTTAAGTTGTGTTTTCTTAATCAGTACACTTAGGAGTATCATCAAACCAAAATTCATCGATGTACGCAGAAGTGTAAATAGAAGTGATTTTTGGCACTTTTTGGGGTTCAGCGGCCCCTAAACCCCAGGAATGCGCAACTTAAGAAATCGGTTTTTCAGAATGTTCCATTATTGGTACCAACTTTAGGGGGTCAAACCTTTTGTACGCAAAAGTGTAAATAGAACATATGCGGGCTCCCTAACTATATTAGGGTCGATCAGTCGGCCCGTGGCACTAAAATGGTTAAAGCTTGAGACTTACAGGCTAACTCTGATCATGCTGAGTGAAGTCTCAGGTTGCTTGATTACGGTAACGTGCTGGGACAACTTTCATCTCATTGGCAACAATGGACCTTACAGAAAAAAATTAGATGCGGCCAGTTAGACCTGACTCAATTGTAATGCCTGCACAAAAGAAGAAAACTAAGATGCATGCATGTATAACCTGCTATTGACAGAGATAAACCTTGCAATACATAAAAAATACTTATTTATTTCAGGAAGGGGACAATGCACTTAACCTGGTGGTGAAACGCTTAACTCCAAACAACGTGAAAGAAAGTTGCCAGATTGTATCACATCTCATTACAATTGGCGCCAAAACTAACCTCAAAGATCTGGTGGGTTTATGTGATCGTAAAATTGTAACTATTGTTATTCATGCGAAATTTACCAACATTGAAATCTATGATAAATCTACCGTGGCTGATTTAAGACATTCGAATGTTGTTTTATCTCGTCATAACGTGAAACGATCTCCTTATAACACGATCATTTGAGAAATTATTTTGTGTGAAATAAAAACACGGAAGCGAATTGAGCCTAGTGAAACGGATAGAAAATATGCTACCACGCAATGGACAATATATACATGTATTAGTTTTCGGTATATCTTTTTGTTTGAGGATGCATTGCCATTACCATGGTATACGTATACCCACGTATACATTTGTATGTGCTGAATATTAGGTGTTCGGTGCTAAAGGCTAATATTTTAACGTTGTGCATTCACTCAAAGTTGCTATATATGGCTGTGCGTAGAGCAGCTCTATATGATTTTATGAAACATCATAGAGAAGGGATGACAGAACACGTTGACGCGATTGCAGAAAACGTAGTACGACCATTCGCATATCTGTGGACTTGGTGAATACGACCAAATATGATTTCCAGATATCAACAACAGTCTGCCACACTGCAGAGTATACAGGCAACTCTGGTCAAGTTTATAATTTATTGAAGATACATGTAGTCTATGGTACTCCTTTGTGTGTTGATAAATTGCGACCATAGTATACCACCATGCATTCTTATAATAAAAGCGAAATATTCGTGTTTCATCATTTGATCTGAGGCATCTATGTTTATTGTGAGACACGGACAATAAGAGCTACACATTTTACCCAGTACTTTATGACTATCCCTGATACTGGCATATAGCAGAGACTTTTGAAAGGATTGATGTAAATATATTTCTGCTTCTAGAAAAGGTCGCACAATCAATGAATCCATATTAAATCCAATTTAGTTTTTAATTACACATCTATTGCACGATTCAAGATAAAACAGCATCAATAAAACCGCTGCTGCATGGGCATCCAAACGTCCAGATTCAATCAGGCAATTCTTCAAGGATTGTCCACTTATAAATGGAAAATCCGCACCTAAAATGGTCATTAATAAATGGACAATCCAATTAACCACGCGTGGCACGCGAGTTTGGGATTGTCCACTAAATCACGACATATATCGATAATCCTGCATGTTAGCTTCATATTTAACATGAAGGGCAATAACTCTATAAAGAATGTTAATTTACTAAATAACGGTGATTTGTATGAGAAGAAGTGTTTTTGACGAAATAACGGAGATATTTGAAGAATAGTTTTTGACGAAATAACGGAAATATTCGAAGAAGTGTTTTTAAAGAGCGTATGAGACCCTGCTTTCGCTTGCTCTCTCATGAGATAAATTGGAGAGAATTTGTATAGCTCTGATCAAAAGTTCCTCTTATTCTCTGCAAACATTCTAGCTCTGGAACTGGGAACGGAATTCATGGAGCTAAACATTCTTTCCCGCATAATTATCGTATGTGTGTGCTCTCGTGTGACTAGCTACTCGATATTGCACACAATTTGATTTTCATTCGAGTTTGCCCATTTTGGAACATTATGGTTTGCGAAATGGCTTGCGTATATTTCAATGTATTACTAATTTGCATGGTTCTACCACAGAAATTCAGTATTTTCGATACCGATGGCCATCTTGGACGGCATGTTGAATTGGGAATTTTGTTCTGCAAACTTGTCCGCAGTTTATCAAATTGTTTCCGGGTTTAACCGCCTGACGACCATATATATTACATTTCTACGTGCAATATGGGGCATATCCCTTGTAAAAACACTCAGGTAAACAATGATATACTCTGGTAAAAAACAAATATGTAAAGCCCATGTAAAAAGGACATACCCTTGTAAATTGCAAGTATTTTGTCAATATAGATTTCTTCAAGAAACAAAAACGCGCTTTAAAAACGCTTTACTTCAAAAGTCGTCAGTTATTTCAAACCTGACGCTACAACCGTGGTGCTTTTTATATCGGTTGGTTCCAGTCAGCGATGGATTTTGTGCATACCTGAGATTAGTAATTAATCTTAATGTTATGTGGCAGCTAAAACACATCATGTGATTTCGAATGAGGTGAGGTAATACCACACAATAATATGCAAGTATTAAATACAAGGGGAATGGTAGTATGAATCTTAGTCTTAATTCTAGCCTAAAGTCTGGTATGTTGTCCTTGGAGCAGTTAAGACTTGATTTGAATCTACGCTTACACACTGATCCTACAAAAAGTAGTTCAGCTATGCCGGGACAAGAATTTAGGTGGGTCGGTTGTGTTTACTGTTTTTTTCTTCTGTGTGTGTATATTTAAGTCCAAAATGGAAACAACTCTGCCAGAGTCCAATCAATCTCAAAATTGCTGGTACATAGGCTCCCATGTTGGTTAATGTTTTGAATGTATTGGTAATACACCAGGATTTTCTAGAGTATAATGCAAGTGTGGCACACCATGCCTTTACTTGGAATTTACAAGGGTACTATGCTTTTTACATTGGTTTTACATTTTTTTTAAATCAGAATATATCATTTTTACCTGACTTTACAATATTTTACCGGGATTGAATCTAGTATACCATGTTTTACAGGGTTTTTACCATAGTGTTTTACAAGGACGTGAGCGATAACTCAATTTCACATTAGCGCATTACGCAGCTGATGTGTTTTCTGTCTGTTGTGAGAATAAAATCATATTGTGTTAGTTAATCATCAGTAAACAATTGTACCGGTGTCATAATCAACAGTTAGCAGAATGGGGCAATATAGTTCTGTTATATATAATTCAGCTAAATCAAGAAGAGTTTAGCACCATATGTAATCACATATGTATTCGTATGACATCAAAGCTGTTGGCTCAAATTTTAAGGCCCGGTACTACCATGGTAAATTACCCTAATTATCGCCTAATATATAGAGGTAATTAAATAGAATTGCCACATACATACTTTCATTCCGGTAAAATATCTTGGTGAAATACATGGGTGGTTCCATTCACTAGAGTAAATACATGGGTGGGTCTACATGTGTGCGTATATATACTATTGTGACGATTCCCTAGACGAATGCTATCGTGGTAAAATTACACCAAGTTACCTGTTCCAATCACCACGGTAAATGCCGTGGTGTATTCACCATGGTGTACTAGCATGTTTTTTTAAATAAGGAATGGCATGAAATAATACCACTGTGACATAAAATTTTAACTTAGAAGGCCGTGCTAACTTGTGACATATATAAATGACTATTACATATATGTTACAAATGCTGACCACGAGTAAATGTCACATGTATAATGCTTCATCATTTCCAGGACGGCCAGGATGCATATGATGTGGCTGACGAGTTAAGATGTGAAGAGATGAAGAATGTTCTGAAGAAGCACTCGACTGGAAGTTGGAAGGTTGTCATAGTTACCACTTTTTTTATAGAATTGTTCATGCTGGGAGCAAAACAAATAAATTCAACCTCATAATAGAGATGTTTGATCTTTGAAAAGACTACCAAATCAAAATGAAGAAAAATTCTTACATTTTTTGTTATTTCAATGAAAGTGCAAATGATATAATGATATTCCTTAATAATGAACTTCACTGTAGGTGAAGATCCGAACTCGAAATTTCACGATTTAAGTGACCTTTTGAGCGATTTTGCTTTGCGTCGCTTACAATTATGGAATTTCTCCGGGTAATTCGATGTTTATTGCGATATCGGTTCACAAAAGTCAAAGAAAGGCATGCAATTACGAGTTGGGACTTCACCTATAAAGTGAAGTACATTATTGAGGAACAATTAACAACTAAGAAATATATTCCCCACGTTAATTTTTCGACTTTCGACTTCAAAAAGTTACAAGGTGTTGTACTGTTGTGGAATATGATCTCTATGTGCGTTAGCCAGAGTAGAGATTCTTGGCATGATCTAGACCATACAATGCAGCACATGGTTAGACCCATCACGTTCCTATACAGTTACAACACCACCAGCCTTTTCTGTTAAAACTAACCTCAAGGATATGATATGATACGATACGATACGATTTATTTGCATAAACACCAATAAAGGCAGTATGCTAACAATACAATTCATAATAAAACAATAAACAATTAATAAACAATTACATGTGAACATGGCATGTCTTGCTATATGTATTATATTGTGTGGTGGCAAGTATAATATTCATTCAGAGCGCTTATCAAAGAAGCGCCGGACCACGTTGCTGATTTTGCTGCTTATTTAGGATACGAGTGATGCAAAAAATATGACGTCATGACAGGTATGACGTAGTGATGAGAGTATGATACCATCTTGTGGGTGGAATAACACGTTTGGTCTTTTGAGAGTGGGGATACAATATATATTTTGACGTAAAAAGTTTAACACCCCAAGCAATATTCATTTTTTATGTATTATCTGTAGGGAGCGGTGGTCCATCTAATTTTTACAGAACTTCCCTCAAATCCCTAATATGGAATGTATTCTTTATACTTAATAATAATTAATATATATTTAAATCAATCAATGGAGGGCAAGGTGGTTAATACATAATTCAGAAGGGCACTGTGCATAATGTACATGTGCAAATATTCAATTCTACAGGTGCTGACCTGGGGCAATGATAGTTTAGATTATTATAAATGAATCAATGGGAATCAAGTAGCAAAAGCCACCGATAAAGTATCCACAGGATTAATAGTATAAATTGTTTAAATAAGGAAATAAAGAGGTGGTTAAATTCCACCTTTAAAGTTTCCCAAGTGGGGATACGAAAACAGCTGAAATTACCACTAAAATTTTCATATTCATGGACTTTGTGGCTAGATCCTCCACCCTGTACAAACTGTAAAGAACAACCCTTCACGTACCATCTCATCTTGGCAGTCGAGTAAGCTTTTCTTCAATTTTTAAACATTTAAGATCAAGAACCTACCCTATAAATATTAATCATTGGTTCCCGGTAAGTCATCCTTGTATTGTAATGTAATCTACTCTTCTTTTCAGAAGGTTCGAGGGAAATCTGTGAGTATATATCACCAAAAGGCATACATATCACCTGATATTGATAAAACATTTAGCGGCAGAAATAATTCTTTAGCTACACTCACGGTCCTTTTTGGTCAAATGAAACAAGATTAACTCATGTGTTAGCAAAGAACAGCGCTCCATTGTGGGCAGCCGTACATTTAGCCAAAACATACGTCGAAACAAAATCAGTTGTTTTGACATTGATGTATATACACGACAAAGTTCTCTCACACTTCATTGCATCTAACAACATCTAGTGTCCTCTAATAAAATTTGCGTGACAAACATTAAAGACATATTATGGATTTGTTCGGGTGCGTGAAACTGTTAAGTTAGTATTCATGGGGTTATGTCAATGGAGGAATGTGACATTCTACTAACTCGCCGAAAAGTTCAAGCAAATCGACCGTACCTCTCCACAGAAAACATTGTCTGAACTACCCTTAATTGTAAATATTTACTTCTGGATTCGGGACGCAACTACCGATGATAAACTAATGATAAAATATGTGTAAACATAACTACTTTGAGCAAGATTATTCCCCATTTCTATTTGACCACCTAACTGGAGTGTTTCACATCACTTCAAATGTGTGTCTACCTGCTGCTTGAGATAAACATTTTCACGTTAGTGTTCTTCCCCATTGGTTGATATCAACATCGGTGTCTGTTAATTGTCGTCACGTGTATTATATATTGATTTGAACGATTGATCTGAAAGATGTCTATTGATTAGGAAAAGAAATCTATTGATTTGGAATTGACATATATTATTATCATTTTGTGCATTGTCTATTTTCACGATAGACTTCTTCCCAAAATGATTGATATTGACAGCGGTGTCTGTTAATTGTTGGCGGTAGTAAGGGAGCGGCCAAATCCAAAAAGGGCCTTAGTTTTCGATATACCCCTACCCTCGGTAGAACAAGTTGAAACCAACTTTTTCTGGAAGGTAAACATATATAATTTATGAAAATGATTCTTGGCCTTACCGGAATTGGTGGCAGCTATGTATGGTAAGACTATTTATGAAGGTACCCTACCGAACAATTAGCCTGTTTTCAGCGGTTGACCAGCTATACATCATTGGTTAAAAGTTAATCACATCACCAAAAACAGAACGTTCTATTTGTTATTATGGGGTACATGGTGATACTAAATTGGAACGTTGTTATTTGATTCTGGTTTGTTTGAGATTTCACGACGTAATGGTGGAGAATTTAACGTTCTGCGTCAAAACATCATGACGATTCAGATAAACTGTCGCCCGTCAACTCTGTACAAAACTAGCACGCTGGATTGAGCTTATCTTGTCATATATGTTTGGAAAGACTGGAATATGTTCTACCGGGAGGTATTAAATTTATTTTCCTGATCCTACAAATATTGCAATAATAGGCAAAAACTTAACCCTCCCCCAATGTCATAAAATGCTAAGTATAGCCATCGCCGGGGATTAGATACCAGAATGATAGAATAGCGCGTAGTATTTCCTTTTATTTAGTGTAGAACACACATAACAGGTGTAAAATGTGAATTTCCAACCATATGCACTATTAGAAGAGTATCAAAATCCAAGATGGCGTCCAATATGGCATTCAGTTTTTATTTTAAGACTAAGTGAAGCGACATACGAAAATTCCAGAAAAGGAACGTCCCTAGTGGTAAAATGTATATTATTTTAATCACCATATAGAATAGGATTTCATATGAAACATTAGTTTTACCAATAATACATCTTATCAATTGGTAAAATAATAGTCAAAAATTTATTCCGCCAGTCAATGTCATAAAATTCGAACTAAAGTTGTCGCCTGGGATTCAAGTTGGAACCACGAATGATCGCATAATGCGCAGTATTTTGTTTTATTTAATGTAGAATACACATGCAAATTGACCAGAGAAAAATGCCATCCATATTTGTTATTAGAAGAGTATCATAATCCAAGATGGCGTTCAATGTGGCGGCCAATTTTAATTTTAAAACTTAGTGAACGGCATACGACAAATACAGAAACGGAACGTCCCCAGTGGTATATTATATATCATTTTACTGACTACATAGAATATTTCATATCAAACATTAGATTTAGCATTAATCCATATTATCACCTGATGAAATAATTAGACAAAAAACTTAACCACCCCTACAGTCACAAACTTCCACACAAATGGGCCGCTGAGGATTGTAGTACAGGCCAAAAAGAAATGAGCATACATTTTTGATTTCATTTGTGCTGAATACGATAAAGAAACAAAAGTTTGAAGTCACGCCCACTATTGCGCCATAATGGCGGCCAACATGGCACTTAAGTTTAATGTCAACACTTTGTGAACAACTAATACGATATGGGGCAAAGAACGTCTCATATGGTATTACTTATGCGATGTATTAGCTATAATGTGTGTTTCCATTATTAAATGGCAATCAACATATATGTTATCTTCATAAATATGAGCAACAGTTGCTTTTATCAATCATAAAAACTACATGGCTCTGATAGCCAACCATTCAATTAACGTTCAGTGACTAAAGGTCAAACATGACTCCAGTGTCGACATGTTCATAGAAACATAGAGACAGATGGATATGAGAAATACATTTATAATTCCCACATTTTCATTGAATATGAGTCATACAATGTGAACCTATGCATTTAAAGCAATGGATACTTGAGCATGGCATGTCCAGTTTTTCTTGAGAAACGCAAAGGACCCTACTGGGTGAACAAGAACACAACACTATATGCCAGTGATTTTGAGTTGATTACATCACTCTGATTTACAATCATTTACTTGTATCCCCCTAAAACACTAGATCAACGACGAAGGTGTTATGAATCCCGACCAGCAACACTAATATGAGGTCCATGTTAAGTGAAAAATAACTTTCGAATATCTGTGCCAGTTTGGGGTTAGGTGGTTTATGTGTGGACTGAGTATATTGATTCCTCGGTAAGATCGGCGCTGTCTTTCCGCCATCCATAAGAATACAATGTATGTCGTGATATGGCCTAGTCGCCATAGACCAAACCATAAACACAATTTGAATATCTATATGTCAAGACTAATGACTAGTGTTTATTGCCTGTTTATGCCTGTCACCATTTCAATTGTGTTTATATTTGCTACTAGCCTACAGTTTTTCATTACTTACCATTTTATCCATTTCAAATGCCACCTGACTCAGCCTGACTCAAAAGAACCGTGGACAAAACTACTTTTTTTAGTGACATTCTGGTTTGTTAGTGAGTTGCGTGATTATGAATATAATCTAACGGCAATCATAAATGGAACACTAACGTGCATGTTCAGTGAGATTATCGCACTATCACCTATGTATCAATAAAATGTATTAGCATGAGAGATATTACTACACATGTAGCCCGGACCCACGTCCCTAAGAAATAATACAGATATGATATCCACCAGAGATATAGAAGATTCAATTTCATTAGTCTAGCCAGGGAACTCAATATCTTCTGTTTGTAACATATATGAATCCGATTGACATTCACAACAATTTAACTAACATATTAGTCGAGACTAAAATATCAATGAACGGAAAAACATGCACATCAAGCAACATATGGCGAGAACAACTTATATGCATAGGTATGCGGTGTTATTCTCTTATTTCACGCTGAGCCGAAACTCGGACGATTATACAAACCAGCAACCTCTAGATCACCATAACGCATATTTATAAACTATTTTTACGCTGATTGCATTATATGGACATTGTGTTATGCCATTAAAGAGAATTTTGTGTGTGTGTGCGATGATGACTTCTGTGTTACGTTAATAGGTAGTTGCTATGATGTGTGAACTTTGATTGCTCGTGGACTCATATACCACTTTCCCAAAACCAGAGATCGATTAGATATCTTATTTGCTGTATTTCAAAATGTATGCCATTTTTTTCTTTTGCGTTACTGCATATAACAACAGTTAGTGATTCTGTTATTTAATGTTTCATTTGGCCAAAACTATTGCAAGGCTCTCTGAAAATGTTGGTGGAAATTCAAAAGGACACGTTAAGGAGGACTGCACATTCAAGACTATCACAATATATTAAGAGTGATATGATAGTCATATGGTAGTATTGAACATTACAACATCACTTCGTATCGCATCCAGTGCATGATTATTTGTAACGGTTAATGACCATCCTCTATTATTACCAGTTGTCTACATCTTGTTAATGCTTACTTACTTAACGTCTCAAAATGACATAAAATTGTCAAACAATAGTCAAAATGCGCACTGGAGATCGATACACGATACACGATTCAGCAAATTAAACTATTTAAGTCATTCTCGGAGTGTTTTTTATTTTGGTTGGTTTGTCTTTCTCCAAATATTTGATATAAAGTTCCTTATAATTGCTAAACAATACAACCTAAACATTCAACAAATGCAAATTTCCATCCAGTATTAATCCTTGCGTCATAGCTAAGGGTGTGACATTTGGAACGTGATGTAGGATACTACCAAACCAATGGCAACATGAAAGACACGGTTTACCCACCCGTAGGGAGCTGGTCGACAGATTATTAAGTTTATTTGAGACAGTCATGTCAAAGGTTTATCTGAAAAAAATGTTGTCTTACGACCATCACTCAAACACAACATTTCGACGTCTAATATAAACACACACTCGAAACAATATATCGCTTCAAACTGCCGATTGATACATGTTGACCGGCTTTCGTATTCATTGTTCGCAACGTGTTGACATTATAATTAGACGTCATGTTGGATTTTGGTTGTCTCCTAAGACCAGATGTGGATGCAAATTTGACATTTAATGTTTCTTCGTTGTATTCAACGCAAAGTAATTCCTAACGATTTGCTTAATTCTTTGCATTCTGGACTATAGTTACAAGTGCCGCCATTATGTGGACCTTTGTGACTGGGTGGTGGTTAAGTTTTTGTTTACTAATTCTCCAACTGATAAGATGGACTAATGGTGAAACTACTGTTCCATATGAAATATCGTCTATGTAGTCACTTGAATGATATACAATGCCATAGGGGATGTCCCCTTTATAGTTCGTCCGTATGTCCGTTCGATAAGTGGTACAATTCAAATTGGACGCCATATTGGACGCTATCTTGTTTCATTCTCTTCTAATAGTGAATATTGATGGAAATTCATACCTGTCACTTCGTATGTGTGTTCTACATTAAATAAAACAAAATACTGCGCATCATGCTATCATTCGTGGTTCCAATCCCAGGCGATAACTTTATTTCAAATTTTATGACATGGGATGGAGGGATAAATTTTTACCTATTATTTTACCAATTGAAAAGATGTATTAATGGTCAAATTAATGTTTGATATGAAATGTTATTCTATGTAGTCATTACAATAATATAGATTTTACCACTGGGGACGTTCCTTTTCTGGATTTTTCGTATGTCACTTCACAAAGTCTTAAAATAAAAACTGACCGCCATATTGGACGCCATCTTGGATTTTGATACTCTTCTAATGGTGAATATTGTTGGAAATTCGCATTTTACACTTGTTATGTGTGTTCTACACTAAATAAAATCAAATAATACGCACTATTCTATCATTCTGGGATCCAATCCACGGCGATGGCTATACTCAGCATTTTATGACATTGGGGGAGGGTTAAGTTTTTGCCTATTATTGCAAGATTGGTAGGGACAGGATAACAAAGTTCATAACTCCTGGTAGAAAATACCCCAGTCTTTCCAAACATATATGATGTGATAAGCTAGGTCGAGCGTGCTAGTTTTGTACAGAGTTTACGGGCGACAGTTTATCTGAATCGTCATGATTTTTTTATGCAGAACGTTACATTCTCTACCATGACGTCGTGAAATCTCGAACAAACCAGAAAAAATAAGAACGTTCCAATCTACACTGTAGTATCACCATGTACCCAATAATAACAAATAGAATGTTCTGTTTTTGGTGATGTGCTTAACTTTTAACCAATTGTGTATAGCTGGTCAACCGCTGAAAACAGGCTAATTTTTCGGTAGGGTACCTTCACAAATAGTCTTACCATACATAGCTGCCACCAATTCCGGCAAGGCCAAGAATCATTTTCATAAATGCTATGGATTTACCTTCCAGAAAAAGTTGGTTTCAACTTGTTCTACCGAGGGTAGGGGTATCCGACCACTTTTGGCATTTGGCCGCTCCTCTAAATTATTTCGGAATATGAGAATATGATAATTAGTATCGCTATCAACAAGAATATGGCATGTTGTTATAGTTAACATGTGGATACAAACATATACTTATTTACGAATCACTAATCGGGTTTTATTAATACTCTAGTAGCTCATCGTGGTTTTGTATGTACTTGTATGTCCAGAGCAAAACTCTTCACGAATCCACTAATTGAAGGTACACGAACAATATCTGGTTGGTAACACATTTCCCATTGAGGGCGAAATGGGTCAAATGGCCACGCCCCTTTTTGCGCGAAGTACTACCACCCGCCGTGACTATATCTCCAGAATCGTTGGACATAGGGGGTCGTGTGACCACTCAAAATGTGCCGAATGGCCACATTATGGTGGGTCAGTAATACATGTTCATATCCAAAAGTCAATGGTTTTTAAGGTAATTGACAAAAACCTGAACCCAATTTTGGGATTCAGCACTTTTATCTCAAAGTTGAGCCCCCAATTAGAATTTTATTGACCTATATCCATCGGTGCCATATACAGGTATCATTTCTGATATTTTCTGCACCATTATCGGATGGGATTGACCTTCAAGGAGCTCTTGGCCCTGACAATAAGGTTTTTGGATGGAATATATTGGTCGTAGAATGACATTTTCCCAATAACAAAGATGTTGAGGAAATCATCAATAATAGGGTATTTGATCAGTAACCTAAAACTCATACAAAAAGGTTACCTGGTGATATAATTTGAATGTAGTTCATCTTTTGTTATCTAGATTTCATGGCCTTTGATGTGAGATGGCTGCCAAAATGGTTATAAATGGAATTACATATATCACATTATCAATATACTTGTAAATGAGTTCAATGTGTTATTTTCTTTAAACTTATGGGAGAACAGGGTGTTTTTATGGTATGCTAATGTTGAATTGAATTATACTCAGCCCACAAGTAGGTTTAGTAAATGTTGAGTTACTACAATTTGATCAATCAGTATGATTCGGTAGTTGAGCAGGTTGTGTCTTTATCAGTCCCACGTCAATTTTGATTGGCTGCATCACCATTCTGTATAAAGGTTCTACAATTTCCCTAACACGTACATTATTTTAGAACAAATAATGGCTAGCCTGGCATGATTGCCTATATTTATATCCTGATATATGTATATGTACACGTAGATGTATATTTGCCCTAAATTGTTTCTGGTTCAAATTTGGGAGTTTGTAAGAAAATAAGTCATAAGAAAGATGCAGTTGCAGTAATATTAAAATATATTGTCCTGTTCAAAACTAACAAATACATGTCTATTGATTATTGGTGTGATATCCAGTAATAAAGACTAAAATAATCCTTCCGATTATTTTAGTCCAGTTATAATAAATCCACACATTAAAAATATAGGGCTTCCATACATACAGAATATTTTCCAACTTGACAATCGTTCCTTGTGTTCAACTGAGTGAGTACATGTGAGGTTCATGGAAATTTATTTGGCAAGCTTGATTCTAAAGTGTCTAGCTTTATGGGCTTGAAATTCCGAATGCAATCCTGTTGCGTTGTGAGCTCAGAGTGAGTTAGAAGAAAAATACAAGCATCAGTTGATATGCAGATATAAATACATACAAATCTACATTCTGCAGGTAGCCATGCTATGCAATCCTCCCTCATGTTTCAACTTATCAAGGAAAAATGATCACATTACCAATGACTATGATAGTCAGATGTTTTCGTAGATTTTGTAGATTTGTGGATGTTGTAGATTTCTGGATGTTGTAATGCAATATAGATCTCTATTATAGTTGCACAAATTTATTTTTCATTTCGTCCCTTTAAATTGACTTTTATTTTTTATGTATGTATATGTGCCACTCCAAAAATGTCAGTAAAAGTACTGTAAACCGTTTGGTTTGATGTTATAGGCACAGGATATATATATATATATATATATATATATATATCTATTATATATTTTGGAAGATCTGTGTGTCTGTCTGTCTGTAATCGATGGACTCGAAAACAGCCGAGCCGATTTCGATGAAACTTGGTATGTGAGGCTATTTTCGGCCGGAGAGTGACATAGGCCTATTAATTTGCCCGTGCGACGTGACCTTGACATCGGGTCATTTCAAGGTCAAACGCCCGAATATCACGGGATTTCGATGAAACTTGGTATGTGGGGGTACTTTCGTATGCGGAGTGTCATAAGCATATTCATTTGCCCGTGCGACGTGACCTTGACCTTGAAATCGGGTCAATTCAAGGTCAAATCGCCAATTTTGATGGGATTTCGACGAATTTTTATACATAGGGTCACTTTTGTCCACTGAGTGTTTTGGCCGGGTCAAATCGTGACCCCGACCTGACCTTGACCTTCAAAATGATCAATTCAATGTCAAATCGGGTAAAACCGGATGGATTTCGACGGGCACGTTTGTCGGATACTTTTGTACGGGCAGTGTTTTGGACTGGTCAAATCGTGACCCACTTGACCTTCAAAATGGGCAATTCAAGGTCAAAGCCCGGACGAAGTCGGGTCACCTTCTAGTATATATATATATATATATATATATATATATATATATATATACCGGTACTTTATATGTCAAATATTGTGAACCCTGCAGGTACATGTATGTGTGTCAGTCGCCTTATGTGTGTGATGTACATGCAGTAACTACATGTATATTCTAGTGAAATTTATGGTCTGCACTCTGCAGTATTTCAAAAACATGCTATGGCCATGTCTACATATACATATGTACACTGATTCTAACACAATGATTGTCAGGTTATAATCTATGTTTGAGGAAAGTTACTATGTATTTTTCATTTGTGTTGCATTTGTCAATATTAATGGGTCCCAGGAGACCAGATGTTACTAGTGCAGAGCCCATTTAATGTTCATGAGACTGGTGGACTTCATGTCTATACTCCTAAATAAACATGACTCTGAGTCTTATCAGACCAAGATGGTATTGTGTAGGTTTTACTAGAATTATAGTTAGAAAAGACTCAACCATTATTTTTCCACTGCCCTATATATCACAATATATTCATTTGGCAGTATTCATCCCAAGTTTAGTGGTGATGCTAATAAATTTTGTATGATAGTCAGGTAGAGCAAAGCGATCTGAACAAATCGAGGATAAGCCACTGTGTGTAGAAAACATTACAAACATGTATATTGTGAAATAGTTTAATAATGGGGGCTGGTATTTACAAACTGGCCATAATTGAGATGACTATTCCTGTTGTTTACCAAACATCAGCGTACACATTAAATATTTTGAAGTTATATGTTCTTGAATGTTTCATACAGACACTGACGTTTGCACAAATTGCTCGGATTAGCCAAACAATGCAAAAATAACCAACTTTAGGTAAAATGATGGTACTATTTCTTAACAGAATCGCTTTGACCTACAAACATCATAGCAATCCAGCAGTACCCATCAGCATAATATAAATTAGCAGGACCACTTAACCTGGAGTGGTATTGAAAATGAAAAGATCTTTAAAATGGTAAGTTATGAGGGCTATTAGGTATTATGAAGAATTATGTTAGTGAAATTATAGACCCTCATCTTCTCCAACCTGCAAGTGCTGCAACTAATGTGGGACTGACAAAGGCTCATTCTACTATTGATTGAATAGTGATGATTCCATCATTTCCTGAAACTTTTTGTGAGATGGGGTGTCCTTTTGGAAGAATTGATTACTTCTGAAATATATACTGGTATATATGGTCATCTCTCATCTGATTACAACATGTTTTTACTATACCCAGATGCAATACCCATTTTAAGATCGCAACATATGGCTGCTGCATGAAGCAAACAGTTGGTCATTCCATTTAGTAAAAGTGTTTAGCATGTTTCATAGCTTGGTCACTTAAATCAGATCAGCTGTTAAATGTTGATAACAAATTTTGAGAACCTGTTTTGTTCAATCTGTACATTTCTGTTGATTAGAACACAATTGTTACCTGATTTTTGGTAAACCACACCAGTTTCCAAGGCATGTTCAGTCGGGAAGAGCTCATGTTGTGTGTCGGGGTCAACACATCATCAGCAGCAATTTCCGGCTAATCCCATTATGTGTGGTCAATTGTGCTCTTAAGTCGATCAGAGAATGCGGATAGTTCTTCAAAAAGTGTCATACATATGCTGTGGCCTTGGTGGTATTGTATACTTGTGGTGCGTAACATGCTGAAATCGGTTTTTGGCAATTATCTTAAAAAACGTTGACTTTTGGATATGAAAATGTATTACTGACCCCCCATAATGTGGATTTTCAGGGTCAATCCCATCCGATAATGGTACAGAAATTATACCTATATGTGGCACCGATGGATATAGATCAATAAAATTCTAATTGGGGGCTCAGCTTTGAGATAAAAGTGCCGAACCCCAAAATTTTGGGGTTCAGGCCCTTAAAAATGGATTTGTTTTTGTTTTTGGCAATTATCTTAAAAACCATTGACTTTTGGATATGAAAATGTATTACTGACTCCCCATAAAGCGGCCATTCCGCACATTTTGAGTGGTCACACAACCCCCTATGTCCAACTGTTCTGGAGATATAGTCACGGCGGGTGGTAGTACTTCGCGCAAAAAGGGGCGTGGCCATTTGACCCATTTCGCCCTCAATGGGAAATGTGTCACCAACCAAATATTGTTCGTGTACCTTCAATTAGTGGATTCGTGAAGAGTTTTGCTCTGGACATACAAGTGCATACAAAACCACCATGAGCTACTAGAGTATAACGCAAATATACATGTTATTTGGCACCACGCTGGTTATAAATATACGTGCATGGATTACTATGTGTTTGTATTTGTGATAACATGCGTTTGGGAATTATAATTTTAACTAGGAATCACCATATTTGGAAGTTGTAAACCACAGTCGCCCATCCACCAAAATGCCAAGAAAAACCGTTATAATAAGACTTTTTTCGGCAGATAGGATATCATGATTGGTATACGCCATATACGTCGTGGCCATATTGGATACGTCCAGCCCCGTACCATTTATTTTTTTTTGTGCCATCCTGTGCCATCTGCCAATATTCTGGAGTAGCATTTAATATATGGAATCAATAAGTATTCAAAAGCTCCATATATGGAATGGTATAGCTACAACAGAACGTTGACCTGTAGCACTAACAAACGAAACGGGGCTGGATGGATCCAATATGGCGGTGACTTAAGTTATATGGCATATTGTTATAAGTAGTTATTGGTAATAAACTAATTTTGATAACTAAATCGGCTTTTGGTGAAAATCCGTTGTTAATTTAACTGGGTGATACGGGACCATCGAATCAGATTATCTATTTTTTTTAATTTGATGCCATATTGTAGAAAATGTTGGTGGACAGATTGAAAGAGAAAAGAAGTGAGCCGATGGAGGACTTCCACATTGAACCAGAAGCTGAAGTGAATAAACCTGATGAGGTAATTAAGTTTGTTGTCCAATTACTCATCTCATGCCTTTGGTCGTTTGTTTGACTTAGTATCTGAACATTTCCTAAGGTAACTACTCACCAATGAGTATCAAGTACCCAAAGATAAGTTAAGGGCTTTGTGGGCCCAATTTTTCCAAAATTTCCCAACATTTTATAGAGTCCAAATAAAGGATTCTGTTCATGTATATTAGTAATAATAGAAACCATGCCCATTGATGCAACATTTTGAGAGTACTTATACTTCATGGTGGATTATGTTAGAAATACAAAATGTGAACTTTATTGAGATTTAAAAACAATTAATTTAGAGGCAATGGTCCAAGAAAAACAAAGTCCAAATCTAAGAATCAAATATGGGAATATGTACTGAACACTGTGATGAACGATGTATTACAAAAAAAATATTATATTTCTTGAGTGTTCTTTGATAAAAATTACTTTGAACCGGTTGTTGACAAATGATATATACTTGCTTAAACGTTGGCTGTGTGAGTGGTAGCAGGCACGAGTTAACAGCTGGCCATTGTAACTGCTCTGGACTCTGTTGACAATAGAATGCTAATCCTCAATCATACCCCTACCAGATCACCATACTAAATCTAGTAAGTAGGTCACCACTCACTCAGGGTGATCACTCATGTGGATGCTTGACACTGGTAAAAAGCCATCCACACCAGACTGGACATCAGCCATGAAAGGTTGACCCATTAACTGCTGCCTCTCAGTCAACCATATTATGAAGTTAGTTTATCATTTGTCAACAACCGGTTCAAAGTAATTTTATCAAAGAACACTCAAGAAATATAATATTTTTTTTGTAATACATCATTCATCACAGTGTTCAGTACATATTCCCATATATGATTCTTAGATTTGGACTTTGTTTTTCTTGGACCATTGCCTGTAAATTATTTTGTTTTAAATCTCAATAAAGTTCACATTTTGTATTTCTAACATAATCCACCATGAAGTATACTCTCAAAATGTTGCATCAATGGGCATGGTTTCTATTATTACTAATATACATGAACAGAATCCTTTATTTGGACTCTATAAAATTTTGGGAAATTTTGGAAAAATTGGGTCCACAAAGCCCTTAAGGCTTAACCAAACCATCCAATATGGACTCCGGTTAAAATTTTGTTAATTTTTTAAATAGAGAAAAATGGCACAAACTTCACAGGAGAAGCTAAAACAACTATAGTTTCTATACGTATATTATATATAGTAAATAACACTTTACCTGTGACAGAAATTGGAAATATGTGATACTTTCTTCCGAACTGAAATCTTACTTTGTGCGCACGTACAGGTTCTGTTGTTGAGAAATTTCCACAAACAAAACTAAATCCTGGTTGGGGAGTTTTCTGTCAAGAACGATTTATTAAGAAATCCATACATTATATATATATATATATATATATATATATATATATATATATATATATATATATATGTACAGCACAAAACATGATTTAATTCTCATGTTTTTGAAGTGAGTGATTGAATTTTGAAATGACACAACCAGATAACACGCCGCAGTATTTGACAATGACTGTATCCATTCTAATCTTGCCGGTGGGGATTCATTGAATAATCTCTTGATTGATGCTGATTGGGATTTGGACCAGGCTGGCCATGTTATAATATAAGCTGGATTGCTGAGATATTCTGACCTTGCACAATCACAGTCAAATTGAGCTGTTTGCTTTCTGGTGAAGTTGAGCCACAACACATACCCTGGCTTTGGAAAATTTAAATTAAATACGTTTTGTTACTATAAAATGTGGATTTCTCAACAAAGCATTTCTTATGGAGTTCTCCCGAATCATGATGTACTTTCTTTTATGGAAATTAGCTGACTTATGTCTGTACGTGCGCACAAAGTCAAAGTGTGGTTGTTAAGTATGTGCTATATATTTTTATAATTTGATACCGGCGTACCAGTATAATGTTATTTACTACATATTATACATTCAGTGTTGTTTTCTTTGAATTTTGGGACGTTTTTGATACTTTTCTAACATTTTAAAAATTTGATAAACATATATATCCCTGGAGGCCTTATTGGACTGGTTTGGTTAAACCTAAACAGACTCAGGCTTTTTGCCTACATAATGTTGTTGTGTCTGCGTAGTCTCATTCTTGTCAGCTTCAGTCCACTTACCACACATGTCTGGAGTCGGGGAAAAAATTGAGACTTAACCCCCTGTGCATATTATCATCCATTGCAGTTATTTCTCAATATGGTAGGAAACTAAAACATATAATCACATATAATTCTATATCTATTTTATTTTGATCTTGTTATGAAATGCTCCATTGGTAGTATAGAATGTACAAATCTAACCCTTAAAATGTCTATCTTGGACAAATGATCACATATCAAGGAAAATCCTTTGGTTGGATTGGATTCGAAACCTGTGATAATGGAGTTTTCCACAGAGGCCACCCCCACAGCGGGTACCGACCACTGGTAATAAATAGTGTCTGTTATCCGAGATCGACTTCCGAAGTGAACACATCAGCACTTGCCCTTATGTTAACTAGCTCATGTTCACTATGTATGTGATTCGTGCAAATTTTGATATATATATTTTTTTTTTAAATATTAAATTAAAATTAAAAAAAAAAAAAAAAAATTTTATTATAGATTGAACTCTGATCTGCTGTAAAAAAAACATTAAAAAACATTTTAAACAAATTTTTAATTTGGTTTTTTATATATATAAATTTAAATTTTGTTTTCTAAGTTTTTAATATTCTTTTTAGATTTTTAGATCGAAATTTCTTGCTCAAAAATAAAAAAATTTGAAAAACAAATAAAATAATTATTTAATTTGTTCAAAATTTTAATTAAAAAATAAGGCCGTTATAGCATCTGCCCGGGTACCCCAAGGCACCACACAAAATTTGGTTGAAATCGGCCAAGGGCTCTGGAAGAAAAATCGCAAACAGACCAGAATAGAGACAGATCCCTGAACTCTTTAATATGTCTAAACAAGAGAACACACATTCGTGAAAATTATGACAAGTGTCATGCTAAATGAAAAACATTGTTATAATCACTGATAAATTTATAACATTATGGCGCAAATATAAATCTCAGTATATTATGATTTGACAACAAGAAAGTTGTTTGAATGTAGCCAATTTAACACTGAATGTATGCATGGGTATCAAAATTAGGGTGAAGAAAGATGGCAGCAGAATTTTAAATGCAGCCATTGGCTGGCTCAGTAGCTTATTGGTTGAATATATCCGTTAATAATTATTTGATGGACAGCTGTGGAAAGGTGCATATATAATAATACCGGTATATATATATATACTGTGAATTTCAATAGGGGAGAAAAGACATGGAAAAAACCTGCACCCCACAATGATCAGAAAAGATTGATGTGACTAAATTAAAGTTTTGTAATCTTGTCTTAATGTGTATAGCTAATATGAAGATGGAACTTTTGAATTGTCATATGAAAAGATATAGCATTTGGAAGTATTTGATGTTAATTCAACCCTTCAGTGAATAAATACTCGCAGACAACGAGTTTATTTAGGGAATTCAGATAATAAGTTCATTGCTCTTTGAGCTTCTCATCTGAACATTCCCTCCAAATGATATAATAGGAATTCTAAGATTCTGCTGATGTATTATCAAAACAGCCCTCCAAACAAAGAATAGACTTCCAATGTATACTTTTATAACTAAATTGGAGAATCCATTCAGTAATGACAGGGTTAATGATTTAAATTATTTAAGTAAAATTGTTTCGAAAATCCACATTTGTAGGTCACCACTCAAACTATTCATCTTTATATGTAATCCTTATTTAATCTACTTCTTTGTAATTTCAGAAAGGAATGTGTCCCCTACACACGGCCATCATGATGGAAGAGAGAACCGAGCGAGCACTAGCAATATATTCTCTCTTGAAGACAGGGGCCGACATCAACAGGCTAAATTCAGTGAGTAACAAATTTCACTTGTCTTTCAAAATTAGTTTAGTCACTCTTCCCCAATAAACCTTCTCAGCTACCAAAAGGTTTCACAAAATGGTAAAAGAGATGAATTTATCCTAAAAATTCTATATTGACTGTAACATGTAATTAAAAATATAAAGGAGACAAATTTGTAGGCAATAAACTAATTGAACTATAAATTACTATCTTGTAAATCAAAAATATCTGCGATTCAATTCAATGTCAATATAGGTTATTCTGTTAAAGATTAACACCGAATCTTTAACACCGAATAGGTCCGCTGATTCAGATATTTTGGAATCAACATGATGCCTTGGCTTAAATTTTTTTATAAAAGAACATGACAAAATATCCACAAATGCAAAAACATAAGTACTTATTAAGTGTTAAACTTCCAACATAGATAGATGTATGGTTTTTAGTTCACAAACCAATAACAACAGGTATGGGGCTATGGCAACCAAGACGTACGCTGTATTCAGCAGGCCAAATTAGAGATAACACACAATATATCAACACCAGATTTGATTCGAGATTTGATGTCTAAATTGAAAGGGGGAATCAATGTTGAGATTCAATTCAAGGCAAAATCATTAACTTTGGCAAAACTCACCAGCCAACTTTGGATTAAGTCTATTGACACAGATTTCTCATATTAAACCAAGCAATAATGAAACAAGACAGTCAAAGACTGTGGGGTCGCTCACCAGACTGCAAAGACTGATAAGACTGGGATTCTTGAGACCATAACAGTCAGAACTTTTCATAATCACTTTAAAAGAAGCGGATCTAAACAGGATATGTGGCTAGAGAGGCTTCATGTCGATCAGTGAATATCTACCTTTAAATTACCAATGGAACACTACAGATCACCCCCTCCCCTCCAACTCAACATATCCCCTCCTGATTGGGCTCCAGATTACCAAGTCTTAGGTTGGAATTTCACAACTGACGTCTCAAACTTTCTCAATTGTTCGAAATTTCCAATCTCACAAGCACCGTTTTATAAACTATTTAGACATGTTTGAAGCCCAATTATCCATGAACCCGAAAACACCATATATATGTCAGATTAATCAGTCAGGTAGTTCCAAGGTAGATGTTTTAAGTGAAGTCCCCATAGCCCCGTCATTTCTTAACAGGTTGACCTCATGTTAACAAATCTGAATCTCAGTCACTAAAGGATCCTCCATACTATATGTAAGCTAAATAGTCCAACCTATCTTGAGAAGACATTTTTAAGTATTAATATAGAGACATACAGTTATGTCCCTGGTCCCACTCTATTTAATCTGGTGACCCCATCTGAATAAATTTGAATCCCAGACATCAAAGAACCCTTCATACTAAATATCAGTAAAATAGACCTGATGGTCTGTGTGAAGGAAGCATATTAAGAGGAAAACTTCCTTTGCTTGACCCCTAGTTGACCAGGTGACCCCATTTAAAACCAATGACCCCATTTAAAAAAAAATCGGAACTCCGGGTCACACAAGGACTGTTCATACCAAATATGAACCCATTCAACCTGGTGGTACAGCAGAATAAGTAGTTTTTAAGAATTACTATGCAGGGCAAGAGTTATGGCCCTGCCTTCATAACCATTTGATAGAGTGACCTCATTTAAACAAATCGGAATGTAAGTCACCTAGGGAACATCCACACCAAATATGAACCCATTCAGTCTAGAGAAGATGTGAGCTCAAAAATTACATTTCATTGAACAAATATGTAAATCACCCCCCCCCCCCCCCCAACACAGTGGCGACATCCCTGCAAGAATATGACATACATGATTTATTTGAATGCCTATTGGCTTAACAAAATTACCACGACCTTGAAAGCCAGTGCATTCTCTTTTATATGGGAGGCTTCCCATGGGAGCATATATAAGAGAATGCACAAGCACAGGGTCTTCATTGCTCTCACCAGCAGAAATCTGGTCATGAAATGGTTAATATTAATAGTAAAAATAAACTTTATCTGTCAAACAGGTAATCTGTATCTGAGATAAACATGGGATAAAATTCCATTCATAAAGCCACTATCAGCTACCAGAATGTCTGGGAGACCTGTTGACATGGAGATAATTAATGATGGCACAAACATTTTGCCCAGCAATACCAATGTATTGTGATACTCCTACAGCTGTGATAAAAACAAGGATTTACATCCACACCTAAATATATAAACCCATTTGGTCTTTAATATGTATCTGGAGAAGAAAACAATTGATGGACGGATAGATACACAATGACAGATGGATGGATGGGAAAACAGTCTGACATAGAGACTGACAAATTCAATCCAATATACCCCCCAATTTTTCTTTGCAAAATCAGGGTATAATGAGTTCAACTGGATACTGGTGGTTAAGAACATAATATTCGAACAGCCAAGCCTGAACATAGTGTCTGACATTTGCAGAATGAGGTCCCCAGAGGGTGAATTTGGTGATGCTAGCCCGCATTGCAGGATTGTGTCATTAAATTCACTTCATTCTGTGTAGGCCTCAACTGCTATGGGGGACATAGCATTAGATTGAAGTTCTCCAGTTAAAGTTGGTGATGTGCACCCATTGGGCACCTCAATTATGCATTTTATATTCACAAATTAGGGGATATAGAAACTAAACAGAAGGGAAAAACTAAATAAAAATGTCAATTTAAGTGCCTATATACTTCCCAGAAGATGAGGCCTAAGCAGAATGAGGACCCTGGCTAGTGTATTTGGTGATGCTAGACTGCTGTGCAGGGTAGCATAACTAAATCCACCCTCTGGGAACCTCATTCTGCAAATGCCAGACACACTAAATTCAGGTAAGAGAACAATAATTTGTTTTGATTTTATTTTAATAACACACATTGGCATGAGTGCTAGCTAAGCATTAGTTCACACCCGTCAGCCTGATAAACATCTCAATTGATGACTGTGTGTGTATTTATATTAACTCTCTCTCTGTCTGTAGCTAATACAATTGACTTAATCTGCTGGTGGGAGAGATCCTGTGAGTTAGGAGATGAGATAGGGTGGAATGCTGTTGGTTGGGGGCAGGGTGGGGTTCTGGGTCATGTGGTGGGAGGGTGATCATTTTTTTTGTATGTTAAATTGATCAAGGAGTTCCTGAATTTTTTATTATTTTTTTGGGAATTATGGCCCTGGCTCCACCCCTATTTGACCCAGTGACCCCATTTGAACAAATCTGAACCCCAGTCATTCAATGACCCCCCATACCAAATATAAACTAAATTGGCATAATGGTTCTAGACAAGAAGTCGTTATAAGAATTACCAAGGAGGAATATAGTTATGGCCCTGGTTTCGCAACTATTTGACACAGTTACCTCATTTGAACAAATCTGAATGACAGTCACCAGGGAACATCCACACCAAATATGATCAAAATGCAAAAATGTAATTTTTTTGGTTTTAGAGTTATGTCCCTGGCTCTGCCCCTATTTGACCCATTGACCCAATTTGAACAAATCTGATTCCCAGTCACCCAAGGTCCCTCAGTACCAAATATAAGCTAAATCGGCCCAATATTTTTTTTAGAAGAAGTCATTGTAAGAATTACTATGAGTTATGGCCCTGGTTTCTCAACTAATTGACCGGGTGACCTCATTTGAACAAATCTGAACACCAGTCACCCAAGGACCCTCCATACCAAATATTAGCTAAATCGGAACAATGGTTATGGACAAGAAGTTGTTGTAAGAATTACTATGGAGGAATAGAGTTATGGCCCTGGTTTTGCAACTATTTGACCCAGTGACCTCATTTGAACAAATCTGAATGAGAGTCACCTAGGGAACATCCACACCAAATATGAATCAATTCGGTATGATGGTTTCAGAGGAGAAGATGTTTTAAAAAAGTTGACGGACGGACAGACGGACGGACGGACTACGGACGAGGAGTGATGACTATAGCTCCACCGGAGACTTCGTCTCAGGTGAGCTAATAAAACTGATGACTTCATTGAGAACCATATCCTGACAAATCTGACCATTTATATAATTCCCTGAAATTAGTTTATGGGGGGGGGGGGGGGACAAATAAAAAAACAGCCTTGACACTGGATGTATGTTATTTCATTAATTTGATAATATTAATTGATTTCCAGCAAGGGAACACACCACTCCATATGGCTGCAATGCTCAGGGAACCAGAGTTAGTGGCACAACTTCTGCTACATAAAGCTGATACCAGTGCGAAGAACAGGGTATGTGCACTAATATAAAAAACACCATTCCTTTTTTAAAAACCTGACCTGAGTTGATAAGATTTGAGAACAATGTGCACTGAGTAATATTCATGCTATGGGCATGATGATGAATGAAGATAAAATATGGCAGAAGGAATATCTAGTTATTTGAAACTAGTTCTTTTGTGGATATAAATTGAAGAGTTACCAAATTTGTTTAAAATCTAATTCTTCATCTCGAAAAATTATGCATGCATACGTGATTATAACAATATTTTGTAAATTTCCATGTGAACGAGTGCACAAATTATGTAATTTATTTTCCAGTTGGGTAAAACAGCACAAGACATAGCTGAAGTGAATTTTGATGTTTCAATAATGTCTTTGTTTGAAGACCGGCGTAGGCGCATAAAAGAGAAATGGTCAAAGCCCATAACTTATGCCAAGTCTTCAGGATGCTTGGTTATGTGATAGTCATTTCACTGAGTTGATAAAAAAAAAGACATAAATTTTAAGAATGCAATTACTGAGATGGGATAAAACCAAACTGCCATTGCCATGCAAACCTTGAAATAGTGTCTGACATTTGCAGAATGAGGTCCCCAGAGGGTGAACTTAGTGGGTTGCACAGTGGGCTAGCATCACCAAATTCCCCCTTCTGCTTAGCTCTCATCTTCCGGCATAGGGGCCTGTAATGCACTCTGCTGCTCGTCCCCCTTTGCACTGCCCCCACTGTCAAAACTATATACGCACCTGTTTAATGTTACTAGTATCATATATAGGTCCCAAAGAGAAGTGACCTCTCTCGTGCACCAGTATGCATATTTATTATATGCTTGCCTATAAAATAGCGGGAAATGACCAAAACATAGATATTTGTATGCATCTCTTAGAAGCCACAGTGAAATATGATTTTGTTATTTCACTTTAGGTTTCGTTATATTTCACTGTAGCCTGTCAGTGGTTTACCCAAGCGAAAAATTTGAAGATAAATTCTATAACCACGCATTATAGTAAATTGTCTGCACACTTATCGGTTATAACCCATAAGATTATTCGAAACAAGAGTTATTTCTTATAATATATTTTAATCGGTCATTCCATAGGGGAACCACCATAAGTAGACGGCAAAAGTAAAACAAGCAAAAAAACCTTCCAAAGAAAACCACATGCGCGTAAAGTTTAAACAGACACTCATCAGAAAAATTTGGTGTTTTTGATTGGCTAGCCAATACTTATCATGCACTATGCACCTGGGGCCCATACACGTGGGATTTATAATATATATTTAGACTGTTGACACGGAGACTTGTTAGTTTCGATTCCATGTTTCATTTCTGTGCAGGAGTCTTTTTGCTATATCAAGATTATTGTGCAATTATGATTAGTAGGAAGTATTCTTCAAATTGCTGTACTATTAAAAGTAAAAATGCTGCATAGCTCAGCAACTTTGAGCTTTACTAAGGTGCATATAATAACAAGAGGCCGATCACGATCGGCAGATGTTTAACCCATCCCTTGGCGATGGTAAATTGTTATGATTGAAATCATAATCACGGGCTTTGATGTGGAATTATAAGTATACTGTTATGTACTAATAAGTGGTACACACAAATGTACATAATAACACAACTTATTTGAGTTTATGGGTCAAAATAGAAGGGTTAATTGGAATTAATGGATCGAAAGAGAAGAGTTAATATAACATCTATAAAGCCTGTCACCACTATCATAGTATAAGCAGTTCTATTTATGTTGTTGCAAATGGCCATGTGACATATCAAAATAATATAGTTACTTATAAATAATGGAAAAGTTTAAAGACATGGAATGGATAACAGGTGTTAAATCTCATATCTTGGCTCTCTTTGATCCAATACAAATCTAAGCATCCAAAAGGACATAGAGACTACAGTAGAGCTCCATTGCTAGTTAAATAAATTACCTGGCTAAGCGGTGGAGGCGTTAACAGAATACCCTTATACAAACAATAGTATCCATGCTCTGTGGAACCTTTGTTTATTCAATTGTCAGATAACATCAAATCTCACATATCATTTGGTCAGGTAATTAATTATGGGTATTGTATAACTTTGACAAGGATTCGTGGTGGGGGTAGAAGAATGGAGAAGTGTAGGGAGGTGAGGGTAGGGGTGCGGGTGGGTAGAAGGTGGAACTCCCCCCCACATGTATGTATACTATCTTATATGTTAATTGATTGCTAATGGTGTTGATTACTAAATGTATACAAATACACAAATAGTTTCGTCCAATGTTCAATGGTCTCTGTTGTTAATTAATTACGGTATGCCTCCGACACTGATAGCGCCACCTTTTCTCAATCTACCATGGAAAATGATATGTTATTGTTAGTGTTGGGGTGATTACATGCCAATGTAATCGATTACGATTACAATTACTTTTGATTTACATGATTACGATTACTGATTAAATTTTTTCCAATGTAATCGATTATGATTACAATTACTTTAGTAAATGTAATCGATTACTTTTTGATTACATCTGATTACAATTGTTAGTTTCCAACCATTTTGATCGCATAGTAATAAATAATGAAATAATTCAAATTAACACATCAAATTTGATTGAATAAAGACATCACTGCATAACATGGAAAATAGAAACGACTGAAACAATAGAAAGAAGCAAGCAATAAACATATAAACTTTTTACATTTACATGTATTGGAAAGGTTTCAACATGAAATTATGCACCAACTTATTGGGAATACATTATGTTTTATGTGTATTTATTTATGTAAATATATTTTAATATATTTTTAATTTTCTTACATGGATTTAAACTAGCGCATAATATTTATGAAAATATCACCAGCAACATTTATAAATTATTTTCATGTTCTGTTAGATTCAATACCCAACACAATGAAAATAATACTAAGATTTATTTGATGATCATCCGTTGTTAATCCTGAAGAGGATTAAATGCGGCTTAACTCAATGAGTGCAGTAAATGACAAACCAGCTAATTTGGTCTACCT
Source organism: Siphonodentalium dalli (assembly GCA_032622095.1). Classification (NCBI taxonomy): domain Eukaryota; kingdom Metazoa; phylum Mollusca; class Scaphopoda; order Gadilida; family Siphonodentaliidae; genus Siphonodentalium; species Siphonodentalium dalli. The sequence goes on along the minus strand of CP136061.1, from coordinate 187,412,126 downwards.
GTGTACATCACACCTGCTTTGTTCAGTTAATTAGCCCTATTGTACCAGTGTGACTCTACAGCCATTGTCTGCAGCAGTCCCAATTCAATTTAATCCTAGCCTATTTATTCATATAAGAACATTTCATTGTCTGTATCACAAGTTTTTTGCCATTCATGCTGTATTCAACACTTGTGTGTTGTTATCTGTGTCCACTGAGATAATGTACATACACACTGTACCACTGACATAACAAATGACAAAATTTTACTAACTTTCTAATATGTTGTTTGTATCGTTGCACACTCCACAGTACCAAAGTCTGAGACTATGAGTATACAATACCCATCCATATGGATATTTTACTCAAAATTTTGTAATCGATTACTTTGATTACGATTACTGATTACGATTACCCCAACCCTTATTGATATGAAGGATGAATATCTTTATATTAACCCTTCCATGACTGGAGATTCCTGAAATTTTGCGATAAACAAGGCGCCAATTCAGTCTCTTATATATGCGAGTCTCTCACAAGAAGCCTCGCATATATATACGAGAATACTTTGGCCTAACAATATTTACCTTTACCTGGTAAGCCAGTGCATTTTCTTATGTATGCAAGGCTCTCCATGGGAGACTCGCATATATAAAGAGATTTTACTGGTTCAGGATCTTTAATGCTGCACCAGAACAGCTCCCGTCATGAAAAGGTTAAGCACAATTGTTCATAATTGACATTCGATGATTTTCATGCTCCAGAATACAAGCACATGTATTTTTTTGAAGTGTGCCTATGAGAGCCATATAATGGGAATTTATTATTTGACCACATCTACTTTACTCGTATTTAAATGCTATTCAGCTATGAATTCGCGCTGTGTTGTGCGAATTCAAAATGGACAAAGAATTTTTGTTAAAGAGTCTTGTATCTGATGACAGTGTCAGTTTTTAATCATCCCTGAAGTACTTATGTATTAAAGCTTTCATGACAGGAGCCATGCTGTTGCAGCATTAAAGATCCCATTCAAGTGCATTCTCTTATTTTTGCAAGTCTCCCAAAGGGAGCCTGGCATATATAAGAGAACGCAATGGCTTACAAGGTTATGGTAAATATTGTTAGGGTTTTCGCAAAATTTCAGGAAGCTCCAGTCATGGAAGAGTTAAAGACCATCACGATGAACATTTAGATCAAATGGAACATGGCTGCATCATAATTTTTGTTGTGAAGACCTGTGCTAATATGGTCCAGATAATCATTATGAAGTTATAGTTATGCACATCATTGAATTGAACTGAAAGAAGTAAACCACAAACGTGTATATAAGTTGCTGACTACAGAAACAAACTCAACACTTGGCTGTATGTAATTTAAACAGTGTGTTAACATAAATAACTTATATGGAGACGTGCCTTCATCCTAGAATGTGTGTATTTCTTAGAAGCATTTCAACATTGTTACCATGAGTTTCCACTGCACATAGTAAGGCCTTTTTTTTTTGGATAAGATGATAATGATGCTGAGATTGATTGCCCGCATGTAAATTATATACCATTAACATAACCCTCTTATTGCCCCTGTTGTTTAGTAATAACTCATACTACTTTTTGCTCCGTTTGAAATTCAAACACTGACGGGTACACGAAAAATAGTACTGTGTGAATTTAACCCTTTCAGTGCCAACTCCGATTTTTGTATTTATTGATTATAATATTGTGATACATTGATGGAAAGAGCTCTTTCCATCAATGTATCACATTATTATAATCAATAAATTTGAAAAATGATCAAGGAAATATGGGTTGATACAAAAATCGGACTTGGCACTGAAAGAGTTAAAGTAAGGTACCTCAAAATCATGTCACTGGCAATGATGAAGGTCTAAGGAGAGAAATGGGAGAAATAGTTCATTTAATTTATAGAGAATGTAATATTTATTTTATCTACATATTAAATACATCAGCATTTCCAATGGGCGGTTTGTCATATTTTATCATTGGTCTGATTGGTCGGATCTTCCGTCCATGGTACCCCCTGCTTCCGATGCCACCAGCCACTTCTAGGTCTGATGCCTAGCGCTCTCTTTTCCCAAAAGTTCTCAAATTTCACCTTATCATGGTCGATATTGGAAACTCGCCCCACAGTTACCATGCACTCATTATCAATTGCGATTTCTCTCTTTGACGGCATTTTCAGTATACATTTATCACCAGTTTTTCGCAATAAAACACAACACGTTCCAGCTGCTCTGGCCTTATTACCACCTTGGCCTTTGAAAATTTCAACATTGTGAATCAATGTTCCGATAGGCAGTGCAGCTACAGGATGTGAATCACCATCGATAGGTTTGACTGAAAAGAAAAGTACAATTATTCAATTAAATGCTTGTGCCTCATTTGTATATCAATAACTAATCAATATCAGTATTACTATATCAATGTAAAGTTCACTTGGAAATACATGGCAAAAAAAGACAGTTTTGTTTAAACCAAACTAGAGGTGTGACTGTCCGAATGGGACTAAGGATACCCCCCTGTTTTTAAAATACAAAGATGTTTCACATGTCAGTAAGCATTTAGTTAAAATAATAAAATAACAGTTCCCATTGCAGGTGTACAACCCTAACCCTAATCTTAAATCTATTGACCGAAAAATGTAGGAATAAAAGCTTGGACAAAATTATGCATGTTGCGAAAATGTTCTAAGTCGAAAAAAGGGAATAACTCCACACAAAAAAGTCAGACAGACATCATAATCGCAAGTTCCCATGGTATTAAATATCAGTGCCAAGATTAAAAAACATTGACCGAAAAATGTAGGAATAAAAGCTGGGACAAAATTATGCATGTTGCAAAATAATTTCTAAGTCGAAAAAGGGGGATAAGTCGGATAACTCCACCAAAAAATGTCGGACAGACGTCATAATCGCAGGTGCACAAGTTCCCATGGTACTAAATATCTGTGCCACGTTTTTTTAAAATTGACAAAAAATGTAGGAATGAAAGCTCGGACAAAAGTATACATGTTGCGAAGATTTTCTAAGTCGAAAAAGGGGGGGATAACTCCACCAAAAACAGTCCGACAGATGTCATAATGCATCGCAGATGCATGGGTTCCCATGGTGGTTGATGTATGTGCCCAGTTTCACGGAAATTGATAAAAAAACGACTGAGAAAAACTTTGGACAAATTTGTGTCCACGGACGGACGGACGACAGACGAGCTGACTCCAGTATACCACCCCCCCCCCATAACTTCGTTGCGGGGGGGTATAATAATAAACAAAAAATATTGTGAAAAGCCATCTCCTTTATCACCCATAGAACGCTTCATAAAACATTTCTATATTTGAAAAGACGCTTGTCTCAGACAAAACAGGTTTTACAATAAAACCAGATGTGCAGTTGATTTTATGATAATTAAAATATACACATGTACAAGATACATCCCCAATTGTTACCGGTGTAACATTTATCTCCCCCCGGGGTTACCCCCCCCCATGTATCTCCCCCCAACTCCCCACCCCCACTCTGAGTATCTTATCTTTATCTTATAAAGCAAAATAAGCAATATAATAACAAGTTCAATGTCATGCCAAACATACGCACTCGACGCTCAGTTTAGAGAGTGGGTAATGCTAAATATTTTTTGGAATGGAATTTTTTTTTTTTATTTTCCAAATCCAAGAAGTGGTATCCTTTCCCCTGAAACTGGGCAACCAACACACCAAAGCACAACATAATTTAATGATTCATGCCCAAGTTACAAGCTTACAATTTCATAAGGACACATAAAATTAAGGGTATCCTTTATTGCATGCTGGGCTATCACCATACCATAGCACATCCATATCCGATAATCCATGATGGAATTAAAGCTGATGTTCCTTACCCAAGTTACAAACTGAAATGTTCTTTCGGACACAAAATTAAAAAATTTCCAAGTGAAACAAAGGCCGTAATTCTAGTAGATATGAATCATTGAAACCCACAGTAAGAGAGTATCTTTCACTCAAGATGTGCAATCACATACCAAAGCACAACCAAATCCGATGATCCATGCACTGCCAAGTTAAAAGTGTTCGTACGGACAAAAAATTCACAAATTTCAAAGTCAAGCAAGGGCTGTAACTCTGGTAAAAATTAATGGACAAAACCTCTAGTATGTGGGTATCCTTTCCCCCAATCTGTGCTATCACCATGCCAAAGGACAACATAATCTGATAATTAACACCAGGTTAAAACTGAAATGTTCATACGGACACAAATTTCACGATTTTCCAAGTCAATCAAGGACCAAAACTCTGGTAAAAATGAATGAACAAAACCTGTCCCGCAAGCTCTGCTATCACCAAACTAAAGGATCTCAAAATCTGATTAATCAATACCCGAGTTACAAGGTGATATGTTCGGATGGACGGACTGAGACCTCAGCTATATGCCCCGAACATCCTACGGGGGTCGGGGCATAATATGTACATAGCTGCTGGGTGGGGGAGACACCAAGGTCGAAGATGATTTTGTGTCATATGCAGCTGCTTGGTTGGGGGGGGGGGGGGAATAGCCAGCGCAGGGAAAGATGCACCGGGAGTAGATATCGGGGAGAAGATACCCAGGGGTGAAGATATCGTGGTACACCAGTTTACAGAGTGTATTTGACAAAGCTTTGCTGTGATGTATGAGGGTAACTGGGAAACATTTACTCAGATATTGAGTCTAACATTTTTATTACTAAAGGTGCTGGATGTGCCAAAAAAATCAATCAATAAGTATGTAACATGTAACTGAGTTGGGAAGATAGGAGCATAAGGATCTTCTCTGGAAAGTTTCTTTATTATCAAATTTCTATAGAAACTTCGTAACATAGATTCTATTTCTTTTAAAGTTTAGTTTCTCTATATCCCCAAATTGGCAGACGACACATTGCATAATCACAATATTCACCATTTGGGAACTTCAATCAGAGACTATGTCTCCCATAGCATATGAGGCCATGCAGAATGAGGTCCCCAGAGGGTGAGCGTCACCAAATTCACCCCCTGAGAACCTCATTCTGCAAATGACAGGCACACTAAACTCAGGATTGATGTCAGCTACCAACAGTCGGATGATGCATGTGATCACCGGACGTTCTTGCATATCCTATTTATATGTACGTGAAAAAGCCCAGTGATGTGTAAATCAGGTAGCTAACATTGTATGCTGTTTGAAGTTATAAGTTCTCAATGTAAACATGTCTATTACATGTATTTGTATTCTCTGTGGCTTCATAAAACCAAATTACAATCATATCAAATAACAAATGGAACATTGAGCATTCACTGAACCCTAAAATTAATTTCTCAATGAGTATATATACACAAAGAGTGCTGTACTGTACATGCTACTGCCTTTGAAACTTAAAATTGTGGTCCAGGTCAATATCTGATTATAAAACTGACCTGGCATTCGTGGAATTTCACTGTATGTGTGGATAAGATCTCCTTCTTTGACATTATCAGCAGCGATTATCCATCTCTTATGTTCATCTCTTCCCAATAGTGCTATATGAGCGGTCCGAAAATATCTATCCTTGTCAATTGACAGGACTCGCTCAGTCAGCTTGGACCCATCTTCTTTAGCTTCACGTTTAGTGTCAATCAGTCTGTGTTTGACCTTGTCACCACCGCCCCGTCGGAAATTCTCTCGTGACCCTAGAAACAAATTATAGTAAAGTACTTAAACTTAAGAAGTGATATTTTCATAACTGTCCAAAAAGAACAATTTGACTAACACAATTTTCTTCACCTTTGATGAAGCTTTCAAGCGACAGGGCTTATAATTCGTATGCGAATCAGAATCGATTCTCGCAAAAGATTCTCGCAAAGTGAAACATGAGAATCAGCTATGATTCTCGCATACATATCTTTGCTTTGTTGTTAACACCTCAAAAAAAGAAAGTCCCCCCTAATATATTCGGTGATATTTTATGAGATATTGGATGGATTTTGATGAAACTTTCCACAAATGATTTGTGGTACCAAAGACATCAAGTGTGCTAATTACTGTGCTGTGAGGTGAGATATGGCTGAGTGAGCACAAATTGAATGGTAGAGGGGCACTTTTCAAAAGTTGCAAAAACACAGGTAGAGTGATCACAGACATTCAGCTGTGCCTTTGTCCCCACTTCTCGCAGACTTGGAACATCCTTATCTGTTGGCACCTCAATGGCCTACATGGTAGGAAACATGGTTTACTGAAAAATGGCTTCAAAGAGACTGATTTCAATAACTCTGTGTTGCTCACAGCATGGAACTTCAAGGTGTCATTCCAAAGGAATGTGGTTGGACTGAATGGCCTGGGCATGCAGCAGGAACATTGTGTCCCAAAGATGACACACATGTTATCGTGGACTCACTGTGTCACTTTCAGACCACATTTACAGCCAGTAACAACTTGTGTGAACAATGGAACAATGGAGTGACTGTCCACTCTATGTCAGTGTTTTGCAACTTTTGAAAAGCACCCCTCTTCCATTCAATTCATGCTCAGTCGGCCATAACATAACTCACAGAACAGTGCCTCACAAAGGTTGTGTATCAGATACCACTAAACATTTGCGTAAAGTTTCGTCAAAATCCATCCAATATCTCATAAAATATTACCGAATATATTAGGGGGGACTTTCTTTTTTTGAGGTGTTTAGAAAGATAGTCATATTATAGGTACTACTGTATGTTTCTTTTATTTGACTAAAGGTAAATCTTTCAATATTGAAAGCTATACATGTACAATAAATATTACAATTCTGCATTCTTGTCACATTCGCATCACAACTCACTTGACTGAATATACAGGGAGAGGGTAGCTTTTTTAAGATCTTAAAGTAAGATATTACTGTTGAGAAATAAGCTAAATTCAACTCTGAGAAAAGTTAAAATTAAAGCACAAGCAGTCACAAGACTTGTGAATCAACTTTGATTCTCGCGAAAATGAATGGATTTTAAGGCCTAAGTGACTCAGTTATGATTCAGACATAGACAAGCGTACTTCTGAAAGTAACTCTATGACCTGGAGAAATAAAATCATTGATGCACGTGTTATAAATTTTATGGAAGGCCACACCATTCACCAATTCGCTGAGTTGATACCCAAATTAATAGGCATGCTGTGGCTGCTTATTGACATTGACTGAGATGCTGTCTGGGTCACTTAATTTTGACAACTCCATTGGCAATTCATTCTATAAATTGAGGGTGCTAGAAACTAACCGGTATGGCAAATAGTACTTCAGAAAATATCTTTCAAAAATAGTAGCCAGCCCATGCTAATAAAATAACATAAACACCATGATGTCGCTCAAGGGAGCTGCCAACCTCGCAACATAATAAAATATTATAGGATTTTGCAGGCTTTTGTGGCCATTTCATCTCATGTGATTCCAAAACATTTCAAACCAGTGCAAGAGATACGACTCACTCACAACCGCATTATCAATGACTTTGCTAAACACATCTACAAAACCATATGAGAGTAAAAACTCACCATCAGCAGCCCGTCCCCCAGTTTTGAAGAAGTCAACAGGTTCAGTGGTATATTTTTTCTCACCAGTGATTTCATCTACAGGCCACTGAGCATATCTTTTCATGTGATGCTTTGTGTTAATTTTATATCTCAGAGGCCATTTAGGTCTGCAATAAAAATTAAATAAGACAACTGTGTAGCATTTGAATGTTTTAGGCATATATTGATCAAAAAACTGTAGGATAATTAAGGTATGTAGAACAAATGCATTAAGCCCTAAATAATCGACTCCTTAACCACAGCAGAATTATGGGTACGTTTCAGGATTTAGTTGGAAATATGGCTTGTTGCCATTCATCGGAAAGCTCTCAGTGAGAGCTTTCCGATGAATGGCAACAAGCCATATTTCCGACTAAATCCTGAAAAATTACCCCTAATTCTGTTGAGGTTAAGGAGTCGATTATTTAGGGCATTACTGTACCTTTGCTTTTCCATATAATTGATTTCCCTGATCTCAAAACAAAATTATTCTTCCCCTATCCATGATTACTCTCATAAGTTGGCGCTTAAAATTCATTTAAAGACATGTACGTGGTCCCAAAAATGCATTTGTGATGTAACAAAATTTGCCAGGATATAAATCTGAAGAATTGGCCGATATTGAGTTGAATGAAGATCCACATCAAATATGAACAAGTACGTCATTGGAAAAAATATAATTGTTCCATATTTGAAATATTAGTATGGCAGTTGTCAGGTCTCAAATGTGAAAAAAGTTGGTGAGATGTAACGCATGTAACAGGAGAATCGCCCTACATATATATAGCTCCAAGAAAATTAAGGCATGTTTGCAGCTTACATAAAGTTTAACATCTAAAGGCCTTTCGAGCCATCGACACTTTTCAATAGACAATGTATCATCATGACAATGCAATATAATTGTGACGTTTTCACAATTTCAGAGAGTACAACTCTGTTCTCACATAGTATAATTTCCTCCATTGAGGGTGGACCCCTGAAATGTACAATGAAATATTGTTCTTTCCACATTCTTGAAATCAAGTTCGCTCAGTCTAGTTTGTGGAAATGGAAAGTACTGTTCTTTCCCGCATTCATACAAATGCTGACTCAGTATATTCATTTTTATATATATCATGACATACAAAGCCTCAAGTGAAATGTGAATATATGTCTGATAAAAGGATTGATACTCTGATCCATTCTGCCTCCTCTATTTATTCATTTCTCTTGATTTTGGTATACTAGTATAAGAACAGCCATTTCTTCATTTTCCTGTGAGATTCACTGATATAATAGTTACAGTAATAGTGATTTAAAGTGATGTGAAATACTCCTGTTGGGTGATCAAATAGAAATGGAGAATAATCTTGCCCAATGTAGTTATTTTTACGAATATTAATCCAAACTTACAGCAAACACACCATCATTCTTATATATTAATTAAATGCAGTGACTCTCGATGACAAATCATTTGCGTTAGTTTATCGCCGATTGTTGTGTCCTGAATCGAGATGTAAATATTTACAATTAAGCGTAGTTCAAGTGGTGATATCTATGGAATGGTATGGTCGATTTCTTCGAGATTTTCGGTGATATTAGTAGAATGCTACATTCCCACAGTTGGCTTAGCGAATGAGTACTAACTCATCAGTTCCATGCACTCGCACAAGTCCATAATATGTCTTTAATGTTGATGAAAAACTATCAATTATTCATATATCAATGCAAATTGGAAGTTGATGTAATTTTTATGTCAACTCAAGAGTAGTTCTGGGCTGCATGAGTCCCAACTGTTTATGCAACTTAGAGACCAGTCTTAGAGGGATATATGGGAGATTTCTTCTGCTTAAAAGTTAAAATCTCTCACTTCTCCCTCTTTTCTTCCCGGGAGATATGAATTTTATCTAGGGGTGCCACGATTAATCATATAATCGATGAACCGTTGATAAAGCCGATAATCGATTACCATTTCCATCATCGATCAATCTGCATTATTTATTTTTACATCGGAAAATGCCGGGTATTATTGAATACCATGTTTGTTTTACACAGTTTAATCTACAACCGATGGGTTAACAACCTTTGATCACATATCAAAGAGATTCCGACAAAATGAGTACTACAAACTTATGTTGCAAACAGTCGGCAGTTCATTTGATGATGCGACATGGTTACTCTTCGGGTGCTTTTTTCCATGATGCATATGCCAAAACAGTATAACCAGTTTTTACTGGTTCTAATGATGCCTGTTCTGACTATACATGTAATTGGATTGTAAATGGGTTTTGTATCACACAATACTTTAATTAATCATAAAAGTCTGCTTTAGGGGTATTAATTAATCTTCAGTCGTTATGACTTCTCCTTGATAATCATCCACTTCCCCCTATTAACATATAGCAGAACTGACTTCTATCATTTTGAAACCTCTATGCTAGACCCTGATTCAAGAGCTGCAATTCCATTGAATATAGGTGCTCCATGCTAATATGGGTGTGGAATAGTAGTAGATAATCTTACGGTCTTCCAGGTTTCTGTGATGTGCTGCCTGAGCGCACAATAACATTTAGCACATGTGCTGTCAAATTGGATTTGAAGGAGAACTTCTGAATCATTTCACTGATGATGTTCATGATGATTCAATGTTGAAACCATAAGGATGCTACCATACTCTCTGAAATGGACACTATAAATAAATCAGTTTATATCAAATAAAACTTTGACCATTACTAACGTTATCTACTAGACTACTCCCCAATCATCACCCCCCCCCCCCCCCCCAAACATTTTCACAATATCTGACTTGCTTTTCTTAGATGCCATTTTACTTGATATCAGAGGGAAAACAATCCAATTTTCTTCTAAATAAAAAAAAACATATCGAAAACGAGAAACAAAGAATGTTAGACAGAAAACGTTGAGATCGAAAGCACTATCGCAGACTCCGGTTCAAATGTTAATGATTTGATGAGTGAATGTTCTGACATTGACAATAATTAGAAGCTAAAAGTAAAGAAAAAATTCAGGGTATGATAGTTCATACAAGATAAAAGTTTATTGAGGATGGCAAAAAACCTACCAAATATTTTTTGTTGACACTGTAGCTCAACTTGGAAAGGGAATAATTTCATGTGTTACAGTCAATGGAGCGATTAGGAATGCGGAAAGTTGAAATGTCTAATACTAGTATTACTAGATTATCAACATGAATAGATATATATAAAGTAAAATCCAAGATGGTTGCTGGCAGCTACCGGTATGTTTTCGAATGAAATTCAAAAACATTTGATAGCTTCCATCCAGTAGATCAATATCAAAATTAATATGAAGATTGGTGATGATCGGCTGAGGGAAGTGGACTGTAGGGTGTGCCAAAGGATTTAGTCATGCAAAGAGTAAAATCCAAGATGGCTGCCCTTTTATAGTGTGTTTCAGAACGAAAAAGTTGAATAAAATCAACAAATTTGTGAATTTAAAAACAATTCAAACGTTAATGTATTCCATGTCCCAACCCGGACATATACACCCAATTTCATTAATATCCATTGAGAACCAACGAACCAAACACCATATAACACCCGGTTTACACCTTTTATTTGGAGCCGGCCTCGGCATACACTTTATAGTGTGTCCCCAAAGATGTTATAAGCAGAGAGCCCACCAATTAAATTGTGGCTGAGTTGAACTCACTCCAACACAGAATCCATAGGCTTCCCCGGAATAATATTTAAACTGTACAAACCTACATGAATGGGTGTCAGGGGTCACAGTCACATAGCCTGAATACTGTCTAATTACAGTAATATAAATTATCTAGCTTTGACTGACCTTATAGAGAAAATAACTGGTGCCTTAGACAATCACTACACACAATTGGAGTGTTCCTCGACCTATCTAAGGCATTTGATACAATAAATCATAGAATAATGCTTCAAAAACTAGAGCACTATGGATGTCGAGGGGTTGCACTGAACTGGTTCAAGGATTATCTTACTCATAGAAAACAATGTGTTCAATATGATGGCCATATATCAGAACTCAATGAAATTACCTGTGGGGTCCCACAAGGATGAATCTTAGGGCCTCTCTTATTTTTAATCTATATGAATGACTTGCCAAGTATATGCAAGGATGCTAAATTGATACTTTTTGCAGATGACACAAATGCATTTTGTTCTGATAGAGATATCCACAAATTATTTAACAGAGTTAACACTGAACTGGATTATATGAATCAGTGGTTTGCTGCTAATAAACTGTCATTGAACATTGATAAAACAAATTACATGCTTTTCACTAATTGTTCACTACCTGAGGTATTACCAGTCCTAACTATAAACAATAAAAATGTTAATAGAGTGGCAAATACCAAATTTTTAGGCATCACTATTGAAGACAACTTATCCTGGGACAAACACATAAATTCATTATGCTCTAAACTTTCCAGTAATGTTGGAATCCTGAGGAAAGTCAGTGAATTTGTTCCTGCAAAAACTTTGAAAACCTTATACTTATCACTAATTATCCCCTACTTGACCTATTGTAACGCAATATGGAGCTCGACTACCAAAAAGAACCTAACCAAAATCAGAAAACTACAGAAGAATGCCCTTAAAATTATCTCAAATGATACAAGTGATATTATGACTTATTGTAAACTAAACAAACTACTAATATTTGATGATATTGGTAACATGCAGCTCATTAGAATACTACATGATTATCATATGCATGCACTACCGGATTCGTTATCAAAATTATTCACACATATTGAAGATATCCATAGCTATAATGAGCACTTATGATGATAAATTATTTTATCCACATTGATGATGGCTTTATCAATGTAAAATATCAATATATTAACATTGATGTCATTACCATTATTTTTTAGTATCAAAATGGAGAATTTTGTGGTAACTATATTGTCTGCCTCGTGGCCGGTAGCATATCAGGGGACCACAATGGAATTAAGCCTTCGAGTGCTTTTTGTGCCATCCCCGATATCTAGCCGTACATGTACTCTACGATTTTTTTTCTAAATTTCAGCCATCATACCATTGGTATTCACTTTGACTTCTTTACAGCCTCATTTTTGTTTCAAAATTTGCGATTTCTTATATAGCCTAACAACTGAAATTATGTTAAAAACTCCTTTTTATTTGCTTGTAATTTATTATATTTGTAACCTGTTAAAACAATATACGTGTATGTCTTTATATCAAAAATAAATCAATCAATCAATCATAATACCCGCGCAAAAACAAAAGGTAATCTTTATCATGAATTCAAAAGGACTAAAAACTCAAAAAGTGCAATCTCAAACAAAGCGCGAGAATTATGGAATAGCCTCCCCGCAGACTGCACACTACGCATTAAAATTAGTAGCCCAGAATACCTTAAATATTTAAAAGATTACTTTATAAGAAAACGAGTACAATAATTCAGCCGTATCAATGGCCAATTCTAAACTTAAATCTGAAAGTATAAACTAAACTACCACATATCTCAAACCTAAATGAGGTCCACTGATTGTACAGCCACATCCTTGACATTCACATAAAACATTTTAAATTGTTCTTGGAGTTGACTTAATATATATACTTTATGAGCATCGCCCAACATATTATGCACACCATGTAATCTTGCGCCCGCCCCCCCCCCCCCCCCCCCCACCAGCCCCAACTCTCCCCAATCCTTGCACCTACCTGCACTCAGTTTATATTCATTATTGTATTTATCATGCTATTATAGGGCTCTGGCCCATAAGCCATGCCTTCTACAGAGCCCTGTTGTTATTGTGTATAATATGCATAATTTAATTTATCAATAAAAATCACTTCAGTTCAGTTCAGTTCAGTATAGCAATAATGGAGGCCCAGGCTAAGACTCACACTGCTTATAGTCTGTTCCACATGCCTTCTAAACAGTGATTATTGAGTGATAATATAAATGTTTTAATTAATTAGCACACTTACCCTAAGGTAGGGAGATAAATGTATTTAAATATTTAATTAATTACTGGTAATATCTCAGTCACTGTTTAGAAGGCCTGTGGACAGTGTGGTCTGCCTAGTGTACATGTCTATCTATCTATCTACTTGATACTCCATCGCCCTCAATGTGCTGAGGATTATGTGGAGGTCCAGGTGCTACCACGGCCGAGTAACTTTATAACCCTGTGGTGACTCCAGTAGCGTTCTTTAACGTGCACACCGAGGCGTGTACACGGGTCAGCCATTAATGTCCGCGCCTGATCGGACAGCGTACTGCACCCACGACAACATACCTGGACAAGATTAGTGTTGTAATGGGGGGAAGTCGGCATTTTGCATTCGGATCTTTATTCAGTGATCTCGAATGAGACTTTTCAGCCTGACAAACTTGGTATCTCACCGAGTTCTGATTTTTGTCAGAATACCCTGACCAGGTTGCGATCCCCGGTCCGATAGCACGAGAGACCAGTACGCTACCTCTCGGCCACCGACTTCCACTGTCATCTAATGATCTATAACACCTACATATATGTTATAGATGTAGTATAATGCATGAGCAATATCTCCAACCGGTATAAGATAAAGCATGTTATCACATTAATACTATATTTTCTTTCTGCTCGGACTTTAGTTTACACTGTCGATCATTGACTTTATTTTACTAGTGCGGCTTACGATGGCACGAAATAAGGCAAGAGCAAAACCACTTGGACCGTTTTCTTGCCAATGTGAATTCTTTTGTGTTAAATAGATATCAAAATGGATGGAAGAGACATAGTTCTTGAAGAAAAATATAGATATAGAGTTGTAATTTTCCGCGATATATGTTTAAAATTAGTTTTCGTTTGAAGAACATATACTAAAAAAAATATTTACTCGATTTACGTACCCTGCAATGTCCGTACCGGTACCTCGTTCGGAGAGTTTAACCTCTTCGCTGCTATGACGTCCGTATCTATTACGGACGTAAAAGTGCACGCCGTGTGCTATATGGTCCGTAGGTACTACGGACCTACTTCAGCACACTAGAAGTAGGCCATTATATATAAATGGAACTCAGATATTAGTGCATCGGAATAACTGTATCTCGACGTTTCAAACAGTGTATGATGTTCCACGATTGTGAACGATAATAGCCTTTCAGCTGAGTCACTTTTATGGTTCTTTTGACATTCCCGCTATATTTTCCCATTGGAAAATGCCAATAACGTCAACAGCCCAGCACACGACGTCATAACGTCATTTAGCAGCGAAGAGGTTAACCATGTTCCTTTATTTACGGGTAAAAAATAGTTGATTCGAGTCGAGGAACCGACGCGCCCCATCAAAGGTCAGACTGATCATATATCGATTTTTGAAATCTATTAGTTTCACCACCGGTACATTTCGGTGGCCTGGCAAAAAAAGTCGACGACCGACGGTCTCGACCAAGTTACGTATGAAGATGGATAACTCTAAAATCAAGTGCTTTGGATGTTATAGATATTTGACAACCCGGCCAGATTTCGTTGACTGCATGTGGTTAGCACTATTTTTGGGCAATTACTCGATTCTGATAACTGAAGCGGCATTTAAAAAAATGTTGTTGTTGTTGGAATCGGATGACATGGGGACCATCGAATTGGATTGAGTATACCTACGTCAAAACTACTATGCAGTGCCCATATTGTTTTTAAATTCTCTCCTGCGTCTTGACCCAAAATCCATTCGAGGGAGCTACTAATCTAATTACTACCATAACATAAAGTGGGCTTAATTACTACATGCTTTGAACAATTATGAGGTTTGACTGTAAAAATTAACGCAATTTACGACCTTTCTGTTATATCAGAAATAATATTATTGAAAACAAATTGAAAACAAATAAGAAAGTGCGATTATCACAATAATTTAATATATACCGAGGGCATAATTATGTGTACATGTAAGCCTATATTAAATTACACGCTCTTTATCGGTGACTGTCAGACTAGCCTAGCTCTTGTATATGCTTTATTCTCTGATCAAATGTGACATAAGAAAACGAAAATTATATACAAAATATGAATAGAACGAAGAAATTTTGAATGTACAAAATATACAACGACCTCTCGGGTGTCATAATCAGCATTATCAACATCGCTTTCATCATCACCAGTTTCTTCCTCAAAATAATAGTCATCATCATCATCATCATCATCACCAACACCACGTGTAATCGTTGTCGTCGCGATCATATTCACCATAGCGTCGATGTTGATCATCGTCATTGTTATCATAGTCACCATGATCATAATATTCATAATATGGTCACCACGTGCCGGCTTCAAAGTGGTTGTTAAAAAAAATGGCAACAGTAGCGACTAAACAACAACAACAACAACGGATTAATCGTTGTTATCCAACTTAAAGTTAATCAATCGTATAAACGAGCAAAGTCTACGTAAAAAAGTTACGTCATTCAAATTTAGTATGTCGTCTAAGATATCAATAGTCGCATTTTGTATACTTGTAAATTGTCGGGGCATGAGACGATTTCTAGCCTCGATTAAACATTCACATTCCATCAATGTGGACTGCAGAACTGACACGTATAATATACAGAGCGTTTATTGGTCTTGGATTTTGTACTATGTAGTAATAATAATATGACAATTTGCCCTCTATTAAATACACATGCCACCTATATATAATCGCACAGAACTACATTAACTTCTCGAATATTTTCGATATGATGTGTGTAATATCATATTTAAAAATACGGATCTGCATGGGTCATGTACCATTTTCCGAAAATTAGTTAATAAAGCGTACCGTAATTGAACGCTATTTATTTACCCTTCATGTGATGACTTTTCAACATTTCGTGTTCTGATACCATATTATAATAATTCCATAAGATTTATTTGAACTCTAATAACTAAACAGATCATTGATCATATCACATATAACAGTTATAAAATGAAAGCTCTTTATTCAGTCACGGTGGGCGCTAGTTTTATAATTAATATAGTTAAACGCCACATTAATTTGTGCTACTGATTAAAAGCTAAGTATCGGCATAAACCACAGGCCACTGGGGGGATTACTAAAATACAAATACATGTATCGACTAATGAGACTATACCAGTGACATAGATTTATCAATGCACAAAAAAAGTTTTAAAATATTATATGTCATTTATTCAGTTAACTGGATGATAATATTAATATTAGTCCAGGAGATATTGGTCGACATCTGCACCCCCTAACCCAGTACTCAACTTCACCCAACTAATTTTCTTTATTAATGTCTCCTCTAATTTGTTTCGGTTGTTAACAAGAAAAAGGTGGCCGCAGAGACTCCAGACAAGATGGCGGCCATTGTTTTATATGCGCCATGTCTCTTTGGTCGCCGTTATAGTATATTATATGGTATCACATGCGGTCTTGTTTTCCGATCAATTCGTTGTGATAATAATATACAACCCTTACAAATTAGCCAAAAATCCGACTGCACCAAAATCAATTATGGCGGCCAAGATGGCCACTGAAATGATTTTTTTTTTTACATTTCACCACATTTCGTTTGTCTCTGTGGGAAAAGATTGGCATGTTGTTGGAGTAATTTTATACATTTATCGTATAGAAGAGCGCCCACAATGGCGAACATATTTTGAAAAATCACCGAAAATCCCTCATATTCACATCATTGGGCATTATTGTCGAGACAACTCCAAATGCTGACAGTTGAGGTGTAAATACTGAGGTGAAGTAATTACCTTACTTCTCATGCATAAGTAATGGTTTTCCAAATCGAAGATGGTGTTAAAATGGTGACCGAAATTTGCATACACGCCTACATTTCTTTACTTTCTTACTTTACTTTAAACATATTTTAATGTATTTAGAAACAAAATATACATAGGGATCAGGGCACAAGTTACAAAACTTACAAACTTGCCCCTCTCCTAATACAATCATGGAACATACATAAAAATACATAGCAGATATAGCAAACTGTTTATAAAGAAGAGTGCAGAGTGTGTGTGCTGCGGATGTCGGGTTTCCATCTGTATTCCAATCTCGGTTATGAAGAAAACGCTAGAACTCAGTGAGTTGAAAGATGAATAGCGAAATTTACCATACATGGGTTTGTTCAAAACGCTCTGTTTTAGCTATAAAAGATTGAGTAATGCGGAAAAGAGTAGTGTTCTTTTGATTTGATATACCTTTTACCCCATATAAGAAATGATTTGCTTCTAATGATTGAAAGCCATTAATACTTAAATTTCGGTAAAAGTCAATTCTCTGATCTACAAATAAAGGGCAAACATGAAAATAGTGATTGGCGTCTTCAATGTCTAAGTTACAGGGGCATATAGGCGAATCTGATATGTGATTATCAAACATATCCGAACGGAGATCACTACACTGATTCCGAATTTTACAGTGTATTGTATTAATTTTCCTTTTTCCTGTATAAAAATAAGAGGGTGGTTTTATTATTGGATCTATAATCCCTAAATTGGCTTTGAAATCGGAAATAGAGGTTGCATTGATTACATACACAGGTAATTTGTTCCATTCCAGAACAACAGATGGGAGAAATGACTGTTTAAAATGCTCAGTGTTAGCGAAATAGGAATAAAATTTATTTGGAAATCTAAGATTATAATCCGATCGTTCTCTGGAGCGTGCCGGTAGGAGATATGTCAGATCAGGCTATGGTCTTACAATCTCGTCCAAATACGGATACGATAGGCGAGAATCGCATGCGTTTTGATATGTCGATGCCGTCTGGAGAGTTTGGCGGGACCAGCATCCCGTCTCGATTTGCTCAGTCTACCCTTGATGCTATAAAGTGGTAGCCGCGGGCGCTTATATATAGAGTTGTTTTTATGAGCCATCAGGCCCCCGCGGCAGCGGTCGCTGGCGCGACCTGACTGCCTCGATATCAATTTGAAAAAGGGGTGACGTTGCTTAACGGTATGATTTTTTACTAAATAACGGGTATGTTAGAGTTACATTTCTTTGAATTTTACAATCGAAACATATTCGCATGCGATGCTGAGTCACGCGGGACACGGCAAACTAAATCGCGCGCAAATTGGCTTGCGATTTTTCAGCATCCCACCCCATTTGGCATGCGATAGCGTTTGTACTAGGTGGTCAGATACAAAGGGGCGTCTTCATTGATAATTCTGTAAATTGCTTGCAAATGGCGATGTTGCCTACGCCCGTGTAGTGTCCGCCAACCTACCTCAAGCCATAACTTGTTAAGTGATACTGAACGATTTAGGCCGGTTACGATTCTAGCGGCGTCTTTATGTATTCGGTCGAGTTTTTCCAATAAGTAATCGGGTGCTGAATCCCATACGACGTCAGCATAATCCAAAATAGGAAGGATATACGCATTGTAAAATTTTTCGAGTGTCTTTCTATCGAGATCGTTTTTAAATTTCCTCAATTGTGATAGTCTAGAGGCAGCTTTGTTTGCTGTGTATTCTATTTGTTTGTTCCATTTTAAGTTTGATTGAAATTTACTTTCTTGCGATGTACGTTATTTTTACGCGAATTTTACCCACAATAACATGTTGATATGGAACATTGAAGTATTCACTTGAGTTTGGCAATTGATATATACACAGTCTGCCAACTGGCGGCCAGAAATTGAAAAGAAGTCGATATTTGCACATACTAATTTCAACTTTTTGTCATCCCTATCATAGCGTCACTGTGTTGATAATGTATTACCAGGATGCGCGACGGAGGATCGCTGGAAATTTCAGATATATCCCACATTAACAAGGATGTAGCCACCTCCTTCAACCCACTCCATCAACACACTACACCATGTTGTCACTTCCATTGGTTGATTAGTGATTCAGCTAGGCTTTGAGTGGAGGGTCATAGATAAAAACGAGCAACATGCGATACCCTGTCAGCACGCCCTTGGGTTGATCAACGAAACATACAGGCTCTGCATGAGTAGACGGTCATGGACCAAGCATGTTAGAGCAATTAATTGGTTAATCGCTATATAAAACTGGTCATTATTATTATTTATAAGAACGCACAACAGACGATCACTGGAGAGTGAAACTACCCAACAATAACTAACTATGGTGTAGCCCCTCCACCCCCCACACAACCAACCAATGAATGCTCATGACAAGCCGTCGCCAACGATACGGCCCTCTCGATTGGTCCATCCGTAATATGATATATCAGAATAATAACTCATCTGATATAACAGATTAAGTAATCTGATATATCTGATGGGTCCTACTAAACATCGAACACAAACTAATATAAACGATCACTGGTCCAAAAAGCGGAATAGAAGGTGAAATTGGGTTTGTGTGTGCGGGGGGGGGGGGGGGTCGATTCTATGCGTATGTGGTGTTATTTCTAACTTTGGTGACTTATTTTTTGAGTTATTAGCATTATTTGAATACAAAGGTGTTCGTGTATGTTCGTTGCTCAGTAGGACCGTATCAGATTTATAGTCTGATAATTATATCAGATTAAGTAATCTAATATATCAGAATATTAACCTGATATATCAGATTAATAACTGAAGAGGTAGCGGTTCTACGCCGCCGTAATATATAGTGCTAATATGTATTATGCTACTTCAATATATCCTCGTGCAGATAGGTTCATACATTGGACTCATTTGATTATGCATGGAATAAGCCCGTATAGTGGACTTATACCCGCTATTCCGTTGGATGGCGCGGGCCACAGTGAAAACACATACATAAAGAGCGTGCATCTGATGCAGCAACATATTCTCGTGCAAATAGGTTCATATTGGACCTAAATATTCACATATAGGTTCATTTTGGACTCATTTGATTCTGATCGAAATAGGCCCATAGTGAGCTTATTTAAAAAAAAATTAATTTAAAAAAAATTAAATTAATTTTTTTGAAAACATTTTGTGTGGAAAAAAACTAACGCCGTTATAACCTACACCGGGGAACCCCGAGTCACCACATCAAATTTGGGAGAAAATTTGGGAGAAAAATCCGGACATACAGATCTTTTACTTCTTTATATGATACTAGAATGTGACCCGACTTCGTCCGGGCTTTGACCTTGAATTGTCCATTTGAAGGTCAAGTGGGGTCACGATTTGACCAGTCCAAAACACTGCCCGGACAAAAGTACCAGACAAACGTGCCCGTCGAAATCCATCCGGTTTTACCGGATTTGACCTTGAATTGATCATTTTGAAGGGTCAATGTCAGGTCGGGGTCACGATTTGACACATACAAAACACTCAGTGGACAAAAGTAACCCTATGTATAACATTTCGTCGAAATCCCATCAAAATTGGCGATTTGACCTTGAATTGACCCGAGTTCAAGGTCAAGGTCACGTCGCACGGGCAAATGAATATGCTTATGAGACTCCCCATACGAAAGTACCCCCCACATACCAAGTTTCATCGAAATCCCGTGATATTCGGGCGTTGGGTCATTCAAGGTCACGCCGCACGGGCAAATTAATAGGTTTATGCCACTCCCCGGCCGAAGGTACCCCCACATACCAAGTTTCATCGAAATCCTGTGATATTCGGGCGTTTGACCTTGAAATGACCCTATTTCAAGGTCAATGTCACGTCGCACGGGCAAATTAATAGGCCTATGTCACTCCCCGGCCGAAAATACCCCCACATACCAAGTTTCATCGAAATCAGCTCGGCCGTTTTCGAGTCCATCGATTACAGACACACACACACACACACACACCCTCACACACACACACACACCCTGATCTTCCAAAATATATAATAGACTAGCAGGTTAGCCCGCCACTGGCGGCATTCGTCCCATGGCTTTGTTTCAGAAACATGACATTTTTTTAATTATTTAGTTTTTATTTATTTTTGTTTTTTATTTTTTAATATGAATTTAATGTTTTTTAAATTTAATATATTTTGTTTCTGAATTGTTTTTTTATTGTTAATTTGTTTTAATTTTAAATTGTTTTAATTAAATTTTAAATTGTTTTAATTAATTTGTTTGTTTCTGGCGGAAAAATTTACCCGTAGAAATCCCCCCTTCCTAGGAACGACAGACAACGCATTCTTTGTTTCGGGAAATCTCTCTACGATAACATTGCATTGAATTGAAATTAAATTTTAAATTGTTTTAATTAAATTTTTTGTTTCTGGCGGAAAAATTTACCCGTAGAAATCCCCCCTTCCTAGGAACGACAGACAACGCATTCTTTGTTTCGTGAAATCTCTCTACGATAACATTGCATTGAATTTAAAACAAACGCTTCCCGTCGGGAAATCTGTCTGCATAATATTTCGAGTCTGCCGTACCCGTCGTAATGGCGTGAAATCTCTCTGCATAATAGATAACATTGCATTGAATCTGTTGTTGGCATTCAGGGCTTCGGGTCGTTGTTGTTGGCATCATGGCTCCCCGAAAACTCTCACATTGCCGAAAACGTGTATTTAGTAATATCGTTGTTGTTGATATTTACGGCTTGGGGGCTATTTTCTCGCCAACAATGTCGTTGGCGTTCACGGTTCGGGGCAGTGTGTATAGCTGCGTGAGTTAGCAGGAATCGAGGGGTGTAAGTTTAGAGCTTGTTTATATGAATGTTTCAGTATTTCGAGCGATAACATTGCATTGAATCTGTTGTTGGCATTCGGGGCTTCGGGTCGTTGTTGTTGGCATCACGGCTCCCCGAAAACTCTCACATTGCCGAAAACGTGTATTTAGTAATATCGTTGTTGTTGATATTTACGGCTTGGGGGCTATTTTCTCGCCAACAATGTCGTTGGCGTTCACGGTTTGGGGCAGTGTGTATAGCTGCGTGAGTTAGCAGGAATCGAGGGGTGTAAGTTTAGAGCTTGTTTATATGAATGTTTCGGAAATAGACTAAGATTTTCAGCCGTAACAAAAAATGTATACATCAGAAAATGTAAATTCTATATTTTGCGAGGTATTAGCAAGTTTTGGCTCAACGGGTTTAGCAGTTTGAAGTGAATATGGATATAAAAATATACATATACAGATATAAAAAAAATGTAGAGTTACTCCTCTTGGATCGCGAGCGAATATCAATTAACCCCGAAGTGCCGATTGCGGTGAATTTGATGATTGGGAAGGGAGAGACGGTGCTCTGAGCTTCTCCAAAACGCGACCACGCCCGTATCGGTGGGATTTTACATTTACATACGAAATTTGAGCTCAATATGTACACGCGTTTTGGATTCTATGAAGTACCCACACACATATATATATATATATATATACGTAGTTCTCAAAATATATAGTACTAGCAGGTTAGCCCGCCACTGGCGGCATTCGTCCCATGGCTTTGCTGCAGAAACATGACATTTTTGTAATTATTTTGTTTTTATTTATTTTTGTTTTTTTATTTTTTAATATGAATTTAATGTTTTTTAAATTTAATATATTTTGTTTCTGAATTGTTTTTTTTATTGTTAATTTGTTTTAATTTTAAATTGTTTTAATTAAATTTTAAATTGTTTTAATTAATTTGTTTGTTTCTGGCGGAAAAATTTACCCGTAGAAATCCCCCCTTCGTAGGAACGACAGACAACGCATTCTTTGTTTCGTGAAAACATTGCATTGAATTTAAAACAAACGCTTCCTGTCGGGAAATCTGTCTGCATAATATTTCGAGTCTGCCGTAGTTGTTGGCATTCAGGGCTTCGGGTCGTTGTTGTTGGCATCACGGCTCCCGAAAACTCTCACATTGCCGAAAACGTGTATTTAGTAATATCGTTGTTGTTGATATTTACGGCTTTGGGGCTATTTTCTCGCCAACAATGTCGTTGGCGTTCACGGTTTGGGACAGTGTGTATAGCTGCGTGAGTTAGCAGGAATCGAGGGGTGTAAGTTTAAAGCTTGTTTATATGAATGTTTCGGAAATAGACTAAGATTTTCAGCCGTAACAAAAAATGTATACATCAGAAAATGTAAATTATATATTTTGCGAGGTATTAGCAAGTTTTGGCTCAACGGGTTTAGCAGTTTGAAGTGAATATGGATATAAAAATATACATATACAGATATAAAAAAAAAATGAAGAATTACTCCTCTTGGATCGCGAGCGAATATCAATTAACCCCGAAGTGCCGATTGCGGTGAATTTGATGATTGGGAAGGGAGAGACGGTGCTCTGAACTTCTCAAAAAGGCGACCACGATCGTGTCGGTGGGATTTTACACTTACATAGGAAGTTTGAGCTCAATCTGTACACGCGTTTTGGATTCTATGAAGTACCCGCACACACACATATATATATATACGAAGTCTCAAAATATATAGTATAGACTAGCCGATGAGCCAGACGTTGTCCGGGCTATTCAAAAACCAAATTTCAAGTCGATAGCGCATGCATTTCAAGTCGATAGCTCCACCCGTTTCCGAGATCTGGTCTGCGCATGTGCGAAGCTGGCGTCGCACGGGCTCGGCGATCCGATAAAATTCGTATCCGGGGCAAGATACATTCACATAGCAAATTTCAAGTCGATAGCTCCACCCGTTTCCGATATCTCGTCTGCGCATGCGCGAAGCTGGCGTCGCACGTGCTCGGCGACCCGATAAAATTCTTATCCGGGGCAAGATACATTCACATAGCAAATTTCAAGTCGATAGCTCCACCCGTTTCCGAGATCTCGTCTGCGCATGCGCGAAGCTGGCGTCGCACGGGCTCGGCGACCCGATAAAATTCGCATCCGGGGCAAGATACATTCACATAGAAAATTTCAAGTCGATAGCTCCACCCGTTTCCGAGATCTCGTCTGCGCATGCTCTGAACGGGCGTCACACGGGCTCGCCAATACGACAACGTCCACCGCCTGGTCAAACTACACACACGTACCAAGTTTCGTCCCGATCGGTCGAGAATCGTAGATTTGTATCAATGAAAAACAAACAGACAAACAGACAGACAAACAGACAGAGGTCTTCAAAATATATATGAGACTAGCCGATGAGCCCGACGTTGTCCGGGCTATTCAAAAACCAAATTTCAAGTCGATAGCTCTACCCGTTTCCGAGATCTGGTCTGCGCATGCGCGAAGCTGGCGTCGCACGGGCTCGGCGACCCGATAAAATTCGTATCCGGGGCAAGATACATTCACATACCAAATTTCAAGTCGATAGCTCCACCCGTTTCCGAGATCTGGTCTGCGCATGCGCGAAGCTGGCGTCGCACGGGCTCGGCGACCCGATAAAATTCGTATCCGGGGCAATATACATTCACATAGCAAATTTCAAGTCGATAGCTCCACCCGTTTCCGAGATCTCGTCTGCGCATGCGCTAAGCGGGCGCCGCACGGGCTCGCCAATACGACAACGTCCACCGCCTGGTCAAACTACACACACGTACCAAGTTTCGTCCCGATCGGTGGAGAATCGTAGATTTGTATAAATGACAAACATACAAACAGAGGTTTTCAAAATATATATGAGACTAGCCGATGAGCCCGACGTTGTCCGGGCTATTCAAAAACCAAATTTCAAGTCGATAGCTCCACCCGTTTTCGAGATCTGGTCTGCGCATGCGCGAGGCTGGCATCGCACGGGCTCGGCGACCCGATAAAATTCGTATCCGGGGCAAGATACATTCACATACCAAATTTCAAGTCGATAGCTCCACTGGTTTCCGAGATCCGGTCTGCGCATGCGCGAAGCTGGCGTCGCACGGGCTCGGTGACCCGATATAATTCGTATCCGTGGCAAGATACATTCACATAGCAAATTTCAAGTCGATAGCTCCACCCGTTTCCGAGATCTCGTCTGCGCATGCGCTGCACGGGCGCCGCACGGGCTCGCCAATACGACAACGTCCACCGCCTGGTCAAACTACACACACGTACCAAGTTTCGTCCCGATCGGTCGAGCATCGTAGATTTGTATAAATGACATACATACAAACATACATACAAACAGAGGTCTTCAAAATATATACATGTATGAGATAGACTAGCCGATGAGCCCGACGTTGTCCGGGCTATTCAAAAACCAAATTTCAAGTCGATAGCTCCATCCGTTTCCTAGATCTGGTCTGCGCATGCGCGAAGCTGGCGTCGCACGGGCTCGGCGACCCGATAAAATTCGTATCCGGGGCAATATACATTCACATAGCAAATTTCAAGTCGATAGCTCCACCCGTTTCCGAGATCTCGTCTGCGCATGCGCGAAGCGGGCGCCGCACGGGTCCGCCAATACGACAACGACGTCCGCCTGGTCAAACTACACACGTACCAAGTTTCGTCCCGATCGGTCGAGAATCGTAGATTTGTATAAATGACATACATACATACAGACAGACAGAGGTCTTATATATATATGAGACTAGCCGATGAGCCCGACGTTGTCCGGGCTATTCAAAAACCAAATTTAAAGTCGATAGCTCCACCCGTTTCCGAGATCTGGTCTGCGCATGCGCGAAGATTGCGTCGCACGGGTTCGGCGACCCGATAAAATTCGTATCCGGGGCAAGATACAATCACACACCAAATTTCAAGTCGATAACTCCACCCGTTTCCGAGATCTGGTCTGCGCATGCGCGAAGCTTGCGTCGCACGGGCTCGGCGACCCGATAAAATTCGTATCCGGGGCAAGATACATTCACATAGCAAATTTCAAGTCGATAGCTCCACCCGTTTCCGAGATCTCGTATGCGCATGCGCTGCACGGGCGTCGCACGTGCTCGCCAATACGACAACGACGACCGCCTGGTCAAACTACACACACGTACCAAATTTCAAGTCGATAGCTCCACCCGTTTCCGAGATCTCGTCTGCGCATGCGCGAAGCAGAGGCCGCACGGACTCGCCAATACGACAACGACGACCGCCTGGTCAAACTACATACACGTACCAAGTTTCGTCCCGATCGGTCGAGAATCGTAGATTTGTATAAATGACATACATAGGCCTACATACAGACAGACAGACATACAGACAGAGGTCTTCAAAATATATATGAGATAGATACAATCAATATTGTTTTTTAATTTTAACATGACATTTTAATATTATTTTAATGTTTTTTAAATGTAATATATTTGTTTTCTGATTTTTTTCCGAAACATAACAGAAAGATGACATTTTTTTAATTATTTTGTTTTTATTTATATATTTTTTAAATTTTAATATTAATTTAATGTTTTTTAAATTTAATTTATGTATTTTTTAAATTTTTTAATATTTAATTCTTTTTTATAATTTAATAAAATAAAATTATTGTAAAATATGTTTTGTTTCTGGCTGAAAAATCTGATGAATCCCCCTTCCTAGGAACGACTTTCAATGAATTCATTCATGGTACCCGTCCTAAACATTTCGAGCGATAACGTTTTGTTGAATCCCGTCGTGAAATCTCTCTGCATAATATTTCGAGCGGGTCAATGAAATCCCCCTTCCTAGGAACGACTTTCAATGAGTTAATTCATGGTACCCGTCCTAAACATTTCGAGCGATAACGTTTTGTTGAATCCCGTAACGTTTTGTTGAATTGTAAACATGTCCCCCGTTCCTAGGAAAGACAGGCAATCTCTCTGCATAATATTTCGAGCTATTTCGAGCGATAACGTTCACGCTTGATGTCGAATCCGGTATTGCATTGAAAACAAACGCTTCTCTCTCTGCATAATATTTCGAGCGATAACATTGCATTGAATTGCCCGTCATACAGATAAGTAGATAGCGAAAACGACGCTCTTTATATAGACACTGCGGAAAACTAACGCTCTTTGTATATCAACGCTATTAACCCGAAGTGCCGATTGCGATACGAAATTGTGAGTGTTGGTTTGTAACCGGGATTTCTGAGAAGCATTATGCCTATAACTACCCCCCCCCTAAGCCCTGACCTAAGTGTCATACATACTATAACAATGATGTTGTAAGAGTATGGCATCCAATAAATCTCCCCGCATAGGAAATGCACTCAATTTTCCCGTATAACTCTGCAGATGCTAATAACGTTGAATGGGAAACAGACGCTCTTTATAGCGATGCGTAAACAAAACCGCTCATTAAATAATCACTTGATTAACCCCCGCCGTGCCTTTGTGGTGATTTGGGAGTGGATAAATGGTGCTCTGAGCTTCTCCAAAACGCGACCACGGCGGTGTCGGTGGGATTTTACACTTACATACGAAATTTTAGCTCAATCTGTACACGCGTTTTGGATTCTATGAAGTACCCACACACATATTTATACGGAGTTCTCAAAATATATAGTACTAGCCGATGAGCCCGACGTTATCCGGGCTATTCAAAAACCAAATTTCAAGTCGATAGCTCCACCCATTTTCGAGATCTGGTCTGCGCATGCGCGAAGCTGGCGTCGCACGGGCTCGGCGACCCGATAAAATTCGTATCCGGGGCAAGATACATTCACATACCAAATTTCAAGTCGATAGCTCCACCCGTTTCCGAGATCCGGTCTGCGCATGCGCGAAGCTGGCGTTGCACGGGCTCGGCGACCCGATAAAATTCGTATCCGGGGCAAGATACATTCACATAGCAAATTTCAAGTCGATAGCTCCACCCATTTCCGAGATCTCGTCTGCGCATGCGCGAAGCGGGCGCCGCACGGGCTCGCCAATACGACAACGTCCACCGCCTGGTCAAACTGCACACACATACCAAGTTTCGTCCCGATCGGTCGAGCATCGTAGATTTGTATAAATGACAAACATACAAACATACAGAGGTTTTCAAAATATATATGAGACTAGCCGATGAGCCCGACGTTGTCCGGGCTATTCAAAAACCAAATTTCAAGTCGATAGCTCCACCCGTTTTCGAGATCTGGTCTGCGCATGCGCGAGGCTGGCGTCGCACGGGCTCGGCGACCCGATAAAATTCGTATCCGGGGCAAGATACATTCACATACCAAATTTCAAGTCGATAGCTCCACCCTTTTCCGAGATCTGGTCTGCGCATGCGCGAAGCTGGCGTCGCACGGGCTCGGCGACCCGATAAAATTCGTATCCGGGGCAATATACATTCACATAGCAAATTTCAAGTCGATAGCTCCACCCGTTTCCGAGATCTCGTCTGCGCATGCGCTAAGCGGGCGCCGCACGGGCTCGCCAATACGACAACGTCCACCGCCTGGTCAAACTACACACACGTACCAAGTTTCGTCCCGATTGGTGGAGAATCGTAGATTTGTATAAATGACAAACATACAGACAAACATGCAAACATACAGACAGAGGTCTTCAAAATATATATGAGACTAGCAGGTTAGCTCGCCACCGGCGGCGTTTGTCCGAAACATGACATTTTAATATTATTTTAATGTTTTTTAAATGTAATATATTTTTTGTCTGAATTTTTTCAGAAACATAACAGAAACATGACATTTTTTTAATAATTTTTTTTTTATTTATATTTTTTTTAATTTTAACATGACATTTTAATATTATTTTAATGTTTTTTAAATGTAATATATTTGTTTTCTGAATTTTTTCCGAAACATAACAGAAAGATGACATTTTTTTTAATTATTTTTTTTTTATTTATATATTTTTTAAATTTTAATATTAATTTAATGTTTTTTAAAATTTAATTTATGTATTTTTTAAATTTTTTAATATTTAATTCTTTTTTATAATTTAATAAAAAAAAATTATTGTAAAATATGTTTTGTTTCTGGCTGAAAAATCCGATGAATCCCCCTTCCTAGGAACGACTTTCAATGAATTCATTCATGGTACCCGTCCTAAACATTTCGAGCGATAACGTTTTGTTGAATCCCGTCGTGAAATCTCTCTGCATAATATTTCGAGCTATTTCGAGCGGGTCAATGAAATCCCCCTTCCTAAGAACGACTTTCAATGAGTTAATTCATGGTACCCGTCCTAAACATTTCGAGCGATAACGTTTTGTTGAATCCCGTAACGTTTTGTTGAATTGTAAACATGTCCCCCGTTCCTAGGAAAGACAGGCAATCTCTCTGCATAATATTTCGAGCTATTTCGAGCGATAACGTTCACGCTTGATGTCGAATCCGGTATTGCATTGAAAACAAACGCTTCTCTCTCTGCATAATATTTCGAGCGATAACATTGCATTGAATTGCCCGTCATACAGATAAGTAGATAGCGAAAACGACGCTCTTTATATAGACACTGCGGAAAACTAACGCTCTTTGTATATCAACGCTATTAACCCGAAGTGCCGATTGCGATACGAAATTGTAAGTGTTGGTTTGTAACCGGGATTTCTGAGAAGCATTATGCCTATAACTACCCCCCCCCCTAAGCCCTGACCTAAGTGTCATACATGCTATAACAATGATGTTGTAAGAGTATGGCATCCAATAAATCTCCCCGCATAGGAAATGCACTCAATTTTCCCGTATAACTCTGCAGATGCTAATAACGTTGAATGGGAAACAGACGCTCTTTATAGCGATGCGTAAAAAGAAACGCTCATTAAATAATCACTTGATTAACCCCCGCCGTGCCTTTGCGGTGATTTGGGAGTGGATAAATGGTGCTCTGAGCTTCTCCAAAACGCGACCACGGCGGTGTCGGTGGGATTTTACACTTACATACGAAATTTTAGCTCAATCTGTACACGCGTTTTGGATTCTATGAAGTACCCACACACATATATATATACGGAGTTCTCAAAATATATAGTACTAGCCGATGAGCCCGACGTTATCCGGGCTATTCAAAAACCAAATTTCAAGTCGATAGCTCCACCCGTTTTCGAGATCTGGTCTGCGCATGCGCGAAGCTGGCGTCGCACGGGCTCGGCGACCCGATAAAATTCGTATCCGGGGCAAGATACATTCACATAGCAAATTTCAAGTCGATAGCTCCACCCGTTTCCGAGATCTCGTCTGCGCATGTGCGAAGCGGGCGCCGCACGGGCTCGCCAATACGACAACGTCCACCGCCTGGTCAAACTGCACACACATACCAAGTTTCGTCCCGATCGGTCGAGCATCGTAGATTTGCATAAATGACAAACATACAAACAGAGGTTTTCAAAATATATATGAGACTAGCCGATGAGCCCGACGTTGTCCGGGCTATTCAAAAACCAAATTTCAAGTCGATAGATCCACCCGTTTTCGAGATCTGGTCTGCGCATGCGCGAGGCTGGCGTCGCACGGGCTCGGCGACCCGATAAAATTCGTATCCGGGGCAAGATACATTCACATACCAAATTTCAAGTCGATAGCTCCACTGGTTTCCGAGATCCGGTCTGCGCATGCGCTGCACGGGCGCCGCACGGGCTCGCCAATACGACAACGTCCACCGCCTGGTCAAACTATACACACGTACCAAGTTTCGTCCCGATCGGTCGAGCATCGTAGATTTGTATAAATGACATACATACAAACATACATACAAACAGAGGTCTTCAAAATATATACATGTATGAGATAGACTAGCCGATGAGCCCGACGTTGTCCGGGCTATTCAAAAACCAAATTTCAAGTCGATAGCTCCATCCGTTTCCTAGATCTGGTCTGCGCATGCGCGAAGCTGGCGTCGCACGGGCTCGGCGACCCGATAAAATTCGTATCCGGGGCAATATACATTCACATAGCAAATTTCAAGTCGATAGCTCCACCCGTTTCCGAGATCTCGTCTGCGCATGCGCGAAGCGGGCGCCGCACGGGTCCGCCAATACGACAACGACGTCCGCCTGGTCAAACTACACACGTACCAAGTTTCGTCCCGATCGGTCGAGAATCGTAGATTTGTATAAATGACATACATACATACAGACAGACAGAGGTCTTATATATATATGAGACTAGCCGATGAGCCCGACGTTGTCCGGGCTATTCAAAAACCAAATTTCGATAGCTCCACCCGTTTCCGAGATCTGGTCTGCGCATGCGCGAAGATTGCGTCGCACGGGTTCGGCGACCCGATAAAATTCGTATCCGGGGCAAGATACATTCACACACCAAATTTCAAGTCGATAACTCCACCCGTTTCCGAGATCTCATCTGCGCATGCGCTGCACGGGCGTCGCACGTGCTCGCCAATACGACAACGACGACCGCCTGGTCAAACTACACACACGTACCAAATTTCAAGTCGATAGCTCCACCCGTTTCCGAGATCTCGTCTGCGCATGCGCGAAGCGGAGGCCGCACGGACTCGCCAATACGACAACGACGACCGCCTGGTCAAACTACATACACGTACCAAGTTTCGTCCCGATCGGTCGAGAATCGTAGATTTGTATAAATGACATACATAGGCCTACATACAGACAGACAGACATACAGACAGAGGTCTTCAAAATATATATGAGATAGATACAATCAATATTGTTTTTTAATTTTAACATGACATTTTAATATTATTTTAATGTTTTTTAAATGTAATATATTTGTTTTCTGATTTTTTTCCGAAACATAACAGAAAGATGACATTTTTTTAATTATTTTGTTTTTATTTATATATTTTTTTAATTTTAATATTAATTTAATGTTTTTTAAATTTAATTTATGTATTTTTTTAAATTTTTTAATATTTAATTCTTTTTTATAATTTAATAATAAAAAAATTATTGTAAAATATTTTTTGTTTCTGGCTGAAAAATCCGATGAATCCCCCTTCCTAGGAACGACTTTCAATGAATTCATTCATGGTACCCGTCCTAAACATTTCGAGCGATAACGTTTTGTTGAATCCCGTCGTGAAATCTCTCTGCATAATATTTCGAGCTATTTCGAGCGGGTCAATGAAATCCCCCTTCCTATGAACGACTTTCAATGAGTTAATTCATGGTACCCGTCCTAAACATTTCGAGCGATAACGTTTTGTTGAATCCCGTAACGTTTTGTTGAATTGTAAACATGTCCCCCGTTCCTAGGAAAGACAGGCAATCTCTCTGCATAATATTTCGAGCTATTTCGAGCGATAACGTTCACGCTTGATGTCGAATCCGGTATTGCATTGAAAACAAACGCTTCTCTCTCTGCATAATATTTCGAGCGATAACATTGCATTGAATTGCCCGTCATACAGATAAGTAGATAGCGAAAACGACGCTCTTTATATAGACACTGCGGAAAACTAACGCTCTTTGTATATCAACGCTATTAACCCGAAGTGCCGATTGCGATACGAAATTGTGAGTGTTGGTTTGTAACCGGGATTTCTGAGAAGCATTATGCCTATAACTACCCCCCCCCTAAGCCCTGACCTAAGTGTCATACATACTATAACAATGATGTTGTAAGAGTATGGCATCCAATAAATCTCCCCGCATAGGAAATGCACTCAATTTTCCCGTATAACTCTGCAGATGCTAATAACGTTGAATGGGAAACAGACGCTCTTTATAGCGATGCGTAAAAAAAACCGCTCATTAAATAATCACTTGATTAACCCCCGCCGTGCCTTTGTGGTGATTTGGGAGTGGATAAATGGTGCTCTGAGCTTCTCCAAAACGCGACCACGGCGGTGTCGGTGGGATTTTACACTTACATACGAAATTTTAGCTCAATCTGTACACGCGTTTTGGATTCTATGAAGTACCCACACACATATATATATATACGGAGTTCTCAAAATATATAGTACTAGCCGATGAGCCCGACGTTATCCGGGCTATTCAAAAACCAAATTTCAAGTCGATAGCTCCACCCGTTTTCGAGATCTGGTCTGCGCATGCGCGAAGCTGGCGTCGCACGGGCTCGGCGACCCGATAAAATTCGTATCCGGGGCAAGATACATTCACATACCAAATTTCAAGTCGATAGCTCCACCCGTTTCCGAGATCCGGTCTGCGTATGCGCGAAGCTGGCGTTGCGCGGGCTCGGCGACCCGATAAAATTCGTATCCGGGGCAAGATACATTCACATAGCAAATTTCAAGTCGATAGCTCCACCCGTTTCCGAGATCTCGTCTGCGCGTGCGCGAAGCGGGCGCCGCACGGGCTCGCCAATACGACAACGTCCACCGCCTGGTCAAACTGCACACACATACCAAGTTTCGTCCCGATCGGTCGAGCATCGTAGATTTGTATAAATGACAAACATACAAACATACAAACAGAGGTTTTCAAAATATATATGAGACTAGCCGATGAGCCCGACGTTGTCCGGGCTATTCAAAAACCAAATTTCAAGTCGATAGCTCCACCCGTTTTCGAGATCTGGTCTGCGCATGCGCGAGGCTGGCGTCGCACGGGCTCGGCGACCCGATAAAATTCGTATCCGGGGCAAGATACATTCACATACCAAATTTCAAGTCGATAGCTCCACTGGTTTCCGAGATCCGGTCTGCGCATGCGCGAAGCTGGCGTCGCACGGGCTCGGCGACCCGATAAAATTCGTATCCGTGGCAAGATACATTCACATAGCAAATTTCAAGTCGATAGCTCCACCCGTTTCCGAGATCTCGTCTGCGCATGCGCTGCACGGGCGCCGCACGGGCTCGCCAATACGACAACGTCCACCGCCTGGTCAAACTACACACACGTACCAAGTTTCGTCCCGATCGGTCGAGCATCGTAGATTTGTATAAATGACATACATACAAACATACATACAAACAGAGGTCTTCAAAATATATACATGTATGAGATAGACTAGCCGATGAGCCCGACGTTGTCCGGGCTATTCAAAAACCAAATTTCAAGTCGATAGCTCCATCCGTTTCCTAGATCTGGTCTGCGCATGCGCGAAGCTGGCGTCGCACGGGCTCGGCGACCCGATAAAATTCGTATCCGGGGCAATATACATTCACATAGCAAATTTCAAGTCGATAGCTCCACCCGTTTCCGAGATCTCGTCTGCGCATGCGCGAAGCGGGCGCCGCACGGGTCCGCCAATACGATAACGACGTCCGCCTGGTCAAACTACACACACGTACCAAGTTTCGTCCCGATCGGTCGAGAATCGTAGATTTGTATAAATGACATACATACATACAGACAGACAGAGGTCTTATATATATATGAGACTAGCCGATGAGCCCGACGTTGTCCGGGCTATTCAAAAACCAAATTTCAAGTCGATAGCTCCACCCGTTTCCGAGATCTGGTCTGCGCATGCGCGAAGATTGCGTCGCACGGGTTCGGCGACCCGATAAAATTCGTATCCGGGGCAAGATACATTCACACACCAAATTTCAAGTCGATAACTCCACCCGTTTCCGATATCTGGTCTGCGCATGCGCGAAGCTTGCATCGCACGGGCTCGGCGACCCGATAAAATTCGTATCCGGGGCAAGATACATTCACATAGCAAATTTCAAGTCGATAGCTCCACCCGTTTCCTAGATCTCGTCTGCGCATGCGCTGCACGTGCTCGCCAATACGACAACGACGACCGCCTGGTCAAACTACACACACGTACCAAATTTCAAGTCGATAGCTCCACCCGTTTCCGAGATCTCGTCTGCGCATGCGCGAAGCGGAGGCCGCACGGACTCGCCAATACGACAACGACGACCGCCTGGTCAAACTACATACACGTACCAAGTTTCGTCCCGATCGGTCGAGAATCGTAGATTTTTATAAATGACATACATAGGCCTACATACAGACAGACAGACATACAGACAGAGGTCTTCAAAATATATACGAGATAGATACAATGCTAAAAATGCACAGCTCACACAGGCCGCACATGTCTGTTTTAGGCTAAATATAGTTTGCCGACGATTTCCTGGAAAACACATGACAGAGGCACGGCGTTGTTCTTCTTGATATTGTCACAGACAGTGGCTTTGTATAGGCACAGTGCATTAACCTTGTTATAAAACACAACGTCAACAATACAACCGGACTCCGAAGTACACACGTGACTGCATATAGCCTACGGAAGTTGTATCCTGAGCCGGGGGAATAATTCGAAGAACAAAACAGTGGTTATATGTATGCGAAAAAATGTCCGAGGCGACTATAAAGAGTTTTGACCCATTAGCCTACCATGTTAATGATGTCGATGATTTTGATGAAGATGTGGTCATTGCTTACAAGAACAAGGATAAGGAGGCAATAAAAAGAATTTCCCACACTGGAATTAAAACGGATTTAGACTTCTTCATATGTGTGAATAACCACTGGCACGCCTTCATCTTATGCGTGCCGAAAATAACAGACTTAAGCGATGTTCCTTTCCATCCCTTTAAAGACAAAACAGAAGAAGTGGATAACCCTTTCCTTGTGGAAGATGTTAAACTCTGTTGGAAATTCGAATTATGTTTCGCTTCAGAGCAACTTCGTACTTACAAAATCAGGAAAATGTTCCAAATGTACAAAGACATCAAGCATGGTATGAAACGAACGTATTACATTGGTCGGTACGAAGATGTGCACGCAAAAGCTCTCCAACTGTCAGCCCTCAGAGCCGCACCATATCGATACAGTGCTCTTTTAGATGATTGTGTGGAATTTGCAAAAGCATTTTGCATTGAATCGTTAGCATTGTGTTCAAATTGGAGGGATATCGAGGCTGCTGTGCACGAAAACATCTCGCAAGCCACAGCATCGGGGCTGAGTGTAGAAAACCTATCTCGGCGGGTCCAGAGTTCAGGCTGGTTTGCTGGACGACTGTTACAAGGTGGAGATTTCACTTCGTTGTTGGGAGATCGGAACAAACTAATTGTTGGAATATTGGCCGTTATCTTCTTCCTAGTGTATCCATTTATAATTATTCGCATGTTTGTTCCGAATTGTGAGAACAAGTAAAACATATATCAGTCTGATAAATATCCAGACTCCATCTCATTAAACTTTCATCTACACTCGAATTTCAAAGATGAAGAGGGAATTCCCTTTTTTTGTGAAAACTAATTAATATTCACAAGGCAATGAGTTCATGTAAACATGCAAAATTAGTCACTCTTAAATCCTCTAACCAACTTCTGTGCACTAAAATATATATGCCCGTTTCAGACTTGCTTCATGTACTATACATGAAGAATACGTTTCGCCATTCAGATGCCATATAATAACGAACAATGTAATGAAAGATATAGCGATAAGCACACTATAATACATATTATTGAGCTGTACCGCGGTCATGTTTCGTCACCTCCTTATTTAGAATACGCGTTTGATATGACGTTTACTATACGATTACTCGAAGTTTAATTATCCTTATTTTGGCACGTGACGCAATGCCCATAGGGGTGTCAGACCGATTATCCAGACATATTACTACGAAGGCCCACAACTCCGAAGACCCGATTCTCCGACGGCCCACAACTCCGAAGACCCGATTCTCCGACGGCCCATAACTCCGAAGATCCGATTCTCCGAAAGCCCATAACTCCGAAGGGCCAATTCTCAGAAGACCTATAACTCCGAAGACCTATAACTCCGAAGGGCCGATTCTCCGAAGATCTATAACTCCGAAGGCCCGATTCTCCGACGGCCCATAACTCCGAAGGTCCGATTCTCCGAAGATTTTGTTTTATCGGGGTATTATCGTTTACTAAATAGTGTACAGTCCAGTGGCGAAGCCAAGGGGTCCCAAAATTCCTACTGCCCCCATTAGACCTCTACTTGCTATTTCAGACAATATGGGCCCCTACCAAAACATGTCCAATGTCATGTAAACGCACAGAAATCGTTCATGTGGCATCCAAATATTCAAACTTTTCCTACTGCCCAACCTAAATTGGAATCCTGGCCCGCCACTGACTATACACCACATACTATAACGTTACGTTGGACGATGAGATACCAGAGTAAAATGTACAGGGGTGAACGGGGAAGAACTTGTCCTTTTTCATATATAAAATGAACTTTATTGCATCAAATCACCCCAATGCAGTCGGATGTGCACTTTAATCATATTAATTGTATTAAGACGTACATTGTGGCAAAAATAATTGTATTTCTTACATAAATTTAAGCATTCTGTGGAAAATTAAGGCTTGTCGCACACTACTGATGGTGTAGATATCACCTTATTATAATACATAGTTAACGTTTCCAATATATGAGGGCTCCCCTGGGCAGGAACACTGTGAGTATTTGAATGCCTAGGAGGGATTTCCGGACGTTTACATGACATTTGACATGTTTTTTGGGGGGGGGGGCGGTCTTCCCTAGGGCCCCATTGACTCCGCCACTGGACTGTACACTATTTAATAAGCGATAAAACATGAACTTCGGAGAATCGGACCTTCGGAGAATCGGCCATTCGGAGTTATAGACCTTCGGAGTTATGGGCGTTCGGAGTTATGCCTTCGGAGTTATGGGCTTTCGGAGTTATGGGTCTTCGGAGTTATGGGATTTCGGAGAATCGGGACTCCGGAATTATGGGCTTTCGGAGAATCGGGGCGTCGGAGAATCGGACCTTCGGAGTTATGGGTCTTCGGAGAATCGCTACGTAACCGCCCATAGGTTAGGAGAAAATACTATTTAAAAAAAAATATCTTTGCAAATAAAATTCTATTATGTATACCTGTTCTCTCTGATCATTTCCCAATTATTGATTTTGAACATACGGCGTTTGGTCAGTCAAGATACGCGACACTTTTACGTGTATAGTTTAATCGATAACTTCACGAGACAGCAGTCACATACCGCGGGTGTGGCTTGTATGGATAAATGAATATTAATTGAATTTGCAGGAAGCTGTGCATTGGTCAATCAACAGTCAACACATCGCTTGTTGCATATTGGCTCGATTTCTCCCGTTTGAAATAATTTTATCCATGAGAGTCTTTAGATCGTAATTTGATATAAATGAAACACGGTCTAATTTTATTAGACTGTATACTTGTATATATATACATTTGAGTGATTTTAGAATGAGCGAACAGCAGAGAGAATTTTTTTGTTTGCAGTCCGACCACTTCCGTACATTAGAATATAACTTTTAATTAGACTCAGGGATGTGGCTAGAGTTGTCTTCTGTGTGGAACAACAGGGTGTCCGCCTTGGAATTTCCAAATGCAGCCCCAAGTCACAGGTCCCCAGAACAAAATTGATCCCACCCCAATTGTACTTAATCCGATTAAGTACTATATGGGGTGGGGTAATTTTTTGTTCTGGTGACCTGTGCCCCAAGTTCGCGTATAATACCAACTGCGTCACCCCCCCCCCCCCCCCCCCCACCTTGGCTTGAAATTTCCGAAATGGACAACCTTGATTTTAGATTATTAGTCTTTGACTGACTACCGGGAAGGGAAGACGACTCAATGGGCGAAATCTAAACCTGAAAACTGCTAAATTAATTATTGCATCTCCCAGTGCATCTCCAGGCAAATTCAGGCCCAGATTTTAAAAATTTGATTCGTAGTTTTGAAATCTGAACCTGAAAACTGCAAAATCCTTGCATCTAGAGGTTTCAATTCAGGAAAATTCAGGCATCGCGATTTATTTTTTAATTGATTAGTAGATTTGACTGGCCACTTGGAGGAACCATGCATGACCCCTCAGCCCAGTGGGAGAAAATATTGAAATTTGAACCTGAAAACTGCAAAATCGTAGCATCTAGAGAGGCACAATTAGCTCTCAAAGTGTTGGAAATTTCCGAACTTACCCCCCCCCCCCAGGTTGGAAAATTTCCAAATGACTGCCACTTCAGTCACATATTTGGACCAAAAGCAGGAAATTATATTACTCTTGGTATTTAATATGAAACAACAAATGCCTCACTAATTATTCGTTGGAAAATCAAACTACGAGAACGCTTTCAGCCTATTGTTGGTGTGAACTGTCAAACAACTGTTGTGTCAGGTATGAAACTTCCAACTTTTGCAGCAAAATGGAATTACCCTATAGCAAAATGGAATTACCCTGTAGCAAAATGGAATTACCCTGTAGCGAAATGGAATTACCCTGCACAGAAATGGAATTACCTTGTTGCCCAATGGAATTACCTTGTAGCAAAATTGAATGTATATTGTATAGTATACTGTAGCCAAAGCGATTTCTCTGCAATGTAGATATATTTTACTGTCGTAAAATTTATATTCCAATCAGGTATGGGTTATGGTAATATATAATGAACGTGTCCATGACACTGTAGCTCAACTTTGAGAAGAAGTTAAATTTTTGTGATGAGCAATAAATGGAATGATGAATTGAATTTTGAAATCCAAGATGGCAGCTGACGGCCACGATCCGACAAAGTTATGACCTGTAGCCCGTCATGCCAAAGGATGAAGATCAAAGGATGAAGATCAGACAAACGCTCTGGTCTGTAGCCCGTGCTAATGGGTTAAATTTTGAAATCCAAGATGGCTGCTGGCGGCCATGTTTTTCTGCCGAATGACCCCAAAATAACTCGTTCCTATCTATACATGTCAATGTTAAGAGCCATGACAAATTTCATAATGATCCGACCAAAGGTGTGATTAGTTGCCCGTGCCAAACGATTTATAGTAATGCAAAGAGTAAATCCAAGATGGCTGCCAGCGGCCATATTTTATGACCGAATAACCCCAAAATAACTAGTTTCCATCTACATGTCAATGTTAACATCCGTGACAAATTTCACGATGATCCGACCAAAGCTACGACCTGTATAGCCCGTGCCAAAGGATTTATTCATGCAAAGAGTAAAATCCAACATGGCTGCCAGCGGCCATGTTATTTGGTTGAATGATCCCAAAATGACTTTTTCTCATCAACACAGGGGGGGGGGGGGGTGAAGAAAAAAATTCCGGCACGTATGCCTTTTTTTTTTAGTGTTTTGGCAATGAGTTGGGCTTCAAAACCACTTTGAATGAGAGAAATAATGTAATTCTAACTGTAAACTGACTGCAGGCCGTTATCGTGTTGTATTTTGAAATCCAAGATGGCCGCTGGCAGCCATGTTTTTTTGGCCGAATGACCTCAAAATGACTCATTCCTATTTACATGTCCATGTTAACATCCATGATAAATAGTATGCACAGAAATTCATATACAGATATTTACAGTGAATTTCCCCCCGAAAATCTCTGTTTTAGTGTTAAAGGGGGGGGGGGGTGGGTGTCAAAAAATGGTCGGAAAAAACTGCCGAAAACGGAAAAAAATTGGGCGGTGCGGGTGGGTGGGTACAAAAAATGATCGAAAGGGAAAAAATGCCATACGAGCCTGAAATTTTTTTCCGACCCCAAAACAAAAATAATGATCCAATGAGTTTTTTGTAAAGAGTTTTCCCCAATATTAACTAAAGGATTTATTCGGTCTAGAAACTACCAAACGCAGTCGGAAAGCCCTCCCTGTTGTGATTAAAATGACCCAATTCCCATTCCGATCGCATAATAAATAAGATGAAAAATTAATAAATAATACCATCATCGATATTCGGAGATTTCCGTGACTAAACTACGAATGACGTAGTTGTGGGCGAACAAATTAAAAACACAGATTCGGAGCCCGAGTTTATATTTTGCCGACTACGATTACGAAATCGTAGTCTATTCAGCCGATACTAAAATGCGGAATCCACATGTGTGCGCGCGCGGTGTAGATTGCATCGCTATGCGATGAGTTATTTCAGTAAATCAAGATTTTGCGTGGTTCGCTTTGGAAGTCATTATCGTATAGCAGACCATATACTTATATTAATAAAGTTATAGTAGCGCATATGTCGTTTTGCAGCAATTGATGACATGCCGTAGCATGCTGTTTGGTTTGTTGAATCCATGTTACTATATATAGTGCTAAAATTGATAGTCACTCAGCGACTATTCATCATGCAGTGTCAACCGGCGAAATTGTTTACACTATAAAATGGACCCAAAGTGAGTGGTAATGGCAGCAGACGATCGCAGGGGCACCGGAAGAGGGGGGTGGGGGCAGCTGACCCCTTGCCCTTGATCAAGGGGGCGAGCGGGGGCAGGATTTTCCCTTTTTCTGGAGACAGAAAATGCTTTTTGTGTGTTTAATCTCGTGTTTTTATAGCAAAATGTTACTTTTTTGGTCCAAATACCACCAATTTCACAAGGAATATAACTTTTTGTCAATTTTATCACAAAACGGCCACAAAAACCGACAAATACCATTAAAATAGGGATTTATGAATTTATGGTTATTTTCCCGAGTTTGCGGAGAAAATGCCCTTTTTTTGCGGGAAAAGTGCCCTTTTTGTAGGCTCTGCCTCCCCCCTGCCCTTCAAGGATGCTTCCGGCGCCCCTGGACGATCGCATCAACTTTGCCGTAAGAAGCTCAGAGACGTTATAAAAACACTGGGCGGAACTATCTATCAGGTGTTTCATTTGTTGTTCTTTGTAAGTTATTTCCAAATTCTTAATTATTCATATATTAGAATGTCACCATGCCACATACAGATCACCATTATTATGTACATCCACAAAGACAACACAGTGCGTAATCTATAACGCTCTTTATTGTCTACCGCTTTTGGGAGACGGAATGATTATATTTAAATGTCACAATACCACATACAAAATCACCCATGACATATCGAAATTGAGCACGTTCATAATTGAAAACGCTCTTTATTGTCTATACCGCGACGACAACATGGACGCTCTTTATTAGAGGCAATCATTGGATTTTTTCTAGGCTAACAATTAAAAAAAATTCCTCTCTAGAAAGTCAATATCTGCCATCAGAACGTAAAATAAATGAAAAAAAAACGAACAACAAACACAAACTGAAAAACAATGTCTGGCTATAGCCTTCAATTTAAAAAGAAATTGTAATGTCGTTATGCCAAACTGCATGCCTAATTAATAATTATTGTAGTTATAGTGGAGCGGACGGAACCGATTTCAGAAAGTTTAGTCCATCGGGACCACACACAAGCTTGTAATGCATCATTTTGAAGGTTAACTATGACATTCCGCAGCGGGTAGGACACGGTGTGAAATATATAAATGGTGCAAAAGATGATTTTTAGTGGATTAAGTGCCAAAATTAAGCAAAATATTTGAAAAATCACTGTTTTTGTAAAATGCGGCCAAATGAGAAATAAAAGTATAGAAACGCGAACATTTTGCGCTAAAATATTGTAGTCTACATACCTCTAGATATTTACTATGATAGTGTTATGATTTCTCTGATATAACGAAGATTTTGTTTAGATTTATTGTAAAAATAGACAAAACAGCACAATTTTTTATTTTTTTTGCCTCACATAATGGGCGATAGATCAATATTGTTTTGACCAGGAATATCGTATATAGTCTAGAAAAGTGCGGACATATATACCGCATACGACAATATGCTGAATATATCATTATATTTAACACGTACTGTGTTATGTAAGATTATTTCAACGCTCACCCCAAAATTCAGCAAAAAGTCACTGTTTTAGGGAAATTCGGCACAAATGAATACAAAAGAACAGGTATTCGGGATATTTTTGTGCTACGATACAGCAGGTTACATACTTATAAATACAAAGTATTGAAATGCCATGATTTCGGTGATAGATGTAAAAAATTCTTAAATTTACTTGGAAAATAGACTAAAGATAATTCATTTTCAGTTGTTTTGCCCCTCTTAATAGGCGATTATTCAATATTGCATTGAATGGAGATCCGTATATAATCTATAAACTTGTGTAAATATATACCGCATATGATTGTAGGATAAAGATGTCATTCTTTGTCATAGGTGATATGTGGTGCTAGATTGTGTCACCCCCACCCCAAAATTCAGAAGAAAAAAATCAGTTTTAGAAATTTCGGTATGGCAGAATACAAAAGCACAACAACTCCGATTATTTTGTGCTATTATATTGCAGTCTACCCACTTCGAGATATACATTGTGAGAACGCCATGGTGTATATGAATAATGTATAGGAATGTTGTCGGATTGTATCGATCACTTACACTTTGCACTCACTTATGAGCAACCTCCATTCGGAGTGTAACCATCATCCCCATAATTGTCGCGTACCGGTATGTCATATATACAGTGTTGATGTCTGAATACAAAATCTGTACAGGTAGGTTAAGGTACTGCTAATGTGTGCTTGAGTGCTTTTATCGCCCTTTCTTCAGTTTCTTCGCCAACTCGAGCATAATCTTCAGTCTTGTGCAGTGTAGTAGGTAACAGTATCTGTTTGCGGCTATGTTTAATCTGGAGTTGTTTGATGTGTTGTTTGTAATTATATTTGTGACATCTAGGATGCTTTACATTTTTTCTTTTTCCTCCAGTTCTTGAAGTTCAGTTGGTTGTATACATTCTTTTGTGAAATGATTTAGCACTCTCTCCCGTGTATCCTGCAAGGCTCCGCACCGCAGCATGAAGTGGGTCCTGTCCTCTGTTTCAATACAGCACATTCTACATATCCCGTTGGATTTCTTTTTATATTCAGCTCCTTCTAGCGTGTATGTATTTGTTAGAAGTCTTACTGCCAGCATAGCGGCTGCCCTTTCTGGTAGATTTCTCCTTCTGGGGAATTTGTGTTGACATGCTCTGACAAGTGACGAGAAGATCCGAGTGTCCGGACCAAATATCTGGCCCCGAGTGTGAGATTTTTCCATCACACACCCCAGGTCATGATGGATAATATTAATCTCTGGCAGAGTTTCCGATGAGTCAGAAGATACAACTCGGTATGCCTTATTCGTTTCGTTGGACTCAATGATCTACAGCTCGTGTGCTACATCATTTATGTAACATAATTATGGCATTTATGTCCACAACAATATGATGCTTTCTTATAGCGTTTAGGCCAAGAATTCCGTCTAGACTTATGTTAACCACTATCATGCGCTGTTTGATAGTATCATCTTCGACCACTATCTCACATTCTGCTGCACCATGGTAATCTACGATTCCATTTATTGTCTCCAAATCACCATATAGATGGGTATCCAGTTTTGGTTTATCTTCTGATAATGGGTATTTAAAAGGTAAAACTAAACATCATGGTTGTCATATCTGACCAGCAGATCAATATATTTCTTGCAAAAAAT
The DNA here is from genome assembly GCA_032622095.1 of Siphonodentalium dalli. Lineage (NCBI taxonomy): Eukaryota > Metazoa > Mollusca > Scaphopoda > Gadilida > Siphonodentaliidae > Siphonodentalium > Siphonodentalium dalli. The sequence goes on along the minus strand of CP136061.1, from coordinate 187,367,805 downwards.
AGTATTCTTTAAACATACAATAGGAATGGTATAATGAATTGGACTTGTGGATAAACAAACTCAATGTGATGATTAAGTACACAGAAACTGATTCTTGAAGTGAATTGTGAAGATTACATGCATATACAAACACAACTACAGTCAATTTGAACACCTCACATTCACTGTGACAATGATACACATGTACATGTTCTTTTATCAATAGCCAGCCTGCATAAATTCATTGATTAAATTTAAATCAATATAGTCTGACAACATTCATGCAAAAACAAATTTCATATAAGATTTATAGGAGACATATCCAATGAAAACTGTTTGCAAAGCAGCCTGATAATTAAGCTTTTACCAATCGTGTCTTTCTGCGAAAGGAAACTAATTAAATATTCACGTTATTTGGAATATGCACCTAAGCTATGGGCAAAAATTAATATTAAGGAAGGCAGTAGAAGTTGATATAGCATCTTCTTTGAGAACAAAAAATAGCTCACATTATCAAAGGGTATTTTCGGCAAATGAAAATGAAAAGTTCCGATGAAAATTGGACCAGATAAGAGCAGCCAGAAATATTACACAACATACTAATCAACAGAAATGATGAACTGTCAGTTCTGCCTATGGAATATCTGGTGGAGTTGGCTTTAAAAAGGTTGAAGCTATAGCTATTGCTATAAATATGTGTGTACAATGGTGTACATTTAATCATATTCATGAACAGTGCTAAAGTAACAATAAATCCATTAACCCTTTACCCAACAAACCGGCCAAAACCGGCCAAATAAAGCTTCAACAGCCTAAAATATCTTCGGTCTGTCTCAATAGAACCATACAAATATGGATATCATTGGAACCGGCTCCTTGACCACATTGTGATAGTTACAGTTATGCCCTGTGCTAATAAATTCTCTTATATATGCGAGTCGACCATAGGTCGCCTCGCATATATAAGAGAATGCATTGGCCTAAAAAAAATCTTTTTTTAACACTTTTTACCATTTTTTCTTACATTCTTTAACAATTTTATAATTTTTAATGTGTTAAGCCAATGCATTCTCTTATATATGCGAGGCGACCTATGGTCGACTCGCATATATAAGAGAATGCATTGGCACAGGGCCGTTCTGTTGGGTAGGGTTAAGTCAATTGGTCGTTTTTCCATTGTTTGGGGTACTATGATACCCAGGTTCGCAAAAATGGTATTTTATCACCCAGGTTTGTTGAAACTGGTACTAAATTATCCAGGTTTGCATACTATTAGGTAGTTTACTACACCTAAGTCAGCAGTGAAATAGCGGATCCAAAGATAAAATCAATAATTACCTATAAATTTGATGGCAACCATTGTCTAAAAACAATTGAACCAAATGAAAACAGGCAAATCATACCAACTAAAAGAGATTTTCTCCACCTGGATAATTTAGTACCATGTTCACTTGGGTAATAAATTAACGGTTTGCGAACTTGGGTAAATTAGTATGCAAAACAACGGGATAACATACAAAATTTCATTGATATCCGTCAACCGATGATGGAGATATGTTCAAAATACCAACACTTCCCAATAAACAAAGATGAATAACTCTAGAATGTAAAACCGGAAAAAAGTTATTGAACAATCAATTGATTGCCCTAATAGTAGTGAACACCGATACCAAATTTCATTGCGATTTGTTAAGCGATGGTGAAGATATCTGCTCGGACGGACAAAAAACCCAACATTTCCAGATAAACAAAGACAAATAACTCGTGAACGGAAAAAACAATTTGTTGAATGCCCTCATAGTAGAGAACATCCATAGCAAATTTCATTCAGACTCGACATCCGGTGCTGGAAATATTTGATGAACGCTAAGACAAATGATGGATAAATGTCCAGACGGATGAGGTCAATCCAGTATATACTAGTGATGCGGACCGGACCGCTTTGGACTGGTCCGGTCCTCCATCCAGGGGTGGACCGCGGTCCAGTCTAGACCGGGTGTCACCGGACCGGACCGCTTTTTGCCGTCGGTCCGGTATGGTCCACTATTTTACTTCAGTTATAATAAACTATCGCGAATATTATTGTGTATTTGCCGTCATATCAATTAGCAACGATGTATTGACGTATTCAAGTGGTTAATTCGTTGTCAGATCATCCGGTCGATCTGTAACTCTCCTCTGTCTGTACCGACCACCACCTAATAAAAGAAATAAACTAAAACATTCGATGTTCTTAACTGAGTTCACAACACTCTTGGATAGTTACGTTGGACATCAAAGACAATTGTTTATTCTCGGCGACTTCAATATCCATTTTGATTCGACAACTGACAGTGACGTTAACGCCATAAAAACTTTAATTGATGATTCGGGCATGAAACAACTTGTATCCGTACCTACGCACCGACAAAACCATATTTTGGACTGGGTGATTGTTCGCAAAACTGACCCTCAACCCATAAACCTGACGGTGCAGGACATCGATTTATCTGACCACTTATTGGTCACTCTCAAAACAGACGTTGTATGTCCCATATCACTTAAACGAACCACTACCTCTCGAGATTTGAAGTCCATCGACAGTGTTAAATTTTCCGGTGATCTAGTTTCTAGTTTCTACACCCATCCAAGGAAATCCCCTCTTCAGTGGTTCATTAATCTACGTGCTTTACTGGATGGTCATGCGCCTTTAGTCACACGCAAAATTCGATGTCGTCAATCTACCCCGTGGTTCAATGATGAAATAAAGAGTGCCAAAGCTGATAAGCGGCATGCTGAGAGGAGATGGCGAAAATCCGGTCTAACAGTAGATCGTCAAATCTATGTTGAAAAGAACAACCGTATGAATCAAATGACTAGATCTGCCCGTTCGGAATATTATAACTCTAAAATCGCGAATGCTAAATCAACAAAAGTCATCTATTCCATAACCAACGAACTAAGTGGTAAGAAAAAAGTACCAATTCTTCCTACTAATGTTAAAGAAAGTGAATTACCGGATGCTTTTGATGAATATTTCCGTGACAAAATTGCAAACCTGCGTTACCAGCTAGATGTATCAAATGCTGAAGCAGAGTTCAAACCGTTCGTTGGTGACAGTCTTAGTTCGTTCTGCAAGCTTACATGTGATGAGGTCAAGGAACTTATTTTATCATCCACTTCAAAAACATGTGTTTTGGATCCCATTCCAACTTCTTTACTGGTGGAACATATCGATTTTATATTAGAACCACTCACAAAGCTCATAAATTGGTCTTTGTCTGAAGGTGTTGTTCCTGACTGTTTTAAGGAGGCCGTTGTGATTCCCCTGATTAAAAATAATTCTCTGGATGCCGACTTGCTAAAGAACTATAGGCCCATCTCAAACCTTCAATTCGTCTGGAAGCTGTTAGAAAAAGCTGTCCTCAAACAACTGAGAAATCATATGGAGAAACATTTGCTTCTGGAAAAATTTCAGTCAGCGTACAAACCTGGTCACAGTACTGAAACTGCATTGTTGTGTATCACTTCAGACCTTCTTCTTGCCAGTGATGATAACAAGTTTTCACTAGTATCCCTGCTTGACATGAGCGCAGCTTTCGATACTCTTGATCACGAAATATACTGTTGAAGCGATTGGAAATTTCTTTTGGGATATCTGACAGCGCGCTCAAGTGGTTCGGTTCATATCTCTCTAATCGTGTTCAGAGGATTCAAATTGGCAGTGCGTTTTCCAAAACCTTTCATCTGCAATATGGAGTCCCTCAGGGATCTGTCCTGGGGCCTGTCTTGTACTTAATCTACACCAAACCACTTGGTGAGATCATCAGGCGACACAGTGTCTCTGCTCACATGTATGCTGATGATACACAGCTTTACATTTCTGGTGATAACCCATATTTTCTTCTCACTGTAATGGAAAACTGCATCGGTTCTGTGAAATCGTGGATGTTGGCTAATAAACTAAAATTAAATAGTGACAAAACTGAAGTAATGTGGGTGTCTAAGCCGTCATACATAGAAAAGGTGGGCATAGATGTTATGACTATTGATGGTAACCAAGTTTATTTCTCAGATAAGGCGAAGAACCTTGGTGTATTTTTGGATAGATCACTCTCTATGACATCACATATTAGCCAGATATGCAATACAATATACATTGAACTTCGAAAACTGGGTCAAATGAGGAAATACATAAACACTGACTCAGCTAAAAAACTTGCTTCATCTCTGATTCTCAGTCGACTTGACTATTGCAACTCTCTTTTGGCTGGTATACCATCTATCCAAATTACCAGACTTCAGCGTCTGCAACACACTGCTGCAAGGATAGTTCTGTGTCGTAAAAGATCTGACGACACAGATGAAATGTTGCAAGAACTACATTGGCTACCTGTGACAGATAGGATTATTTATAAACTTGTTACATATGCATATCAAGCAACCCATGACCCAAAATCTCTTCCAGCATACTTCAGTGATATCCTTGTTCCGTATGTCCCACACCGATCACTTCGTTCAGAGGACAAACTTCTTTTGACACCATCTGGTGCTAATTTGATCACGGTTGGCTACCGATATTTCAAAGTAACATGCGCAAATGCATGGAATCCTCTGCCATTGAACATAAAAGAGTCACCATCTCTTGACGACTTTAAAAAGTCATTGAAAACTTACTTGTTTGCACGGCGTTTCAGAAAGTGACTTTGATATTGTGTATATTTATATTTCTTGTTTATGTTTATGTCAAGCGCTTAGGGCCCGCTTATTGGGGATAAGCGCTATACAAATATTATTATTATTATTATTATTAATATCTATTAAACGTTTGATGCTACGAAAACAATGTACTAGTATAGATGTACTTTGTACATGTCACTTTCCTTATAATGAAAGTGCCAGTGTGGGCGGCCGCCATGCTTTGTGACAAGACAGTCACATTAATCCAATAGTAGTAAGTTGTACTTTGGTATATAACTGTAATTGTCAGGACTATACAATCAGCCATCACAATCTCCAAGACTCCAATATTAATGTAGTAGTCATATTAGTACACATTTGTATAATTGTCATTAGTATAGTTATTTCGTTTAAATTTCAATTTAATGAAAATAAGTATGATACGAATCATGCATACGATCAGTTGAGTGCCATGTTAGATTGGTTATAACACATTCTGGCCCTAGCTATATATATCTGTCCAATACATTTAATTAGTGCATGTTCGCATTACTAGAAATACTATTATCGTGCATCGTTCCCAGTATATCCCACCAGAGACAGACAATGATGCATACAATCGGCAAACAATGTAAGTTTTAACATATATGGACTCATTGCAATGCACTGAACTCAGTAACCTTATAGTTTGTACTATACAGAGTAAAAACTTTGAGAAAACAGAGAATTCATTAACATATAGCCTATTATAGGTGGACAGGACCGTTTTGGACCGGTCCAGGCATGTGTACCGGACCGGAATGGCCTGGACCGGACCGGACCGCCTTGGCAGTGGACCGGACCACACAAGGTGGTCCGGTCCGGATCACTAGTATATACCCCATTCTCTTCGAGAGTGGGGGTATAAAAGTAAAAATTCTTGTAATCATCATAATTCATATCACATTGGCATCGCGTAACCCACAAATCATCCATAAGTAATATGTTGTAACTACCACAAAGATCATAATTGAGAACATAACAATCTTTATCTGACCATTAAAACCTCATGTGTCCGAAATAGTTATTTTCTGTTATAAAAAATGTACAGAGGTGGCTTTATGGTGACAAATCAGACAGAGAATCTTTAATGACAAACATGTTATCCACAAATTAATTAACTCAAAGTATGTTACTGTTGTGATTATTAGAAGAATGTGCCTGTTATTGTCACAACCCTAACATTTGTGTCTGGGTATAAATTCTGAATGGACATATGAAGCTGCTCCTAACCAACTCATGGGCATAATGTTCTGTTGTTGACACGGTTTCTTGTTTTAATAGTCCTATATATATACATATAACAGAAACAAGCTAAACTTTGAACAACAGAGAACAATCTCTGAATCACAGCATCATGCTTTGGAAGGTATTTCCATTTGTTGGATGTAATTCAACCTTATCTAACTGTAATAGAGCCTTTCTGGCTTCGATTGGTGAAGTTGTTGTTCCTTGTACACATATAGTAATACCGTCCTCGTCTGAATTTCAGCACAACACCTTCGTATGAAGCTGGAGCATCGTTCAACAATGAATTTACTTTCGTTTTACTCTGCACAGATTCTGCTCCACAATCGGACTGCCTTGAGCAACTGAAAATGAATTTATTTAAAGATTACTATAATAAAACAATTAAAGAGCTGAGCTGTGGCACGGTGTATACTCCAATGTGGCATACCAAATCTATTAGCTAAACTTTACAAACTTGACCTGCGTCTTCTCATACGGATTAAAGTTTGAAATACAAGATGTCTGCTGGCGGCAATGTTTTTTAACAATATTTCGGAAATAATTAATGGCTCCCATCTAGAGATCACTCTGAAGATCCGTATAAAGCTTGGTGATGATCGGATGAGAGATGTGGCTTGTAGGGTGTACCAAAGGAAATTGTTGAGGGACAGACAGACTGACAGACAGAAGGTGGATGCCAACCCGTGGCAATAGCTCAAAGATGACTATATAAAGTTGAGCTAAAAATGGGTGGACTGACCGAAATTAGAATTTTTTACCTATATTTTCATGTGGGTAAATCACATACAAAATTTGAAAACAATCGGATTACTAAATCTAAAGTTATCATCAGGAATCCATCTGGGACCGATCAGTGATTTCTATAGTCATATACACAATTTCATATATTTAAGTTTCATTTTAGAGTTTGTTTTTGTCTACAATAGTCTGCTATGATATTGTTGTGTCAGATGTGTCTTACTAAATAAGTAAAAAACATTGGGGTGTAAAGTTATATGACAATCGAGACTGCTAGATAGTTCCTGTTAATGTGACGATAGAGTTATCTCACTTATGTTTTCAGCACATCTCCCCAATGAAACCAACGTCTATAAAAAGCCTGAGAAAGGCATTTGTTGTAGAACAACATCTTTCAAATGCTAATATGTTTTGTCAGTAATGCTTTGATATTTCTCACCCATATTTGATGTGGAATTTCGTGGGATGGATGAGATCTACTTACACATAGTATCCGGATGATGCTAGGTTGATTGCAGCATCTCTTGGTGACAGGTTGTAGTTGTTGTGCGCTATCCATTTCACTTCAGCATTAGAAAATATAGTCGACTGACCAAATGGTAGTGGATAATTTTCATTTTGGTCCATAATTTCAATAAAATTATTCCTGTCTGTTCCTGTAAATGGAAATAGAGGCCAGAGTTATTGATGCAATAATATAAAAACACAAAATTAATTTGATATATAGTTCACATCTTAGGGAAAGCAGCCCAACATGTAGGATGTTAAAATGTACAATTTGTAAATGAAATGCAGATGATTGACCATGCAGGTTTATTGTTTTTACTGCCCATCTGTTGTTAACCAGGATTAAATATGCAACGCTTTGCAGCAATAAGACCAGAAATGAAGCTTGTACAGTAAAACAAACCTCTTCAAACTGAACACCCTTCGGACAGACTCTTCTGTTCGGTTTATAGAAAATCACACTACGATCGGAATGTATTGACATCTTTAATAAGTTGTTGAAGCACAACCAACTCAGTATTGATTAATTAACTCTTTCACTGCCGTACAGCACCACAGACAGCTAGATCTGCCACTGCCAAGCATTCGGGTTCTACTATATGCAGCAAGTCCCTGGATATGCAGCAAGTCCCCGGTAAACGCAACAAGTCCCTGGTAAATTCAGCAAGTCCCTCTAATTTAGGGTGGAGTTGTTGATGAGTTTAATCAGTGTTTTATTATCCAGTTGATTTATGATCTGTGGCAGTTGTTTGGAAATCTTTATCCCTTTATAATTATTTAAGATGGGTATTTGTAGATTTTTATATATAAATTAAAATAGTTTTTCTAAGTTTTATTAAGTTGCTATTTCTTTATTCTACTCACTATTTAATATAATTTAATTAATATGATTTATATTTCTTTGTGATATTCCTGTTTTCACTGCGTAAACACATGTCGGTGATTAATTTTTGTAGGACAAGGGAACTTTCTGGGAGTTTCTCCTTTGAAGCTTATTTGAAGATTTGTTTGTTTTCTTAACAAGACTGAATAATTATCAACCAGTGTTATTTCAAGATTCAGCTCACGTCTGAGATGGCATGTTGTGTATTTAATCAAATGTATATAAGCTGCAACTAAGATTTCAGAAATCATAACCAATCTTAGAATTTATACAATGCGTCTTACTGATTCTCGTTACCCTTGTGGCCACCATCCCGAAATATAAGAAAATGTTAGTACCGGTATATTGCTGCTAAATACATTGGGTATTTCTCAATAACCTTTGTACCTGTAAAGGTATGTTCGTGAAACTTGGTGCACAGTTAGGTATTGGACTTGCGAATATAAAACACTTCCCAGTCTGCCATGGTCACATGACCGTCACCACGTTATCACAAAACAAGATGGCCGCCACACCGAAATATAAGAAAAATTCATTATTTCTCAATAACTTTTGTTGTATCTGCAGAGATATTTTGACCAAATTTGGTGTGTAAGTTGGTATTAGTATTGAGAACCAAAAACAACCAGTATATTTCTGCTACATACATATATTATTTGGTAATTCTCAATGACTTTTGTATATGCAGAGGTAGTGTATATTCCTGAAACTTGGTATACAGGTACATGTAGGTATTGGTCTCTGTGGAATGGAAAACACTTCTCATACCAGGAGGGTCACGTGACCGCGACCCCTTAATCACAAAACAAGTTGGCCGACATCCCGAAATTTTAAAAAGAAAATAAACCGGTAGTTTCTCGTTACAACATTTCACAGAATAATATAGAGTTACTCCTCATGGATTGATGTTATGGGACGAATGTGTCCGGGTTCGACTCAAGTCGCGATCGGCAGTGTATGGGTAATTCGACTCAAGTCGCGATCGGCAGTGAAAGAGTTAAACTTTATTCAATAAAGTACAAAATAAAATATAAATAAAAGGTCAGCTGACCACAGTGTCCCCCGAAAACATGGCAAGTCGATGCCGCTTTGTTAAAGAAATTTAATAAAAAGTCAAAAAGGGTTAATAACTCTGTTAAAAAAATAATTTTTTCGTCATCTATATACATGTTGCACATCTTCAATATATGGGCAACAATATTCTGAAGTTTCAAATCTCTGGGATGAAATCTGTAAGAGGAGATGATTACACCATGAAGGTACTCAAAAGTGTGACGGACGGTACGACGAACGGACGGACAGACGAATGGCCGGACAGAGCCCGTTTCTATAGTCCCCCAAAAATAAATTTTTCGGGGGACAATAACTACAGATAAAGTATGGTATAATAAGAATTAAATACAAAGTATATTAAGACATAAACACATGTATAGATAAGACTGGAAACATGGAAATGCTAAATGGGTTAATTGACAATTCCTTGTGTGTGACATGAAGACAAACTATCTCATCATGTTGGCATGAAACCTTACAAGCTTCTTTTGGGAGAGCTACAAATGTGTTGGTCATTCACCTGGAGTATAGTCACCAACCCACTATCTGTTCTACAACTCTACATGCATCAGATATGGTCCTATTTCATAGACACTTCATTTTGACAAACACATGGTACAAACCAAAATTGTTTTAAATCTTGATAATGCTTACAATAATGTGTTCATGAAGGCATGAACTTGGGATTTGAACCAAATTGAAAGACATGGCTTATGGATGTTTTGATTCCTGAGAGTTTAAAGATGCATAATCTGATTAAACAGCCCTAAATTACCATTTCTTGGTAACACACTAATTAGGATAAATAAATTTGGTGAAATTTCGTTGTTGTTGTAACTGGATGAGACCGGGACCAAATAAATTTGGTGAAATTTCGTTGTTGTTGTAACTGGATGAGACCGGGACCATCGACTCAGATTGTGTACATTTAATGTAGGTATGGCCATTTGGCTTACATGCTGATTCATAAGATCTTAATTTATTTTGTACATCTATTTAGTTCTTCGAAATCTGTACAAGAGCATCGCTAGGGCATGGCAAAATATGCCCTTTAGCCATTTTGAATTGTACTATCGCAATATAAAATAATAATTTGAGCTTTATACAAAGAATATCTGATAAACCCTAATTTCCATGCCAAAATGCGGTAAAAAATGGCTGTAACTCATGTGAAAATAATTGGACAGAACCTATATTTGAACTTGGCCTGTAGTTTTAGCTGGGAAACACACATTGGTTCAGATCAAATAATCCAAAATGGAGTTATCGATTGGAAACCAAAATGTTATGAAATCGGTCAAATTGTAAGTCGAAAAAGGACCATAACTCATGTAAAAATAATTGGACGGAACCCATATTCGAACTAGTGATGAGCCGATAATCGGGAACAACAATCGGAATCGGCCGATTGTGGCCCATCGGATGGCAATCGGTACTCTGGTTTCAACATCGGCATTTCCGATTGTCTAAATAGTAATCAGGTGCTTGTTTTTCTTCAATAAACTGTTTTAAATATGACGATGTTTTGTTGAATAAATGACCATTAAACATGGGGAAAGTGATTCACCAAACACAAACTTGATATACAGCCATCTCCTCTTCAATACACCGGCCGTACCTGGGTCTATGTTTGAACAATATATTACAGTGGGGATCGCCGGGAAGAACGCGACACTTTGGGTTAGAACCAGGCTGCGATGATGACGCCGTGATAGCTTGTAATCATAAATTATATGATGATGTACACACATTACATATCATATGGGACTCATGTACGCCGATACGTAACTTTATTGTTCGTCAACGTGTAGACATTTTGATTTATGTGTGTCAGACTATAAAAAATCAAAATGTATGCATACGCAGCACAACAAATCTATCTATATAGTACACACAGCGTAAAACAGGTATAAACTATAAACTGTAGAAACAGAAAGTGCATGTCACGTGACATTTAATTGCGCAGCTGATTTCACTGTTTATTCAATTAAATTGAGCATATTATAACATGTGTATCAGTTGTCAGGACGCAGGAATAAAAACTGTACAAGCATTAATAGTCAGATATTAAAAAGAATTAAAGAAATTTATTTATTAATTTTACTATCTAATTAATATTTTCAAAGTCTTTCACCCAACACAACTTTCCATTAATGATTAACTTTAAATAGCCGAAGACAATGTCATTCCATCCAGTCAGCCTCGTGTGACGTCACGTATAGGTCACCACCACCAATGATTATTTTGATGACCATGCCGAAATCGACAATCAAATCGTGTCTGCGAAATTGACATGAACATGGTGTAACTTGCACCTAGTTCAGTCGGGTCATTTCCTTTGATGTGATGTCTTTGAATTGGGATCAAAGAAAAATGCCTTTTGATGAATTGTTATCAAAAACGGGCCGTGGATGTCGTCATGCACGTGGCTACATCAAACTTTCAAACTATTTGTTGTGGAATAGCCTAGAATACATGGGTAAGTTAATGCATTGCATCGTCGATTCGTCGATACAATACATTACAATAAATACACCGAGGCCCCGTACTACAGCCTCTGCAGGACATGTGCCTGTATTCGATCACAAGTCCGCCCATACCTACCTATATACTTACCCAAACGTATACTTATGTATACTGTGTACTGGCATATTACTACGGTTGTTGCTTGCTTCTAATTCTAAGTATTATATAACACATATAACATATTCTGGTATAATTATTACAATAATCGGAATCGGCACCTGAATCGGCCGATTGTGATCTCAACTAATCGGCAATCGGTGCAAGGGTCTATTTGACAATCGGCTCATCACTAATTCGAACTTGGTCTGTGTTGTGAGCTGGGAAATACACATACCAACTTTGGTTCAGATAAAATAATCCAAACTGGAGTTATCGATTGGAAACCAAAAATGTTAACACACAGTCAAATTCTAAGTTGAAAAAGGGCTATAACTCATGTAAAAATAATTGAACGGAACACATATTCGAACTTTGCCTGTATCTTTAGCTGAGAAATACACATCCCAACTTTGGTTCAGATCAAATCCAGATCCAAACTGGAGTTGTCGGTTGGAAACCAATAATATTAATAGATGGACGGACGGATGGACAGATGATTACATAATACAACCTTTTTTTTAAAAGGGCATATAAATATCTCTGATGGAAGGAACAGTCAAAATAATTACTGTGATAAACACAGTATATAAAACAATTTCTGAAATATACATATGAGAACACAGACATGGACACTGATACACACCTCCAGTGCCCTGTCCCGCATCACCAGTTTGTCCATCTCCACCAGGGTGTCCATTGTTATGTGTATTAGAACCTACAAAGAAGAGTATCAAGTGTAAAGGGTATTTCACATGGATTACAGAGCACCACGTTGGTACACACAAATGAAAGAGTGCTTGCAGACATTGTTTGACATCTGTGAATCGCAAAATCTGCAGAAAAGCTGCCACATAATTAAGTCACTGTCCTAATCAGGAGGAGCATATACCACACGGTTTGTTTGTGGTTTTTCAGCTAATACCGACTTGTAAAATGATGGAAAAGAACGAAGATATAGTTTTCTGTCAAGGTCAGTTTTGAACTGACTGCACCATGCAGATATTTTAAACAAAAACATGCGAATAACATCAAAACTTTGTACTGAGTAGCCATTGGAAATATACGAATAACTGCCCTAGATGCCGAAAATGCTTTTACAGCATGGTTTGTGCGATTCACGTGGCAAACACTGTCTGGAATGGCATTCAGACTTGATGCAGAGGATGCACAGTGTCACCTCACCTATGTTCTCAGACACCTTCCTCATCAAAACTTTGTATTTTCAAATTCAACCTGGGTATTACAAGATTTCAGAACACAATTTCACAATGTACCCACAATTAAAACATTTTATAGGCATCTGTCAAACATAGTATGACCAAAAGGCACTAAAACAGATTCTATGGACTGCAATGAATTGCTTGGGAAATTGCGGATTTTATTCCAGAAAGATTTTTAAACAACCGATACAAAGTTTTAGCATTCTTGAAAAAAAACAAAAGCTTCCTTCCTTTATCTAAATGTTTCATATTTTATCTTCTGATAACTCAGGTATACTAATTATCCATTAAATAACTTTTTGTCAACTAAACAACGAACCTGTCCACTGTATATGCACCAAATCTTCTTCATTCAAGCTGAGATGAGTTGGGAAGAAATCATATTCAACGGCTGGATACACTTGCACAATATTTCCTCGCTTTCCTCTCACATTTAAATTGAATATTTTTTGTTGACCTTTCAACTGATCCGGCCTCGGCTCCAGAATGAACAGATGTGTGCGGTCCTGGAAAACTCGTCCATACTGTGCTGTGTTGATCGCTAGTCTCAGGGGAGAATTCCCCGCACCGATTTTCACATAGGGGTTCTGTTGTACTGGTGATTTAACACCTGTTTCTCTGAAACAAAAAAACAAACCAGTGATATATGTATACACTTGATCAGTGCCTAATGACTTGTATTTTACTGGATGAATGCTGCACCTGTACAATTATTATTTTGCCCAGCCTCTTTAACCTTTCCGTAACTGGAGCTTCCTGAAATTTTGCAAAAACCATGTGCCAATGCATTCTCTTTATATATGTGTGTCTCCCATATGGAGCCTCACATGTATAAGAGAATACATTGGCCTAACATTATTTACCTTGACCGTGTAAGCCAGTGCACTATTATATATGTGAGGTTCCCTATGGGAAACTCGCATATAAAGAGCATGCACTGGCACAGGATCTTCAATGCTGCACCAGCACAGCTCCTGTCATGAACATCAAGAAACGGTTAAAAAGCTGATGTTAATCTTTATTTAGATTTACATCTCTAGAATTCATATTCCTATTCTCTTTGAAAGCAGTCGTGATGGCTAACCTCCATGCCAAATTTCATTCAGATTCAATAACCCATGGCTCAGATATTTGCACGAACAGACAAGATAAATAAAGCAGGATAGCCATCATGATGGTGAACCTCCATACCAAATTTTTTCATTCAGATCTGATTACCCATGGCTGAGATATATTTGAGGAAGGACAAAAAACCCCACATTGTCAGAAAAATAAAAAAGGATAACTCTGGTACAGAAAAGGGGAACAACTTCATTTGCACCTCTTTTGAAAGCAGTCATGTTGGCAAACCTCCATCAAATTTCATTCAGATCTGATAACCCATGAAACGATATTTATTACCAATTGTTTGTTTGCATCCTGTTGTTTTTCTAACAATACTAATAAATACTACATTTCCCACAAACATTTACTACACCAGGCATGAGTTCCATATTTGGAAACAATTTATTACTTCATCTCGGGAAAGCTCCATTGTCTTAGAAATTGGATCTGAAGTGGAATCCTAAAGACATACCAGTAAATCTGATAAGATTGTCGTCCACTTTTTAAAGAAACTAATAAACGACAAAGAATACAAGTAAAGAATACCAGGTACCTATGTATCAGAGCTGTGCATCAGAGAACACATATCACATTTGTTATAGTTTTGAGGTATCTGATAACATTATTTAACTTACTTATTTTGATTATGTCTGTAGTCTGTGTTGAATGGATCATAGTCATCTGTAGAAATGTTATACCTGGTATATAGATAAATGGATGAATGCAAGCATATACAAAGGAATATCATATCATAATTTCTAAGAGCTTCCAGAGAATGGAGCTTTAAAGGATTACACCAGTGCAGCTTTTCTCAGCCATTATCGATGCCCGCTAATCCACTGAGCACATTGCCAAAAAGATTTTTGTGACAGGCCACCCATAACTGAAGTTATGACGATTCATGCGATTGAATATTTCATTATGGATTATGCAGTCTGAATCGTTAATCATCCCGACTACTAGCGACACGCAGTGTCAAACTTGAAAGCCTGTTGAAATAAAATTGGATTTGATTTACAGATTGTTTATACAGAAACGGCTGGACCATCATAGCTGAAAATTTGTACATAAAGGTTATTTGACCCAGGGAATCGTATGAGGTAGGTCTCCGTTGATATCAGATGTCTTAAAAGGGCAATAATAATTAATTCAATTAAATAATTAATTATATACCCAAAATAGTTGCACTCTGGTCGGCGAAAATTGAAACATTGGGATAAATTGACCCGTAGAGTATAATGAGATAGATGCTGTTGACCTCAGACAACTTAAAGGGGCACATATGAGTAGAAAAGAGCGTTCCTTGTGTATAAAAATTGGTACAGATGGGTCACCTGACCAGGGGCATGTCATGGGTTATGCACCTCTTCTCACGTCATATGAATACTGGCTGAGAATAAAGCATTACTTACCTTTGACCTCACATCTTAAAAGGGGAATAATAAATTATATGATCAATAAAGAGCATTTATTATCAGTCTGGAAGATATGTAGGAAAAACCGTTGTAACATAGGACAAGTATTAGTCAGAGGTTACATATATGTCGCATCGTGTTTATACATGTCGGAAATGGAATCAGGATAGAGGTGTTAGACTATTATATAAAAATCGGCCACCAATTTTCCCACAACTCTTCTGGAATGATAATAAACGCTCTTTATTCATCATATAATCTACTAGTCCCCGTTAAAATCATCTGAGGTGAAAGGTAAGTAAATAATGTTTTATTCTCAGCCATTATTCAAGGATGGAACATGAGAAGATGTGCCTATCCCAATCTCCTGATCAGGTGATCCATCTGTACCAATTTTCCTACATAATGAACACTCTTTATTGCTCATATTTGCCCCTTTAAGTCATCTGAGGTCAATGGCATCTATCTCCTGACACTCTATTGGTCAATTTATTGTAGTGTTCTAATTTTCACTGACCATATTGCAACCATTTCGGGTATATAATTAATTATTTAATTAAATTAATTAGAAGTGCCCTTTTAAGACATCTGATGTCAACGGGACCTATCTATTAAGATTCCCCGGGTCAAATTACCCATATGTACACATTTTCAGTTCCTATTATCTATCCGTTTCTGTTTAAACAATCAGTAGATAAAAGCCAATTAAGACAGTTTTTCAAATTTGACACTATGTGTCGCTTGTAGTCCCTAAGACTAACGATTTAGACTGCATAATACATAATGGAATATGCAATCCCATGAATCTGCATAACTTCAGTTATGTGTTGCCTATCACAAAAAATCTTTTCAGCAACATGCTCAGTTGATTAGAGGGCATTGATAATGACTGAAAAAGCTACACCGGTGTAATTCTTTAACAATAAAGTGAATATTTTCCAGATATGTCATATTTCAAATGCTGAAATATCTTAAGATTACTTGAAACTCAAGTTTAACAGCGGGTCATAACTCTGGCAAAGGGCCATAACTCTGGAAAAAAAGTGCGGACAAAACCTGCACTATGAAGGATGGATGGACAAAGGTCTTAATTATATTCACAAATTTCCAAGTCAAACAAGGGCCGTAACTCTGGTAAAATTAATGGACGAAAACTGTAGTATGTGGGTATCCTTTCCACCAACCTGTGCTATCACCTTGCCAAAGGACAACGAAGTCCAATAATGAAGACATCCACAGTATAATGTTTGTTATGGACGCGTTGACACATTTTACACTAAGTCCATGAAAGGGCCATAACTCTTGAAAAAAAGAGTGGACAAAATCTGCACTATGTGGAGATCCTTTCCACAAGGCTGGTCTACCGGCATACCAAAGAAGATCCAGATTGGACTATCGGTACTTGAGCTGTGTTGTGAAATGTTTGTTACGGAAGGCCGGACTAAAGGATGGAAGGACGGATGGAGGTCTCAACTATATACCCCTGAATCCTCCTACGGCAGGTTGGGGGCATAATAGATCACCTCATTCTTAGGACACATCGCTGTGCAGACTCGGAAGGGAAGTACGGCAACACCCAGGTGTAATTGTTCGGCTCTCCATCTCGCCCATTCCCCAAGTGGTTAGACCTGAAACAAATGAGAATGAGAAAGTAAATATACATACTGAATACCTACCCTTTGATTGCTGAAAGAATTCTCCCATTCATTGTTAAAAGTTTACATTGGATGGTCCATTCTTCATCTGTAGAGATGTTCACATACTACATTCCATAGGCAGAGAAACATGCTGAGGATTTTTGTTTGTAGGAGTGTTCAGTTAAACCTTTCTATGTTAGATGGATTCTCCCATTAAGTTATAAAAGTATACATTGGAATGGTCTATTGTTCATCTAGAGGAGTTAGGGAACAATATTAAGCAGGCAACAGATAAAAGTGCAGAAGTCCAATCTATTGGAGGGAAATGTTCAGATAATAAGTTTAATTACGATAATTTGTATAAAATTTAAGGTGTTACTTCTCGTCTTTAAAGCAGTGCACATATGTTAGTAACATGCTGACAAGCTACATTCAACGAAAGAATCTTCGCAGAAAAATCTTGTCGTTGAACGTCTCTTCAGGAAACCTTTACACATCAACCACTCATTCAGCTTTGCTGCGCCAAGAATGTGAATAAGCTACCAACTACAGTAAGATTTATTGACTCCCTAGAATTATTCAAGAAAACACTTGTTTAGAGAACAATTTGGGCCTAGTAAACCAACAAATAGTCTGTTTTTATCTTGACCATTCTTAACATCATTTGAAACTGACAATTTTTGTTACTGTCTTAATATCTTTTTAGCTTTCAGTCATCTGGCCAATGTCTCACTTGTTAATTCAGCTCATTGCACCAATAGTTTTATCACTCTTCTCCAACATGATGTACATACTGTATATATTACTCAAAGCTTTTTAGAGCATGTATATGGATTTTACGCTTTAAAAAAATACTATTATTTTGTTGAACTTATCAGCTGGATAGTCCTAAAATGAACAATGGGAACCAAGTCACTACACTATCTCTGATCTGACTATTTTATATTTATTGAAGGGTTATATAAAGCCACTCATAGTCTATGATTTATATTTACATTTTATTATACCAGTACTGGTATATGTCATTGGAAAGAGGAAGCTCTGACATGATATATTGAGGTTATATGCTCTATAAAGATTGTTTATCATCATATCTGTACTTACGAAGTGTGACCTTATGATGAGGTGTTTGTGGACAATGAGAGAACAAGGGTCCCTTTTTCCAGTTGAAGACAGATCTATATCACGTGCTTGACAATTTTAGGCTACCAAATTGTTGCATCTTGGTGACAAATGCATTTTTATTGCTGTTTTAACTGGGATATGAAAATATTGTGGAATATTCAGTTGTTGCATATAGTTTGCTTTGTAACATATGATAATTTCTTAATTTTCTTACCTTGTCCATGGTGCTTCAAAGCAGTCTGGAGCTTTAAGGGCCACCAAACATTCCCTCCTATTTGGATCGGTGGTATCATATGGCACTTGCCATATATAATTTATCCCAAAGTTCTGGTTGTTTGCACTCGAACACTGACTCTCACTTGTATACTCTGTTGCAAGAAGAAAATATTTAGCATGTATGGTGTACATCAATTTAAACCACTTACTCCAAAATGGATTGTCCAATTCATGTCTAATAGTACACAATGAGATGGTCCATTATTAACATGTTTGCTGCCACTACGAGTTAACTCATCATATACGGTTCCATGGGGACTGCTACTACGAGTTATCTCATAGTGATATCCATACCAGTACCTTATAAATAACAACAGAAACCACAATCAATGTAGGTTTACACCCGGAACGAACAATCAGGATGATGCAACCCGGGGGTATTTCGGGTCAGTGGTCATGCATCCAACATTTTTCCATTACACAATAGTCATAACGTCAATGGCTCAGCATGCAATGCAATGTAAGGACATAATTTAGCAGAAGAGGTTAATTAACTTTGATGCTGCATCAACTCATCAACGTTGCAATGTTATATTTCTTGTACATTGCTTAAGGGTAGGAACATGATACATGCTCTTACAAAAGTGGGGCTAAGTGGTATTGTCTTGCCCATCTGTAGTGTCATCAGATGAAGAGACTCACGATATTCACTTACGTGAAGCTTTCTCAAGGTAGTTATGAAAGAGGACCCATGTTCCTCCATTCTGGGAACAATCCGTTGGGTTATTCCATCTGGACACTTGCTTATAAGAACCACCATCAGTCTCTACACATTCTCCATATGGCTTTACATTGAAGCTCTGTGACTGATAGAAGCTGAAATATATAGAAATTCATCGCTAGGGCTTGGCAAAATATGCCTTTTAGCCATTTTGAATTGTACTACCGCAAAATAAAATAATAATTTGAGCTAATTTCAATGCCAAAAAATGCAGTCAAATTCTAAGTAAAAAATGGCCGCAACTCATGTGAAAATAATATGTTCAAAGTTGGCCTGCAGTTTTAGCTGGGAAACACACCAACTTTGATTCAGATCAAATATTTCAAACTGGAGTAATCGCAAACCATAAATGTTAACAATCGGTAAAATTCTAAGTCGAAAAAGGGCTGTAACTCATGTAAAACTAATTGGATGGAACCCATATTCGAACTTGGCCTATATCTTTAGCTGGGAAATACACACAATCATACCAACTTTGGTTCAGATCAAATAAACCAAACTGGAGTTATCAATCAGAAACCAAAAATGTTAATAGACAGATGGAAAGACGGATGGCTATACTGATGCACGGACCAACATATGGACAGACAGACCTTTTATCAAAAGGATGTATAAAAACTAAATAAGATGATTTTCAAGTATATGACATCACAGAGGCCAATTAATTTAATCAAGTTGCACTCCAGCCATCTAAGCCACCTTTGGAGAAATTTAATATGAAATAGGCTCTCCTCGGGGCCAATATAAAACATATGCTTGATTGATATCTCATCTCAGACTAATTTAGCCCCATCCTAAGTGTTTTATTACTAAAAATGTTGTGCAAAGTATTCTGTTATGCCTATTATTAAAGCTATAAAATTGTCTTGTAATTAAAGCCACTGGGCGGTTTTGTGCTCCAAAATACACCAAATAATATTCGCTTTTGAACTTTTCCTGGTATCGAAATAGGTCAACAAATACTTTAACTACATGTACCTTTATACGAGCGTTATATGTCCCAGAAAGATGCATTGAAATAATAAAAATCCAACTTTGAACACTATGTTTCAGTCACCAACAAAAAACAGCCATTTTCAAGGCACAGGACAAAAAAAGTGTTTGACGTTAGTTTAATTCTGATATGGTAGAAAATGGCTGGAAAGTGGCTGTTACTATGTATTTTTCAGAGCATATTAAGCCGGTATACCAATATTTCTTGTATTTGTAAACCTATGTTTTAACCTCCTTCCAAACAATGTAGAGAAAATTTGGAAGCTCAAATGAGCCATGTCTGTTTAACTTATTTGTTCATATAAATAAGATCAAAATTGGCACTTTAAGTACAAACAGTGCCACAGATAAGATAACTTCAATTTCCAGAACTGACCATGACAACTAGGTGGCTAGAATAACAAATAAAAATAATTCCCACCTCAATTGATTTATTGTGACCAGTGGGTGGTGACTAAGAACACAATATTTAATAACGACCCCATTTAGCTTGCAGGGCCGAGCTTGGGTCATGTATAGATGACAGTCAGGCATGCTTAATTGTGAACATCACACATAATTTACAGCATATACTGTGTCCATGAAACTTTTGGTAAATACACTATTTCGAGAAAAAAATCACATGATTTCTGCCAGTGGTTTGTACAAATCGACCAACATGATGAAAACAACATTTGCTACTTCACAACTTCCGATATGTGATAATGAATATAATTATTTATTTATTTAGAAACAGCTATTATAAGTAAAGTTTCATATGATATCAATTTCGTTTGTTAGCTTAATGAAAACAAGTTACAATGTCATGACATCAAAATGTCATTTGTCTTTGCAGGCTGGAATCCAGAGAAGACTGCACTTGTAAGTTTGCCATGTCATCTCCAGACTATGTTACTGATTTCGCCTTATAAGACTAGACCTATATATGCACAGACACCCTTCATTTATTATAACAAGGGGCATCCATATATAGGATCTACCAGATTCATGTCCATATGAACCCTCCTTTTTAATCAAATTTCTACTGATAGATACAGTCTGTCCATATTGGGCAGAACTTATGTCTGAATGTGGCATGCTTAGTTATATTTTTAATTACAACAACATGTATACATTGTATGACACTCAACATAATATTATTATTATATGCAGTGCATTTATAACAAGAGGTGTGCACTCGCGTGCTAGCATACTCCCACCGTGGCAAATTCAACCCGCATTATCCGTAAACCCAACAAAGAAGATTTTTAACTTTAAAGAAAAATTTGGATTAAAAATATCGATATGGTGTCGCAAGAAGCTTATACAGAAAAAAATATTCAAATTGGTTCATAATTTGTTCGAATGATTGCAGAAACCCAAAAAAGGGTAGAAAATGAAACGCAACCTTAACATCTAAGATCGCTTTTGTCGAGTGTTTCATCAGTCAAACCAAACTTCTGCTAAGAAGGCACACAACTCCAGGGAAATAATTTGGACAAAGCTGATTTTTGAACTCATCTGAGATATTATAGCAATAGACCTGTATATCAAATCCAAAAAAAAATTCCAAACATTTTCTAAGTCAAAATAAGTCGAAAATGAAGTGTAGTGTTAGGAAAAACAGTCCGAGCCCACCCTGAGACGCATCATGTAGAGAGAGTGTTGTGAGAAGCATGTATACCAAAAATTATTGAAATCGGTTCATATTTGTTAAAGTTATTAAGTGGACAGAATTTTCCAAGTCAAAATAAGTCGAAAAGTAAGGCGTAACTTAAAAAAAGAAAGTCGGACTGCACCGCAATTAGCATCATGCGGAGAGGAGGTCCTAAGGAGATTGCATACAAAAAAATATTGAAATCGGTTCATAGTTGTTTGAGTTATGAGGTCGGATGGACGGACGGACGGATGGACGCACGGAGGGAGAAAGTGTGACGGACAGACGCAGTCAATCCAGTATACCCCCCATTTTCTTCGAAAGTGGGGATATAATTAAAGTCTGATGTCCCTAAACCAAATAGGCATATCAAAGTCTACTTGGATCCAAAATGATCTACAAGATTAATCAAACATTCAAGTCCTTACCATGCATTACGTCTAAATATGTATATAGGTTAATAATGACTATTTACACGATACTTCGCAAGGTTCTTCCCCTTAACATCATACCGGAGTCATTCTATATGCCTTGCATATTATCATATTATATTTGGCCTCACATCTACACACCTGCACAAGGATTGATTTTGACTGAGCACAGCAATATCTTTCCATGGCGTTGGATGCCAGTAAGGATAATAGTCTCTCTCCTCTGGACACTCGTATCCATATCTGTTACCATTTGGATTCTGACGAGTATATATAGCACTGCTATAACCAAGGCCATTATTAGATTTAAGCTTCTGATCAGCTGTGAAGAGACCTGAAAAGGAATTGTATATTGACTCAAATATGCAATCAACATAGTTTTTTATGCATCTCTGGGCATATAGAAGTGTTAGATGCCGAACAATATACTACAGTATATAGAAATTATACCAAGTATGTTATTTGGCATCTGACTCATATACGGCTAGAGATGCATTGAAAACGACATTGATTGTGTATAACAATGCAAACAAGACTCTAATTTTGGCTATCTGGTTTGTATCCTGCTAAAAAAAATCATTGAAAAACATGAATTTCCAATGGGAACTCACTAAGTCCGAAATGACGGACCAAAACTTTGTTGGACGAAATTTACAACAAACTACTTTGATCTCTATTTCAGATGATAAACTACACAAACATAAGAAACTACACCCAAAACCTATAAAACTATTACTGCAGGTGTAAAATTCACATATTTAAAATGATACTAAATACATAGCCGATTGAAATCCAAAGGGGTGTTCCCGATCGAATTTGCTGTCTCAACTGACTAACCCAAAATGGAGACAACAGCTAATTTTATGCTCTTATGATCAATGTCATGTCATATTATAAGATTAATGCATTTCATTGTTTCACTGATCAATCATTTTCATTAATTGTTTATTTGCAGCATCGTAACTAAGGATGTGTTTACAAAATGAAGTCATGGTATGGGGCGACAGTTAGTCATCCATAATATGATCCAATATCTTAAAGTATCACTGTGTGTTGTGATGCAGGAAGTGACACTCCCTCAGCTGAAATGAGATTGTCACTACCAAGTATATATAAGCGCATTCAGCTGCAGTCATTTATTTTTATATTTACATTTCAGGGTGTATTCCAATTTCTATTTTCTTCAGGGGGTATTTTTTTGGTTAACTCTTTCACTGCCATGCAGCACCACAGACATATCTGCCATTGCCAAGCATACTATACATATACATGTAGCATATTGCTGCCAAATACATATGAATTGGGTATTTCTCAATAACTTTTGTATCTGCCAATCTATTTTCATGAAACTTGGTATGCATGTAGGTATTGGTCTGGGGAATCGAAAACACATCACAGTCCACCATTGTCACGTGACCACAATCACGTGACCACAAACAAGATGGCCGCTACCCCAAAATATAAGAAAATTTCAGTATTTCTCAATAACTTTTGTATTTGTAGAGATATTTTCATGAAAGTTAACTTAAATTGGAATGTAAGTAAGTATCAGTATTGGGAATAGAAAATATGTTCAAGTCCACCAGTGTCACATTTCACATGACCACGATCATGTGATCACAAAGCAGGATGGCCGCCATCCCGAAATATAAGATAATGTTAGTATATTGCTGCTAAATACATATTGATTGGGTATTTCTCAATAACTTTTGTATCTGTAGAGGTATGTTCGTGGAACTTGGTGCAGAGTTAGATATTGGAATTGCGAATTGAAAACACTTCGCAGTCTGCCAGTGTCATGAGACCGTGACCACATGAGGGTCACGAGACCGTGACCCTCATGATCACAAAACAAGATGGCCGCCACACCGAAATATAAGGAAAATGCATTATTTCTCAATAACTTTTGTATCTGCAGAGATATTTTGACGACATTTGGTATGTAAGTTGGTGTTAGTATTGAGAACCGAAAACAAGTTAGTATATTTCTGGTAAATAAATATATTATTGGGTATTTCGCAATAACTTTTGTATATGCAGAGGTATATTCCTGAAACTTGTTATGCAGGTAGGTATTGGTCTCTGTGGAAAGGAAAACACTTCCATACCAGGAGTGTCACGTGACCGCGACCACTTAATTACAAAACATGATGGCCGACATCCCGAAATATAAAAAAAATAAACCGGGACTTTCTCGTTACAAAATTGATTACATCACGTACAGTGTTTTCACAGAATAATATAAAGTTACTTCCCATGGATTGATGTTACGGGACGAAGGTGTCAGGATTCGACTCAAGTCGCGATCGGCAGTGTATGGGTAATTCGACTCAAGTCGCGATCGGCAGTGAAAGAGTTAACATGATTGGCATGTTGTGAATAAATTATTTATTGAGGGTCATCTCAATGTACCATTCCGATTGATACATGGCCATTTCGAGAAGAAATGAGAATTTTTTCAAGCTCACTGAAGCAAGCACATTTGAAGCAATGAACACTCCTACTGAGTCTGTGTCGCCATAAATGTGATATATCTATCAGACGCACGCAACTGTATGTGTAATTATACACAGGTAGCAAACATAAGTGTGTCAGTTCAATGCCTTTCAAAATAGTCAAACAACCAAACAATATTCAAACCAAATACATTGGCAGTAGCATAGGAGTTGCATTCAGAGTTCCAAGCCAATATTTTAGTTTTTATAATAAAGATTCTAATGTATAAAATAACATATTTGGAATGAGAAGTGCCACCCGAAGGGCAATATATTGTTAGATATTGAATTTTCATATAGTTTTGATGTTTTAGTGGGACTGCTGTATTATTTTGTTTATAAGCCACATTTGGTTTTCAATAAGTTTTTGAGAGGAACAAAGAACAAGACAGTCAATGACTGCTCACCAGACTGCAAAGACTGATAAGACTGGGACTCTGGAGACCAAAACAGTGAGCACTTTTCATAATCACTTTAAAAGAAGTAGATTTAAACAGGATATGTGGCTAGAGAGACTTCAAGTATGTAGCTTGGTAAAAAACCACCTTGAAATTGTCAACTGTACACTACTGATCACCCCCCTCCTCCAGCTCAACAAGTCCCCTCCCGACCGGGATCCAGACTCCAAGTCTCAGGTTGGAATTTCACAACCGACACCTCAAACTTTCTCAATTGTTGGAAATTTCCAATCTCACAAGCGCCTTTTTCTAAAACCATTTAAACATGTTTGAAGCCCAATTATCCATGGACCCAAAACACAATACATGTATGTCAGACCAATCAGTCAGGTGGTTCCAAGGTAGATGTTTTAATGAATTTGGTATTTCTATGATTTTATTGGACACAAAAGTGTTAACTCCCCATAGACTGCCATTTCTTGACAGGTTGACCTCATTTTAACAAATCTGTATCTCAGTCACTAAAGGATCTTCCTGATTCCTCCATACTATATGTAAGCTAAATAGTCCAAAATCCCTTGAGAAGACATTTTAAGAATTACTATAGAGACATATAGTTATGTCCCTGGTCCCACCCTTTTAACCTGGTGACCCCATCTGAATAAATTTGAATCCCAGACACCAAAGAACCCTTCATACATATCATAAATATCAGTCAAATAGACCTGATGGTCCTTGTGAAGGAAGCATATTAAGAGGGAAACTGTCCTTCGCTTGGCCCCTATTTGACCAGGTGACCCCATTAAAAAAATCTGAATTGCAGTCAAGGAAGAACATTCCATTCTATATAAGCCAACTAGTTCTTGCAAACATATTTTAAGAAATACTATGTAGTGAAATAGTTAAGTCTCTTGCTCTGCCCTTATTTGACTTTGTGATCCCATTTTCACAAATCTGATAAGGATAAAAATTAAGTTCCCCAGTTGAAGTTGGTGATATTCACCCATTGGGCACCTCATTTATGAATTTTATCTTCTGCAAATTAGGGGATATAGAAACTTCCTAGAAGGGAAATTTAACTAACAACAATGTAAATTTGATACTATAGATACTTCCCAGAAGATGAGGCCTAAGCAGAATGAGGTCGTCGTCGGGTGAATTTGGTGATGCTAGCCTGCTGTGCCGGATAGCATCACAAAAAGCGTGTCTGTTCCTACATTGTGTATGCCTGGCCTCAAGCAACACAATGTATTATACAACAAGCCTTGAAATAGTGTGATAGTGTGTCTGTCATTTGCAGAGTGAGGTCCACAGAGGGTGAATTTAGTGATGCTAAATTCACCCTCTGGGGACCTCATTCTGATAAAGTCCTCAACTGCTATGGAAGACCTAGAATAAAATTGAATTTCCCCAGTTGAAGTTGGTGATGTTCACCCATTGGGCCCCTCAATTATGAATTTTATCTTCTGCAAATTAGGGGATATAGAAACTTCCTAGAAGGGAAATTTAACTAACAACAATGTAAATTTGATACTATAGATACTTCCCAGAAGATGAGGCCTAAGCAGAATGAGGTCCCCAAATGGTGAATTTGGTGATGCTAGCCTTGGATCAAGCTTTGAAATAGTCTGTCTGTTATTTGCAGAATGAGGTACCCAGAGGGTGAATTTAGTGAGGCTATCCTGCACAGCGGGCTAGTATCACTAAATTCACCCTCTGGGGACCTCATTCTGATAAGGCCCTCAACTGCTATGGAAGACCTAGAATAAGATTGAAGTTCCCCAGTTGAAATTGGTGATGTTCACCCATTGGGCACCTCAATCATGAATTTTATCTTCTGCAAATTAAGGGATACAGAAACTTCCTAGAAGGGAAATTTAACTAACAACAATGTAAATTTGATACTATAGATACTTCCCAGAAGATGAGGCCTAAGCAGAATGAGATCTTGAGACTCTAGATACTTCCCAGAAGATGAGGCCTAAGCGGAATAAGGTTCTCAGAGGGTGTATTTGGTTATGCTAGCCTGCTGTGTAGGATAGCGTCACTAAATTCACCCTCTGGGAACCTCATTCTACAAATGCCAGGCACTCTTTGAGAAAATGAAATTAATCTGATTTTAATGACCACTGAGTGATAATATAAACAACAAGGGTGCTTCATTGATAACACCATTAATCTCATTTAAATTATGGATGACATGAATACACTCCCTGGGGACTCTGTCTAAGGCTGCAGAAGCTCTCTTTATCTCTCTATCTGCCTTGCCATGTGTCATGTCTATCAGTTCATAGGAGAGTTGCCTTGTAATGGGAATTTAAATAAATATACTTTATTTACCTGTGAGTTAGGATATGAGATAGGGTAGAATGCTGTTGGTTGGGGTGGGGTTCTGGGTCATGTGGGGGGGTGATATTTTTTGTTTGTATGTTAAATTGATCAAGGAGTTCCTGAATTTTTTATTATTTTTTGGGGAATTATGGCCCTGGCTCCACCACTATTTGACCCAGTGACCCCATTTGAACAAATCTGAACCCCAGTCATTCAATGACCCCACATACCAAATATAAACTAAATCGGCTTAATGGGTATTGACAAGAAGTCGTTATAAGAATTACCAAGGAGGAATATAGTTATCGCCCTGGTTTCGCAACTGTTTGACACAGTGACCTCATTTGAACAAATATTAATGACAGTCACCTAGGGAACATCCACACCAAATATGATCAAAATGCAAAAATGTAATTTTTTGGTTTTTAGAGTTATGTCCCTGGCTCTGCCCCTAATTGACCCAGTGACCCAATTTGAACAAATCTGATTCCCAGTCACCCAAGGTCCCTCAGTACCAAATATAAGCTAATTCGGCCCAATATTTTTGCAGAAGAAGTCATTGTAAGAATTACTATGAGTTATGGCCCTGGTTTCTCAACTAATTGACCGGGTGACCTCATTTGAACAAATCTGAACACCAGTCACCCAAGGACCCTCCATACCAAATATTAGCTAAATCGGCACAATGGTTATGGACAAGAAGTTGTTGTAAGAATTACTGTGGAGGAATAGAATTATGGCCCTGGTTTCGCAACTATTTGACCCAGTGACCTCATTTGAACAAATCTGAATGAGAGTCACCTAGGGAACATCCACACCAAATATGAACCAATTTGGTATGATGGTTTCAGAGGAGAAGATGTTTAAAAAAAAATGTTGACGGACGGACAGACGGATAGACAGACGGACGGACGGACGGACGACGGACGAGGAGTGATGACTATAGCTCCACCGGAGACTTCGTCTCAGGTGAGCTAAAAAGACCAGTATATGCTAAATTAGATTTTGCATGTTGATGTAACTAAATAAGGATAATAAGTTCTCCAAAGCTGAAAATTCAATCCAAAGTTATGAAAATCAGTAACCTGCGGCATTAGTTACAAAGTCCACTGGATGATTCACATTGCATTTTCATGTGTTGGAAGATTATTTGGTTATTTAACCTCTTCGCCGCTATGATGTCCGCAACTATTACAAACATAAAAGAGCACATCATGTGCTATATGATCTGTAGTACCTACTTCAGCACACTAGCAGTAGGCCATTATTAATAACTGGACCTCAGAGATTGGTGCATCTGAATAACTGTATCTCAAAGTTTCAAACAGTGTATGATGTTCCACGATTCCGAACTATAATAGCCTTTCAACTGAGTTTGTTTTATGGTACTTGTGATATTCCCGTTATATTTTTCCACTGGAACGTCAACAGCACAGCACACAAAGTCATAACGTCATTTAGCAGCGAAGAGGTTAAAATTTCCAGCCAAAGGTAATTTTGATATAAAATGTAAAAACGTATAATTTTTTAGGCTTTAACTTAATCACTGATATTATACACATGTGTGAAAAGTGTAAGAAAACTGGACAAAATCGGGCTGTAAATAATATGCAGGTACAGAACTTAAAGGCCCTATTCTCCCTTTATACAAGACTTAAAAGTTTCTTTGGTTATATATAAGGATCAGTTACCTTTATTTCTTTCCCTGATAAAGCATTTGTCATACCAGTCCCACGATTCCTGCTGACCATTTTTGACACTACTGTTTAGATTATTTGTCCTCCGAGTGCTTCTGGCTGATATGCTTTCCCCTTTCCTTGGATTGGTATAGGCAGGAGTGTTTGTGTTAAGGCCATCGCGCATTGACAGCTTTCCATCTGAAATTATGAGAGCCAGGATGAAAACTACATAAATTTTCCCTGCTTTCAAAATTAATATCACAGTACCACAAGTGGTTATTTGTAACACTATTCTGTAATTTCATAAAGAAATTTACTGGTATAACAATGACAAGAAAATCTCTGAAGTTTTCGTTTCTACTGACACACACTGGTATGGGCTTTACCTTACCTTGTGCCTTGCTCACATGCAATTGTCAATTGTTTGGCAATCTAAACTGGACAGTGATTACCTGGATTAAGTTACATATACTATATGTAGTAGTATTGACTGTTCACACTGTGCACTGCTAGGATATTTGTCATTGGCACACTTTCTTATTTATTTCCACTTGTGTAGGTTTTTACATGATTAACTATATTACATCAACCAATTTCAAAGACTTATCACTGTTGCAAACGGATCATCAGATTACGAAATTTAATATTGTATTGCAATGATGTCAGACCATTTCAAATTTAATCCGAGGCATGCATTGTGAAGACTACTACCGTAGTATAATGTTATCCCTAAACAACACAATGGATTTACCCGGCTACAGTGTGAAGAGTACCTTATTGTGTAATGTATGCTCTTTTCACTTATATTAAAGATTCACACATTAATAACCCTTTCATGACCATAATGGTTGAAGTTGACCATGTTGTTTCGGAACTAACATGCCCGAGGATGGCTGGATATAAATGGCTGTTTTTCAATTGCACCAAGTGAGTGCCACATACTGGTAACCTTTGGGAGGTCTAATTGCTGAGTTTGCAAATCAAATGATGATCTTGTATTCAATATAGATATGGTCAGAAAATAAAAATAAAATTAAATATGCCAGCTCACTCCACTTTTGTAAACATTTGTATGAAAATTATTATTATATCCTGGCCTTATGAAGTAATGTGTGGACTAGCTGTTACATATCTCAATTCTAAAATAATCATGATTACGCACCGTAAATAATGTGAAACAAGCACTGCATGATGCAAGAACATTTTGCACGTAAATAGATATCTGTTACTACAATATTCCTCATGCAAAGATGTTTGCTTGATCACTATCCCACTTGACATGAAGACTATGTATATTCTCTGAGAGTACCCACTTTTTTACACTTGAAATGTCAAGATAATTATGAGATAACTTACAGAAGAACTCAGAGAGGATGTTTACAGGCAAAAACTTGGTGCTGATAGTGTTAAACGTTGAAGTTGAGATAATCGTGTGCTCACCGAGTGGATAATCAGCCGCATTTTGACAGCTGTACTGCACCACTAGGTTGCAGTTTTGCTTATCAGCATCTGTATTCTCGTTACCACCACATCCATGTTGATTGGTCCACTCAACAGTCAGGTAGGAGTTACCAACAGAGATTCTGTCACTTTGAAAATATTTCTGAAATAAATGTGTTAATATGAATTTAGTTGGTATAACATGATTCACTTGTGATGATTGTGAGGCTCCTCCTTGTTCTCAGCCAAAACAACATGAGAGACTAAGTTGATTAATTACGCCTGTTACAATGAATTTTTATCCCTTCCATGACTGGAGCTTCCTGATAGGGAGCCTCGCAAAAATAAGAGAATACATTGGCCTAACAATATTTATCTTCACCTTGTAAGCCAGTGCATTCTCTTATATATGCGAGGCTCCATATCGCACAGGATCTTTAATCCTGCACAAGTGCAGCTCCCGTCATGAAAGGGTTAAGGCCTGCCTCGAAAAACAGTACATTCATCCAAAACTTGTGGTTTCATATTAAATAATTAGCATGGATTCTGCAATATTATGCATTATATCTTCCATGGTATGTGAACGCGGTTGACGATTTAAAAAACGTCTAGTGTAAATATACTACCAAACTGCAAAATCACATGTTTGTCATTAGCAAACAAGCTATCAACTGACTTTAAAACTATGATCTTGTATTAGATATTGATATGGTTAGAAAATAAATATAAAATTAAACTATACCTGCCCACTCTACTTTTGTAAAATTTACATGAACATCTGGCACTATAATATTCTGGAAAAGATTCACGTACAAAATGTAGGGAAATATCTCTAGAACGGAGAAATTCTGAAACTGGTCTAGCGCTTTCAACTTTGGTAAATTTTCATCACGACCTTGTTTGCTGTATGGGTGAATTACGCATTATTAGTGGTTTGGGGAAGGACCCAGGACTATTATGTTTATACTTGATTCCTTTCCCAACACATACACTTCCTATCACTGAGATCTGGCCAGTTAGCCACATTGTAGAGTAGCAACATAACCTACAATACATGTAAATGGACAACACAAGAGTACACATGTCGATAATCGCTAATACCAGTACCTACCATTCGATATTGATCTTCCACAGTCTTAGCTGCCTTTTTAGTTCTGTCACCCACATTGTACCCTCCTCTATTGTTGTTCTGTAAATTCAAGGGAAAACTTTAGTCTCATCTTGGAATGAGTAGCATGGTTTGAGATATGGAACAAACCAGCCAATTTATAAATAATTTATACCAGAACTAAAACCAGACTGAACATAATCACAATTATAGCCATGTGGATCTTAACCTCTTGGCTGCAACAATACATCAGTATGCAGTACACACCTACTTCAGTGCACCAGCAAGCAGCCATCACTCATAAATTAGTGCAACAAAGCAAGTGTATCTCGGTGTTTTAAACAATGTATGATGTAATAGGATTGTAAGAGCCTTTGCATGAAGTCAGTTATATGGTTTTCCGTGACATTATTGCCATTATATTTATAGATAGATAGATAGATTTATTTGGTGCGACGTAAAAACATTCTCACAATATATTATATTGTATATTGTTTTTTTTTTAAACTTTGTTCTATGATGTTAATAATGGTCACTGTGTTATGATAAGGCTTGGATTGAGTTCCATACTATTATAAGGTTAAGCAGGTATATGGTACATTGTATTCTGATCTGTTGATCAAGCTACTCAGGCCATTAGGTCACTTAATTGGCGACAATTTCAAACACATTGAGGTTTAATCAGGTTTATGGGTCTGATTTCACTCAAATTGAACTCCTCAGGTTTTACTTGTTATGGTCTATATAAATTTCAGTAAGCTAGGCTACATATATTTATCATATGACTCAATCATTATTTACATTGGAAAGTATGTCATAAATCAATTTCATATGAACTACTAGTTCATATCACCTTCCGATAATTTGATTGGTTTGTTGACAAAAAGTGTGTTCTGATTGGCTGAATGGCAGCCTGAGCCGAGCCGCATCTCTAACTAAATGCAGGTCAAATTCGTGCGGGTCAATCAACGCGATGCCGAAATTCTCGCAATTATAATCTTGAAATATATAGTTTTGGACATTGTTATACGATAAATAGAATATGTAATTCGTATTTATCTAATAAACATACGATATAATGTCACAAACTGAGAACAGAATAGCGCACTATATCTTCGCGTGCATATTATTTCTGCTAGTTCACCAGGTGTAATTGGGCTTCCGGTGCAATGAAGTGACGTCACATTAACCCTTTGCTGCCGATGTCATATAGCTATTTAGTGATTTGTGTGCGTTTTGGACATCATAATCAATTTATAGGTGTCATATGATAAATAGAATATGTAATTCGTGTTTCTCTCATATGATATTTATGAAACTCGTCACGAATTTTCAGTTTTCTCTCACCAGAGGCTCGAGAAAACTGAAAATTCTTAGACTCGTTTCATAAATATCATATGAGAGAAACACTCATTTCATATCCTCTATATATCATAGCGTCAGTATGCAGAGAAAGGATTGCACAGAGGGTCTATCTCAACAGAGGGTCTATCTCACTGGAAGCTACGTTGCGCAATTGTGCTTAGTAACAACTGACCCATAATAAGCAACTGACAATATATGCCAGATAGATGAAATCAGATTACACTTCCTTTTTGTTGATAACAAATCCATGTTTATAAGTAATTAAACCATCACTGGACAGCTTATAGCTGCTAATGCCCTATGTGCCTTAACTCAGCCACTATCGTGACATAATTAGCTCAGACCCAATATAATTAGGATAGATAGATACCTGGGAATCAAACAGTCTATTCGCATTCTTTCTTGCTGCTGACTTCTCATTCAGTCGATCATTAGAGCCTCTGGGATTATGAAGATACAAGTCAGCAACGACAGCTGGGAGTAAGAACGCAACAATACCACATAACAATCTCATCTCTACAAGTAAATAGAATATTATCATTATCAGTTTTAAGTTTTTTAAATTTCATGTGAGTATGTAATTGTAGAAACCAATGAAAAACTTGCCCAGATACACAAATCAGGTTAACACCCTGTGCAGGGATCACATATACATGTACACAAACCACGCTTATTGGGATTCAAACGAGCTTAACTGTCATTGGATGGCTTAATATGTTCACATAATTTGCAGTGCACCTTAACAATTGAGCCACTGGGACGCTCTGTTCTGAGCATGGGCGTAGCCAGTTTTTCTCTAAGGCTGGTTCGTCAGCTGATAGCAACGGCATAATTGATGTGGGGGAGTGCAGTCAATGGGGCGATATCAGTGCAGCAAATGACATGACCTGGTGTCGTGGTGACGGATGATGAACATTATGAAATATTAACTTTCATTTCCCATACATAAGCTATAATCGAACCACATCATGGGTAGTTTGTGTACTGTGCAAGTATTGTCTAAAGATTAATGCCAATGTTTAGTGCGAATGATTTTGGATGCCTACCGATTCTTCAGTACGAGAACGGAACATTAATATTTACAATAACGCGATTGCCTACTAATCGTAAGTGTCCAAAGAAAAAAATCCATCTGTTTTGAACTTGGTATAATTGTTTTGTCTCTTCTGTAAATCGAAAAGATGTCTTTGCTACCTTTTCGAATATGGCTGACATTAATGTCATTTTTTAATGCACATGCAGTGTCATGTATGTTGCATGTATGTGCATGGTGTAGACAGTGCATAGTTGGACAATACAGCATAGTCCTTCCCAGGTCAGGTCGTCCGCCCATCGAACCCTAGCTTATAGTTACGCCCATGGTTCTGAGGCTTATAGGCAATATCGTCTGATTTCACCATCGTCACCCATGCAAACTTTTATAAGTTTTTCAAATAAATACAACTCTAGCAGTACCTTTTTATTTTGTTAAAAATCACCTTTACGAAATAACTGGCATATCAAAAGATTCAAACCACACATAAATAATTTTCCAGAACAATATAACAGAAATAAACCTGATAGGGTGAGTGAGTTGGTACACTAGGGGAGGATATCACAGCATAGGAATGAGACGACTCAGGCCAAAGTTCACTCGCCCTGGAGTACCTCAGATGGGAAAATTGGGACATACAACATTATGATCACAGTTTTCCATAAAAACACTGTCTCATTAAGGCTGTCTTTGTATTCCCGCACACATGGATTAAATTCAAGTGATAATATTAATCCGACAATACTGGCTGAAAGTTAAAATTATTTGGTCACCGATACCTCAGACATGGCCCTCGGGGCAACTTGTCTTCAGCCCGAGTCATCATGGAAATTCATTGACAGCACATATTCAAAGAAAAGTACTTCCGCCAAAAATTCATTTCCTTTGACGGGGAAGTGGTATGATATTGCCGGCTTAAAAAGTGTATATAAGTATATCATGCATTTAACAACGTCCTTCGACCTATGAAACATGACAAAGGTGCACATTTAATAGGTCTAATAGGTTTATTAAACCCATTCAGCAAATAAAAGTGATGATAATTAAAGTAATTAAGTGAATCCAAAAAATTAATTTTGCTTCTAAAAAAAATACATATTTTGCAGCAAATAATTTCAAGTTGCCTCATAATTCTCATGGTAGACATGTGGTTCTGATCATGTCAAGTGAGGTCCCATGATCTTTAAAAATAGAAAAAGCAAGAAATAACTTTGTAAACTTTTGATAAATATAATTTATACGAGGGGGTTGCATGCCCGTCACAAAATGACGAGTATATAAATGTGCTTTGTTATTTTCTAGTGTCCGCGCTCATGGACACATGGAATGCCAGGAATGGTCATGCTTCTCTTTTTTGTTACTGGATGCGCGTTGGAACACTTTATTTCACTAAAACTGTATTTCTACACACCCAGTCCACATATACGTATGCACATATTGAACGAAACAAAATCAGTATATTATTTAAATACTACTATGCACCAACTGAAACATTCTCAATTCAGGAGCCTTCATTCGGGAGCATGCTGAACATTTTGAACCCTTTGGAACCTGTATTAAGCATGCCGCCTCATAATGATCACACACCTGCACTGCGCGGCCCATTTGTATCATGAACACTTTATTTCAATAAAACTGTATTTTTACCCCCATCACCCCAACCCATGTACATGTATATGCATGCACATATGGAATGCAACAATCAAAATATTTTACTTTATCTATACTAACTGAAACAGGCTCAATTCGGAACCTTTATTTAGCGGGGGAGGGGCCTACAGCCCCTTTCTGCGCTTCGCGCACATTATATGATCTTAAACTGCGTGAGCGTCGCGCACGTATAGGGAGCTTGCAGCACATTTTAAATGGACCTCCTTTGGAACCTGCATTAATCAGCATGCAGCCTAATGATCACACGCCCTGCATTGCGCGGCTCAATTCGGAACCTTTATTTAGTGGGGAGGGGCCTGCAGCCCCTTTGTGAGCTTCGCGTGCATTATATTAATTTAAACTGCATGCGCTTCGCGCATTGTGATCTTTTAAACATTTATTCTTTTATCAGATTTGCACTCAACCGAAAGATTAAAAGAGCATTAATTAGCGTCAGCAGTATTGTTTACACTGTAGGTCCTATTATTAGGCCTGTCCCGGGAATGTGATTTTTCTAACTGAGTTCTGGCGAATTTACTGAGTTCATGGTACTCACTGACGACCGTAGGTCAGACTGTGTCCATTCGCATGCATCTTCCGTGTATACCGGTATACTCCTTCGATTCCACACTCAATGCACAACTTTCGTATCAAAGACAGAATTTTTACTTACATGTATGTTCAAACCCAACTGGCAAATTAAAATACCATATTAGCACCCATTCCCAACGACGAACGTTCGAGTCTTGACTCCTACACCCCACTACCACCCATAATTCCCAACGACGGCAGAACGTTCAAGTCTTGACTCTACGTATACACATGCACTAGCTTCCACGACAAAATCAACATTCGTTACCTAGTTTCACACTGAACCTGAACTGACACATTAATTTAGCGCCTAATTCCAACAACGCTTTGGTAGAGTGCATGGTCGAAGTTTCGCCTGCAATAAATCGAACCTGTATTAAGCATGCCGTACGCAAATCGAACGCAAACCAACACTTAATTGCTTTGCGTTCGACGTCATTTTGATAAACGTCATAAGAAATAGTGTCTATTTGAGTGCAAATACTGCATTTGGGGACCATGTTAGATCACCCCCCCCCCCCCCCCACAAATAGCATCAAAAACTGCTGCTCATCCATCCGTCCTATCTTGCCAGTAGTGGTTCCTTGGACGTAACCATACAGATAAGATACAATTAACTCACTTTTAGTTCCACAAACAAGCAAAAAACAAAGTATATATTCAGGTGGTCTGTTTGAAAACGCACACCTGTTCTCACCTGTGAACAGCTGATCAGTTATGTGTTTAACCGTTTAAGCTGCTTCGAAATTAGGAGATATAATGGTTTGTGTCTCAATAAAAAAATGTCATCATGTTGGTGCCAATTTGGTTAATTGTCAAGAACATAACATTCGCTTCAATTTGGGATTCCATCTGCCAGTAACGTGTGCCGTATATTTGTAATAAGATATTTCGCGGGAATTGTAAGATATTATACCCGGAAGTGAAACTGGAAGTCCGTGTCGCGATAAGTTTACCGAAGCGAATCATAAACACTGTTGTTTCATACCTGACAACTCTAGCAAGATTAATATGTTAACCGTTATGATCTTCTTTCCCGTGATTATGGATTAAAGCAGTATCTTACCTGGACTTTTCAAAATGTGAAGAGACAACAAACGCATACAACCATTTCACCGATATTGAACAATGAATGAAACTGACAATGACTATCAGTTTCAGCTAATTGTCTAACTGTCATCACGTGAGATATGCGTCACTGTACAGTGAGTGTACTTATCAGTGCTTACTGTATGCTTTTTTGAAGTTTAGAGTGACTAATGTTAACTTTGCGTTCTTATTAGGAGCCATGTTATTAACTCATACATTTTGGGTCACGATATTGTCGTGTTTATGTAGTTCATCATGATGACATGATAAGCATTGTGGGCTAATCTTATTTTCTCTGATTGAATCAGTCATCCCTGCATATGAGTTACAGAAAAGAGACATTCTCAGAGGACAGTACGTGAGACAATATGGAGTCTAACTGGGTGATTTATTTGATGATAGCCGTATCCTGTATGGTGGAGCTCACATTTGGTGACATCTACTTTCATAACCCAAGGTTTGTGAACTGACTATTCTCAGGTGGGGGTGGGTGGCATGCAGGGGATCCAGATGTACCTCTTGCCTCTTTTATCCACCCTTGCCCTTCTGTTCGTCCACCACCCATGAAGTATATTCCACTATATTGACTGCATTCTATATGTCATATGATTGATTGAGCAATTAAAGGAAACTTGATATATTGTCACTTTTATTCAATATTTTAATGTTCATGCACACTTAATTGTTACAAGAAAAAAAACTTGTGTTGGGGGAGGGGGGGCTATACATGTAGAATTCACTGTTGTACGTGGCACGTTCATCCCAGATGGTTTCCAGATGGTATTTTCAGTAATAATTATAATGAAATTAAACAATATTTGGTATGTGAGCTATATTAGTTACTGATGCACAGGTCTAGATCGAATATGGGTGAGGTCTGCCCATTAATTTTTACCACAGTTACATGTATGGTCATTGTCAACGTAGAATTTGCAGACTATTTTGGTTTTCGGATGATAAATTTAGTGTCACTTTTATTCAATATTTTAATGTTCATGCACACTTAATTGTTACAAGAAAAAAAACTTGTGTTGGGGGAGCCTGGGGGGGCTATACATGTAGAATTCACTGTTGTACGTGGCACGTTCATCCCAGATGGCACAGTGGATAATTACCCACATGAAAATACAAGAGTCAATTTAAGTTCCAATATGTGTGCTGTCGACTGCCCATTTTACCAGAGTTATGGTCCTTGTCAACTTATAATTTGTCAATTTCCTGATGATATATCTTCATATAAGACTCAGAATTTACTGATTATTCTGGTGTCTAATCAAATAAATACAAGGTGTGTTAACAACATATAGAGAGTTACAAACAAAGTTTTATTCCATGATATGATTACTAATTGTTCCTAGAATAAAGTATTCATAACTGAAAAAAGCCACTGGTCATTTAAAGCCAAGTTAATCAGGGGATGTGTGGCCTAGAGGCCTTTTATTACCGAAATTATGGCCTTTGTCGACTTACATGTAGAATATTTGCCGATTATTTTTATTTCCAGAAGATAACTTCAGTTTTAGTTATGTGATTCTTATCAAATTTGGTACATATATGAATAGTACAAATCTCATAGGTTAAATTTTATACCTTTTC
This sequence comes from Siphonodentalium dalli, assembly GCA_032622095.1. Taxonomy (NCBI): domain Eukaryota; kingdom Metazoa; phylum Mollusca; class Scaphopoda; order Gadilida; family Siphonodentaliidae; genus Siphonodentalium; species Siphonodentalium dalli. The sequence goes on along the minus strand of CP136061.1, from coordinate 187,328,738 downwards.
AGAGGGAGCAACAACAGGTTGGATGAAGCAACTAGAGACAGAAATAATGCCAACAGGTAAATAGTTAACGCTTTCTTTACTAAATGTATTCTCCCACTCAGTTATAAATGTATACATTGGAATGGACTATTCCTCATCTGGAGGGGTTTTGAGAAAAAATAATCAGATGACAGATTATATATAAGTGCAGAAGGAGTCTTCAAGGAATCCCTATTTATTGGAAGAAAATGTTCAGATACATGTACCTATGGTCATTTTTGGAACTTAGTATCTGAACATTTCTTAAAGGAACTATATACTCATAAAGAAAGGTTTAAGCCTACTCACTGTCTGTAGTTTATTACTTGCTGTAGGTACTTGATTCACATTAATTCATTTTTAATCTTTGGATTATTAATGTAGCAATCAGCCTTATATATATACCCTTTCATGATGGGAGCTGCAATAATACAGCATTAAAGATCCTGTCACCTGCTAGTGCATTCTCTTATATACGCGAGCTCCCATAGGGAACCTTGAATATATAAGAGAATGCACTGGCTTACACGGTCAAGGTAAATATTGTTATAAGGCCAATGAATTCTCTTATATTATGTGAGGCTCCCTATGGGAGACTCACATATATAAGAGAATGCATTGCACAGGGTTTTCGCAAATTTCAGGAAGCTCCATTCATGGAAGGGTTAAACTTATTATCTGAACATCCCTTCAAGTGAATGAATGTGATTCCATAGCTGCATGTAGGGTGTTCATTGTTTCTCTAGTTGTTAACTGCTTATATTATTTGAACATCCCAGCAAATGGAGAATAGACGGTATCCAGCTAACTGGGACCTTGGCTAACTGGGACCTCAAGTCAGGCTAACTGGGACCTTGGCTAACTGGGACCTTCTGGCTAACTGGGACCTTGGCTAACTGGGACCTTGGCTAACTGGGACCTTCAGATATATTATTAATTATTTCATTAAAATCAATTTTTATTAAGTCATGAGATGAAAATACTTGAAAGGTTTTTGAGAAATTTGATATGTGTTCCCAAGTGATATATATTGCACTGGTGATTACAGGTGTTTTTCCTCCGATATATGACCTCAATGCATATTGTCAAAAATCGTTCAGGAAAGGACATTTTTTTAAACAATGATAAATCAATTTTTTTTACATTACTAGTGTGTTACATACTAAACTTTCTGTTAGTTATGTCTGTCATGCCATCTAATGCCATTATTAAAATTTACTTTCCTTGTTAAGGTGGCTGGTAATGAGAAAATTTCAGAAAAAGCCATGTTCAGGAAAGGACATTTTTTAACGGAATTTTTGTCATCACTAATCAAAGAACTAAAAAAATCACTAATTTTTAATCACAGAAATAATAGCACATCTGTAGTTGATTTGATTTTTTTTTTTTTTTTTTTTTTTTTTAAAGGAATGTCTCCAAAATAACAAAAATTGACATAAAATTACATATTTTTGACATTTTTACATGAAATTTTCACTAATAAGAACAGAATGTCTTAGATTATAATTACTGTATGAAACTTGTTTCCTTTGTACTATATATTTTCTTATAATCACCTTATTATTGAGACCATTTCCTGTTTGGCACAGAGAAAATGGCAAAATAATGCACATTTCTGGTCATAAAATTGCAAAAAAATAGTCATATTCAGCTGAAATTTACTGCTCCGGTCACATAAATATACCTTTATATGATAAAAAATGAATGGTAAGTTGGTCATACACTGAACATGAATTTAAGGGAGATATGTGTCCAATTCCTTCTTGCTACACTTCCCGTGAAATCACCCCCTATCCCATTATCGTTAGATCTATATATACATGCATGTAGAACATGACATGTATGTAAAGCTTGGAATGTCCTGCATATTTATTTTCCTACACTATATACATGAACAAACTGTATTTGACTTATTCTATATACCTGTAAACTATAACCCTGACCTATTGCATGCCAACTTGAATTTTTAACAAAGTTGGGGGGAGACCCGCAAATCCCCGGCGCCACTTTATTGCATCTTAACTGTGAATGCCCATAATAACCATCACTTTATTGACTTTATTAACAATAAATATTCATAGAAATATATAAGATACAAATAAGATACAAATAAGAAATTAAAATAGTGACCTTCAGTTTTATAGATTGACAATATTTTTTTTTTATTAAGTCAGGTTGAAACAAATCTAAAACATTTTTGAAGCAATAACATACATAAAACAAACAATATTCTATTATCAATGTTCTATTCTACTAATATATGTAATAAATATAACCAAGGTCCCAGTTAGCCAAAGGTCCCAGTTAGCCAAGGTCCCAGTTGGTCATGGTCCCAGTTAGCCAAGGTCCCAGTTAGCCCAAGGTCCCAGTTAGCCAAGGTCCCAGTTAGCTGACATTCGAATAGACTACATGTACATTATTCTTTGTTGTATAGTACACATTTCGGAGGCATAAATATGTACCACTGAAATAGCATACTGTTGTCAGACAGAGGAGTGCATTTAAAAACCAATGGTGCATGATTAAATATTGTGAGTTAAATACATGTTGATGGCTTATTCATCATCATCTTCTTCCTCATGTCCTACCTCAAAGCCTTTGTGTGGATGAGAGCAGCGAATTGTTCCAGTGTTGATGCTTTGAAAACATCCTTTGGGAACTTTTTCCATATTCTGATTGCTGATGAAAAAAAACCATTTGTTTGTACTGGTTGACTTGTGTGTCCTGTTGTTTGCATATTGAGCGCATGAGTGTATTTTGCACTAATCCATGGCTCAAATTCATTCATTTGTTAAATATATTCTGTTGAGTATAAAAGGAGATGGTCCCATAAATGGCCCGGTTTAGTGTACAGTACACCTTTAAGCATTGTACTTTGTTTTTCAAGGGACTCCCATTCACTGGCATTCAGAGTGTTTTATTCATTGCAGTAGGGCTACTACTCCATCTGTATTTAGTTTTGAACTTTTTTTGTAATCTTTCGACATACAGTTGAGGTGTATTCCACTGCTGGTCGCACTACATAGTTTTGTAGCAGGTTAATTTGGTAGCAGCCTTGTATGTTTCTCCTGACGAAAGCACAGGTGGAGTTAGATTTCTTTCAAATCCTGTCGATATGGTAATTCTAGCTGATCGAACTGTTCAAAGGATTCCATATGGTACGATATATACTTTTAGAACTGAATGCATGTGGGAATATATTCTGGAGTGATTAGATGGGTTGAGAGGTTCTTTAGCCCTAGCCTAGCTGTTTTCAGTTTGAAGTCCACCACTAGTGTAGTACATAACTGCATATATGCATCAAAATTGACTTGATTTCTTATTGTGCTAATCATGTTGTGGAGATAAATATATCTGCTATCCAACAGACTGTCTACAGTCTGACTAAATCTCATATTCAGTATTTATCATATAGACATAAATTGTTATATAAATTTAATACATTGCATGCAACCAAGTGATGTTTCTATTACCAATTGTGACAACCATGTCATATTATCCTTGTAGAATAGTTTATTTGTCAATCAAGATGCCCTGATGGGCAGAGTAATTACAGTATAATAACGTTATAAAAATGTGGTTGATTTTGTTGATTTGTGTGATAAATAATAAAGAATGAGAATAAAATAAAATAGAAACAAAATTAAGTTATAGCTAATCAGTTGGCAAAGCTGTTTAGCAGTAAGAAGAAAACTTTAATGAGTCCAGTAATTGAAGATTAATTGCTTTCATTGTGACTATATTAAATACATGTATATATAATTATATATATATGAACATTCTTGAATGATATATAATATAAATACTATGGTATAGTATAGAATGATACAATTATAAGCTCTGAAAAAATGAATGATAGATACAATGTTTGTCTCATATGCTTGCTAAAAACTAATTCAAGGGAGAAAACTCCCTTTTATGTATTAATGAAGGACAACAAATAGGGAGGTATGTATCTATTAAGATCTAAACATAACATGATATATGATCTAAGTTTAAAACAGCATGTGTATATCTGTTAATGACTAGTTATTTATGGACAATATCTTATATTTGAAGACAGTTTTAATTATTTTGTTTGCATTGCACTATTGTGTGCTTACATCATGGGAAATGGCGAGTACTACCTGTTCATCAGAAGCACTACAAATACAATAAGTGCACTCCTCTTTTTAGCTTAATGTCCTTACATAGTACCCATATACTTAAATATATACCCATATATAAAGATACATGTAATGCCAATATACATGTATATATATATATATATATATATATGTAGAGTATATTTGTATTATATCAAGATGACTTTAAAAGGGCGCATTTGCAATTCAGCTTGGTGAAACTGCTGATTGAGTTCACTATCAATTACTATCAGTTACTATTAGAGAAATATAAGGAAATAAGGAAATTATAATGATAGTCTACATTTACCGGTAGGTGTATAGAGACAATGATTTTGAAAAGTTATTTAGTTGTCATATGCGTGTAAAAATTTAAAGGTACTCAATCCGATCAGATGGTCCCCATATCATCAAGATACAACAACAATATTTCTTCAAAATACGCTGTAGTTATCAGAATCAATTTATTGCAACGAAATAATGCTAACCACTGTCAACTATGGTATCAAATTTCCCATTTATCAACATTTTGTTCAACAAAATAAAATATGGCCACTTGAGTATCATGAAATTTGGCCGTATTACCACTTGATTTTAGAGTTATCCATCTTCATCTGCAATTTTGTCCGAGACCTTCCGTTTGAACATGTGTTTCTGGGCCACATATTATTACACATCTCGAGAAATAACAAACTTCAAAAATCAATATCTGATCACTCTGAGCTTTGATGGATGGGTTCCTCGACTCGAATCAAATATTTTTTACCCCCGAAGCCAAAGAAATAATAATTTATGAGCATCTGATCGGATTGAGTACCTTTAAGTGTGCCAGTCATCAAAACAAAATCAGTATGTAAGGTGAAATATTAAAAAGACGAATGGGGAGACCTAGCTCACTAATAACCTGCAACCAAATTTAATAAAACAAAAAGTTAAGGATAATATAGTCCACCTGACAACCAAATATAAAACTGTAAAATAACAGCGTGAACATGCATGTACATGAATGAAATAATTGAACTTAATAAGCAGTGTACAGCCAGTTGTTTTGACAGATTATATTTATTGGTATTCTACTATTATAAACTGCATGGATATACCAGATCTGTACAATATACTGTACAGTTACTTGTTATTCTATCATGAACACAAATTGACAGATTTATGGTTGTGAAGGGATTGTTGATATAGACTGCATGGTGGACGGAATTTATTGCAAAACCTGATGTCAAATTTAACACTGGATGGCTGGTGATGGCAGAGATAGGAGTGTCCGCGCTGGACTGAAAAATCTTTTGGCCAAAAGTTTGGCCAAATGAAAATGTTATTGGCCAAATTAAAAAAAACTTTGGCCAAATCAAATCCTCATTTTCTGGGCGTTTCACAATTGATGACTAAAATATCTGTTTTAAACTTTGTTTGTTACTCAGAATAAAAATATAATTAAAACAACTTTAAAAACATAATATTGTATGAGCATATAGGTATAATGCGTTATGTCACACGTTAAAGACAGATCAATTCATGTAAGACGTCAGAAATGCCTGGGCCATCAATGCAAACAATGAAACTAACATTCTATATAATTATAATCACATTAATCTGCTTAACCAAGTGCAATAACTCTCTGACACCATCGTCGCCGACTAATACAGTAATGAGCTGTGTTTGTTGTCATTGCTATTTTCGCGAGATAAAAACAAATGTTGCTTATTAATGTGAGACGATAACTGTTGAATAAATATTGTATTCAAAACTTTTATGATATGAAGCCAGGTTGTTGTTATCAGACGGGAGGCAGTTTATGACACATTACGTAACCGACATGCCATTCAGGATTGAGTACTGAATTGAAGATTTCCAATGACTTTTTAATATTATTTTTGTTTCTTTGCTGATGATACTAACAGGCCATCTGTCATCCATTCATGTTTCTTTATGTATCTTTTGTTGTGGGATTGTGAATGTCATTTCATATGCGCCTTTAAATATTCCCATGAATCTATCATAATATGCAGAATTTGGGTCAAGCTCTCGCAAGACATCGACAGAAGAGAAATCGGATACCAACATTTGTTGAAAATTGTTGTTTTACAACTGGCTCGTGTGAGGGCCAAGACACTTTGTTTTCCTCGATATAGAATGTACCAAAATGACATCAGTAATAATAAGACCCGATAATTGTTTTCTTATCATAATTATTACTATATATATGATCAATAAGGGTGTCGGAATGTAGTGTAACCCTTGTGGGTTAACAAATTGCTGGTTAGAAACCATCGGAGTACATATTGTTGAGGAACTTGTTTGTCTTCATATGTGATTCTGCTTGAAGTAAATCAATATTGAAGTCGTCTAAAATAAAGGTTCTTTTTCCTGATGCCCGAATGCATGTCCGCTTTTGGTGCAGTGCTCGTCGATAAATTGATCCATGTAAAAAACTCTTATTTTTTATGGGTTCAAAAACATGAGGAATGAATAGTTAGGTCATCCCTAAATGATGAATTTCAAATCATCTCTAATAAACAAGCCAACTCCACCTCTTCCATCATATTCATGAGGTCTACCTTAATATATGAGGGGGTGATAACCAGATATTTTATATGTCTCGGTATCCTGAATTCTAATTATTTTTCTATGACAATTGAGATCCACTTCCTCTCATTTCATATAGAATGTGCTGGAGGCTGTCCCAATGAGCACTTTGGCTTTGGCAGTTTAGACTGAATGCAGAAAACTTTGTTTGGAAATCAACAGGGGAATAATAATTGGAATTTACCTAAAGATTTGAAAAGGCACCTTTGTTTTCCTCATCCATTCTTAACCCATTAACCCATTCATGATGGGAGCTGCGCTTGTGCAGCATTATAAAGATCCTGTTGCAAGTTCATTCTGTTATATATATGTGAGTCTCTCATATGGAGCCTCGCATAATTAAGAGAATGCACTAGCTTACAATGTCAAGGTAAATATTGTTAGGCCAATAAATATACAAGGCTCCCTATGGGAGACTCACATATATAAGAGAATGCATTGGGTCAGGGTTTTTGCAAATTTTCAGGAAGCATCAGTGATGGAAGGGTTATTGGGATAATACATGTTGCAGAATGAATTCCTCCTTATTCTGGATCTCATCCAAAGAAATTTCTGATGACATATGGAACTAAAGCTCCCTGCGGATCTGTGTTATAAAGCAAACCATAACTGAATACATTGTCTTACATACTATTACATCTGCATCACCACCACGACCGGAGTTAATTTCACTGTGGACTTGTAGAGCATTTGGTGCTTATAGAATTAAAAATATAAGGAAAATTGTTTGTACATCCATTGCCTTGGAGCAGGAACAATATGTCACTGGCATTACATGGCGTCCATTTTACATAGTTTATCAAATTTATAGATGAGTGTGTATTAATGAGGTGGAATAAAATTTAATTTGCTTGTCAACCCACTTATTCTGATTCTGTATCGGTGTTACCTCTTTATAGAGACTTCATGTTTTCTCTCAGAGTATGACTATCCGCTGAGAGGACTATTTTAGTTTATATGGTGTGAAATTGCATTAATGGATGCAATACCTACCACTAAAGTCAACTCATGATCATGAGATATCTACTGCTTTTTATACAAGTAATGTAGATATTTTCTAAAGTACTAGTAGTTTAGCAGATTAAGCTGTAGCTGTTTACACAGGTGTGTGATTGACAACATCCTATCCTGCTAATATTATAATATCAGTTACAGTGAGTGGTCTGTTTCATATGTTTTAACTCATTCCACTCGAACAAAAATAAATGATTTATAGAATAACACAACTACGATTTGTAGAAACAAAGTTTTAACCTAGAAAGACAGGTAAACGTATATTGTTTCAGTGTGAATATCATGCAGCTTATTACAATAGTCAATATATATAATGCATTTATAATGCAATTAATTATATATATAACATGAACATCAGGTATTTTATCATGCTTACTCGCAGATACATGTATACATGCATATCAATACCTACTAAAATTTGATTTGCCATGGAGATTTCAATGTCACACGACAAATCTTTCACTGTCAAATTTTATTATATGCAAACATTTTCTGCATCATGGGTTGGTGGGAGGGCACACACTTTCAAAGCTGAACATAGAATGATTGCTAAATCTACCATCTCTCATCAGAATAATTGATCAGTCCGTGCTCAGTCCATTCAACCGATACAAATGATTATCATGCCTAATCATCCTCCACCAATCACCCGACTGCCCCATGAATACAGCAACTTATGTTACCTCCTTCTATGCCGATATAAATTCTTCGTTGAACTTCAATATATCAATATATAATTTTCTATTTGTATTGGCATTTCCAGGTTATTCGACAGTCAGAACAATGACAGGGGAGGCTACAATGTTGGATCCTTGTATTACTATGCCGGTTCTAAGCTGAATATTGAATGGTGAGACTTCAGCTTGATTTATCAGTGATTACTGTTCCTTGATTGGAAAAGGGGCCCCTGCCATTGAAATCAATGAATGCATGCAATTTAAGCTCTGGAAATTATTTTTTAAATTGCATTGCCATGTAACGTGCAATGTCAGTAAATTACAATCATATCAGTTGAGTAATGTGTACTAACCCATAAACTTATCACATTAAATTTACAATATTTGTAGAAAATATAGAAATTGGGAATAACATATGTATATTTGGCATTGGAGAATGGCCCCAAATTTGTACACTGGGACTATAATTAAGGAAAATCTTTGTAAACTGATTTGGAATAAATGTTAACTTGATGTAAATCTCCTTCGATAATTGCAGGACAAACCAGCACTCATGTCAGAACCCAAATAACCACTGTGAGCTCATCATACAATATATGTGTGGCACCAATGTTAGAGACGGGGTCACAACATCGTAAGTATATGTAGCAAGTTGAAATATATATATATAGAGTACAGCGTGTTTCAACCATTTATATTATACCATGACTTGATTTGTGGGGGGGAATTCTTGTATGGCCTTTTCTCGCCATCAAATTTCAATCCAAAAGACTTGTTATCCGTTTAATTTCAGTCTTGTTCTAATGGTGGTATCAACTACATGTATCAAGTGAATGGAAGTCCCTGTATGACTCTACCAGAGTCCCAAATTCATTTAAAAATTACGTGCCAAGTTGTGGTCATTGGACAACTTCAGGCCAATTGTACCATACATATTACGCTGTACCTAGATAGGATCTTAGCGCTAGTTGGCACCCTATTATTTATCCCAATGTTCAAAAAAGAAATTTTGCATCCTCAGTGTAGACCTGTTCAAATTCAGGTGCAATTTCTCGAGGGCTCACATTTACATGTATGTGACATCGCACTTAAAGTACTACTGGCAAGCAGCTGACCATACTATTTAGAAATTATATATCATTATCAGTCTCTTACTTAGTGTATTTCCAACCATATGCATAGTATACTCATATTCATACCAAAAAGCAATGGTACATGTACATATATAAACATAGATAAAAGCAATGGAAATATGTATTAACCCTTTGAGTGCCAGGGGCCGATCTCATCGGCCCTAAACCTACAAAATAAGTCTGTTAAAGAATATAAGAATAAATTATTAAAATTGTAAAAAATTGTAAAAAAAACAAACAAACAAACAAACAGTTAGGCCAATGCATTCTCTTATATATGCGAGGCGACCTATGGTTGACTCGCATATATAAGAGAATGCATTGGCACAGGGTATATGGGTTGATACAAAAATCGACCTGGCAGTCAAAGGGTTAAACAACAAGTACAAGGACTTATTTTGAGTTTGATTCCTTGCTACTTCAGGATGATATTAGATATACTCTGTTATTAATACATGTACCAGTATGCCCATGAAAGCCCTGTAAGGTATCGATTACTGCCACTGTTGTAAGATCTTTGCACTGAAGACTTAATCATATAAGGAAAAATAATAAAGTTTGTTTGTTGCTGTTGCAGATACCGGTTAACCCTCCTCAATAAATATTGTCTTATACGTACCCATGCTGAACTAATACAAAAAAATATACACCAATCTTTTTCATATTTAAAGATATAAAAGAATCAGGTACTTTTCTAAGTACATTTCTCATGTGTTTGAACCCTGGTCACATTATCAGTAGTTTAATTCATATCAATCTTGGCATTTGAATGTTTAACACAATTATTTCATTAGTTCCTCTCTCACAGACTCTTAGTAGTCTCATCTCATCATATTTATAACTACTTGTATATGTGTCGCAGGTGAACAACTGTTTCTGCAGATTGAAATTTTTTCAAAAAACTGATTATTTGGCCTTGCATTGAAATACATGTCTGAGCTGTTTATGTTTAATGCCATGAGTATTATATATTCTTCAGAAAATTGAACTCAATTAAGATATTGTATTTCTATACCCAGCACTATACCAGAAAACCCAGCCCAGTGTTATGATTATGACTGTAACACTGACACCAGATACGGTATGCATGAGAATTTCCAACATTATCTCAAATGTAAAACAAGACACAGAAACTCGGGACTTTTCACTGCAGACCAGGTATGTATGATTTTACTTTCACTGCAGACCAGGTATGTATGATTTTACGGTTTGTTTATCTCACAAATAATAGCATTTAACCTGAGCTGAGCTGCGCTGGTGCAGCATTAACCCTTTGAGTGCCAGGGGCCGATCTCACCGGCCCTAAACCTACAAAATAAGTCTGTTAAAGAATATAAGAATAAATTATTAAAATTGTAAAAAAATTGTATAAAAAAAAATAAAAATAAAAAATTGTTAGGCCAATGCATTCTCTTATATATGCGAGGCGACCTATGGTCGACTCGCATATATAAGAGAATGCATTGGCACAGGGTATATGGGTTGATACAAAAATCGACCTGGCACTCAAAGGGTTAAAGATCATGAGTTTATTCAATAACATGCCTTTTCCTTACATGGTTTACAGTTTATAACAGAAAATATGCATGTAACATTATGTATACAAACATTTTATAGTATATATCAATATATATAGATTTGTAAGATATAGCTTTCACTCTAGCTATTGGTGTTGGAATTTTAGGAATCAGATTAGTCGTTTGTGAATTATATGGCCACTAGATGCAGATGTTCTGGTATTCAATTTTATTGTCTCCCTTGTGAAGCATAATATCAATTAACAATAGCACTAATTTTTTTTTTTATATTTTTACTCACTTTCTTAAAGGCAAGCCCCGATGGTTACAACAACTAAATTAACCAATTAAATTAAGGTGTATGCCTAGTGCATGTACCCCACATTTGCCTAAAACCAGATGGAATAATTTTGTTCTTCTTCACAGAGATTAAAATCGACAACTGCAAGATATACAAGACAGAATCCAGGAGGGACCCGTCGAGGATATGAGTGTCCTGAAGAACGTGATTATTACCCTTACTGGAAGCCTTCACCATGGAAGGTAACTCTATTCATGAAATCATAAAGTTTACCAACCAGCCATATTTCTCAGCAGATGGCCACCAAAAGCCGACATGTATTCACATGTCCCATATAAATGAGTTCAGTTTTTAGCTCAACTTACTTTGTAAGTTTGAGCTATTGCCATGGTTTGGCGTCCGTCGTCCGTGTGTGCGTGTATGCGTGTGTGCGTCCGTCAACAATTTCCTTTGGCGCGGGCTACAGGTCATATCTTTGATCTGATCTTTATGAGATTTGTCATGAATGTTGACATTGACATGTAGATGGGAACGAGTCATTATGGTGTTATTCGGCCAAAAAACATGGCCGCTGGCAGCCATCTTGGATTTCAAAATTCAATCCATTGGCGCGGGCTACATGTCGTACTGTTTGTCTAATCATCACGAAATTTGTCATGGATGTTAATATTGACATGTAGATGGGAACGAGTGATTTTGGGGTCGTTCGGCCAAAAAACATGGCCGCCAGCAGCCATCTTGGATTTTACTCTTTGCATGACTAAATCCTTTGGCGCGGGCTACAGGTTGTAGCTTTGGTCGGAACTTCATGAAATTTGTCATGGATGTTAACAATGACATGTAGATGGGAACGAGTCATTTTGATGTCGAAAAACATGGCCGCCAGCAGCCATCTTGGATTTTACTCTTTGCATGACTAAATCCTTTGGCGCGGGCTACAGGTCATACCTTTGGTCCGATGTTTATGAAGTTTGTCATGAATGTTGCCATTGACATGTAAATGGGAACGAGTCATTTTGGGGTCATTCAGCAAAAAAACATGGCTGCTGGCAGCCATCTTGGATTTCAAAATTCAATCCATTGGCGCGGGTTACAGGTCGTACTGTTCGTCTGATTATCATGAAATTTGTCATGGATGTTAGTATTGACATGTAGATGGGAACGAGTGATTTTGGGGTCGTTCGGCCAAAAAACATGGCCGCCAGCAGCCATCTTGGATTTTACTCTTTGCATGACTAAATCCTTTGGCGCGGGCTACAGGTCGTAGATTTGGTCGCAACTTCATGAAATTTGTCATGGATGTTAACAATGACATGTAGATGGGAACGAGTCATTTTGGGGTCGTTCGGCCAAAAAACATGGCCGCCAGCAGCCATCTTGGATTTTATTCTTTGCATGACTAAATCCTTTGGCGCGGGCTACAGGTCGTACCTTTGGTCCGATGTTTATGAAGTTTGTCATGAATATTGCCATTGACATGTAAATGGGAACGAGTCCTTTTGGGGTCATTCGGCAAAAAAACATGGCTGCTGGCAGCCATATTGGATTTCAAAATTCAATCCATTGGCGCGGTCTACAGGTCGTACTGTTCTTCTGATTATCATGAAATTTGTCATGGATGTTAGTATTGACATGTAGATGGGAACGAGTGATTTTGGGGTCGTTCGGCCAAAAAACATGGCCGCCAGCAGCCATCTTGGATTTTACTCTTTGCATGACTAAATCCTTTGGCGCGGGCTACAGGTCGTAGCTTTGGTCGGAACTTCATGAAATTTGTCATGGATGTTAACAATGACATGTAGATGGGAATGAGTCATTTTGGGGTCGTTCGGCCAAAAAACATGGCCGCTGGCAGCCATCTTGGATTTCAAAATTCAATCCATTGGCGCAGGCTACAGGTCGTACTTTTCGTCTGATCATCATGAAATATGTCATCGATGTTAATATTGACATGTAGATGGGAACGAGTGATTTTGGGGTCGTTCGGCCAAAAAACATGGCCGCAAGCAGCCATCTTGGATTTAACTCTTTGCATGACTAAATCCTTTGGCACGGGCTACAGGTCGTAGCTTTGGTTGGAACTTCATGAAATTTGTCATGGATGTTAACAATGACATGTAGATGGGAACGAGTCATTTTGGGGTCGTTTGGCTGAAAAACATGGCCACCAGCAGCCATCTTGGATTTTACTCTTTGCATGACTAAATCCTTTGGCATGGGCTACAGGTCATAGCTTTGGTCAGATCTTCATGAAATTTGTCATGGATGTTAACAATGACACGTAGATGGGAACGAGTCCTTTTGGGGTCAATTGGCCAAAAAACATGGCCACCAGCAGCCATCTTGGATTTTACTCTTTGCAAGACTAAATCCTTTGGCACATGTTAGACATTTCAATTAGCACCTTTCCTATTCCTCCATTTACTGTTAACCATTAAATTATTCCCCTACCTAAGTTGAGCTACAGTGTCATTGACACTTTCATTATGACAGTCTCTCAAAATATTAACTAAGGACTATTCACCCAAAATAAAGATGGCTGCTGGTGGCGACAATTGTTGTGCTCTACCATTTCCTAAAGGACTACGCATCAATGAGTATTTAAAAGATAGTGAAAAGGATATAGTCCCTTGAATTCGAACGGCGAAAAAAGCAAATACTGAAACTGCTGGAGGGATGTTCAGAAAATATAAATTGACAAACAGATACTACAGTTATGCCCTAAATAATTGACTCCTTAACCACAGCAGGATTATGGGTAACTTTTCAGGATTTAATCGGAAATATGGCTTGTTGCCATTCATCGGAAAGCTCTCACACTGACAGCTCTCCGATGAATGGCAACAAGCCATATTTTCGACTAAATCCTGAAAAGTTACCCATTATTCTGCTGTGATTAAGGAATCGATTATTTAGGGCATTACTGTATAAGTGCAGATGGATTCCTATTCATTGGTAGGAGATATACAAACATATGGATGTTTATTGAACATTTCCCAAGGTAACTGAGTATTAAGTATTTAGCAGAGAAAGGATTAACAGATATATTTTCTCACTGATTTACTGACTGACATACCTGTAATGCTATTTCAGGATATAGCTGTCATGACAAATGATGTCAGCAGGTGTGATTATTACCAGCAAGAGAGCGAAAATGTCAAGAGTCGATGGGAGTGCTTTATTCCAATGGACACTATATTTTCAAACTACAGGAAAGGTCTGATCATTCCAGATAATAAGGAAGACTGTGAGGTAATGGACAGAGCTTATATTATCCAAGCAAATAGTTTCTTCATCATCTCTTAGTTAAAGGGAGACTGTACACCAATTTCAATAAATTCCCGAGTTTGGTCACCAAAACATAAACATCAAAGATCCAGTGTTTGGCAATAAAATCTCTCTCAAATATGAGTTTCCGTAAAGCATGGTAAAATAGTGAAATTGAACATCTTCAAGAAGAAGATGGACGCCTTATTTTGTAAATGACTGGACTTACTATAGAATCTCACACTTTAGATGTCTTACCAATCAGAGAGTAGGAGAAAATCACAGGCCAGTGAAACAGTTGAGTGGTGTGATGAGCTTTGTGAGTTTGTGTGTTAATTATGTAACTTGATTACAAGTGTGAGATCTAAAAAAATTAGGATGAAATATGGATACTGTTATCAAGTACCATCACTGGTTTCTCATTACTCTGTTTACATCCTAGACTCATTTTTTTTTTCACTTTCATTTTATCAGTTTTTTGCACATATCGTATAAATGGATATACTGGATTTCATGTTTCATATTAATATACCTACATGGGATAAGAAGACACCAAAACAGCTCTCGAATGTTGACATAACCAGATGCAATTTAATTTACATCACTTTAGCGATACATTCATTTTCATTATGATATTCAACTAAAAACTTTGATGCCAAATAATTGTTTTATATGTCCACAAACAGAATTTTCGGTGGCCAAAGAACGACGAAAACGGTGTCCGAGGTGAATGGCTTCCATTGCCACCGCATGGAATTCCACCACCAGATTGTCGGGAGACACAATTCACTAGAGATAATCACCTTGGTAATGGATTAGGTGGCCACCCTAATCTTTATAACTGGACAGTACCAGATCTGGAAGAGGATAGCTGTGTGCTGAGAATGAGGTAATAATAATAATAGATATAGCATTGCATGGAGTTGTGTAAGCCGGTTTATTTCACAACCATTAGTGTTAAAGGGGTACTGTACACCATTTTCAATAATTTCCGGTAATAACAACGATCTAATATCGATAATATATAGATAACTAAGTAATTTGACTCGAAGATGTATTCTGTAAACTTTCAGGTTAATATGTTATCTTAACCCTTTGAACCCTGACGCCCCACAGTGATCGACACCCTGACCCGGGGCTCCCAGTGGTATTTCCGCTTAAATTAGACAGTGTCTAGTCGCATGGTGTTGATTATGTTAGAATTGTGACACAGGTCTGAAACTTTACAGGTTTGTCCCCCGTGGATCATCGATCATTATAAGATTGCGAGAATTTGCGTCGTGGCAACTCCTTAGTAACGGTTGCTAGGCAACTACTCGGAATTGACTGGAAAATGTAAATATAGCTTATAGCGTCGTAACTTGAATTCAACACCAGTGATTGCGTTTTTTGATGCAGGTAATACCCTAACGTGAAATTTGAGATATACCCCACCTGAATAGTGAACCAAATATCAGATTTAAGGGTATCAATGGTTGCTAAGCAAATACCACAAATGATCGAATGACAGTGGTATGTTTGCCTTAATTTAGACAGTACTGTCTAGTCGCATGGTGTTGGTTATGTCCATGCTATGCATGGACTACTGATCATTGTAAGATCGGGAGACTTTGTCACCCGATCTCTCCTTAGAAACGGTTACTAGGCAACTACCCGAAATTTGCACGATAAACGAATTCTAGCTTATAACGTTGTTATTATACATCAGCGAATTGCGTTTCGATGCAACCAATATCATAATGTAAAATTTAAGATATACCTGACCATGCGCGAGTAAGTCAACTTGATATGCGATAGACGTTTTGCCGCATGTGGCATAACAGAGACTTATATTACAGAGACCAGAAACAACGTAATTTCCCGTAACATATCGTGGCCCCATTGTTCAAGTAAGTTGTCTAGATTGTGTCTACTTTACTGACATGTGAAACATGCAACCATATGTCATATATAGCGCCACATTTCACTTAAACGGATTTTAAAAATGAATTATAGCCTGCGCGCATGCGCATATTTTCCTACCTGTTCCTAGCGGGCAGCCAATCCATATACACCCCTTTGCCAGCGCTGACTTCAATAGGCCCATTTAAATATATATATATTAGTGGGTATGTCGTGTATAAGTACGTTATAAACCATTTATTTGTCATTGCGATGGTCTGCGCATGCGCGAATAAATCAACTTGATATGCGATCGACCCTTCCCCATATGTAGCAGAACACTGATTAATATACATGAGGGTAATTTAAACTGAAATTGTGTGTCTAAATTATATCTGTTATGTACACACACTGGGAACACAATATCATATGCCGTAAATATAGCGGCACAGTTCGCTTAAAATATTGTATGTTTTTGTAGAATATATGCTATGCGCATGCACATAAATTTCTACCCGATACTAGCGGCCAACCATTCCATACGCACCATGGGCACCGCTGACATATGTGGGGGCCATTTAAATATAAATCAGTGGGTCTGACGCTCGTTATACTATATATAAATTTGCTACCGACTCATGTCGTTGCTGCACGAAATATTGGTGTTACGGGATATAGTCACGGTTTGCACCTAAATATCGGTGTTACGTGTTCAAAGGGTTAAAATCAAAGTTAATAATTTGATATAAATTTAATTTATGGCTGGAGCCATAAATTAAATTATGAATTTCAGTTTACAAGACGTAATAAAAAATAATTCACGGATAGTGGAGTGGGCAATGCGTGGCACACATGATCGTGTAAAAATTATATTGACACAGGGCGTAAACTCAAGCCACTCACTGACTAGTGACTGACTATACAATAACTTGAATGAGTATAAGGGGCTAGTATGCATATAATATAACATTTATTTTGTACATTTGCTTGAAAACTGTCCAAAAATTACTCGACAAAGACAATTGGTATTTTCGCATTCCGGCTAATCTGCCATCCGTAACATTACTTCGTACTCAACAGACTTTAAAATAATGGAAATTTGGTTACCTTATTCTATGACTCAGAGGCTATAGAAATCAACAACAACATTTGAGTACAGTATCCCTTTAAGCACATATGGTCAACCGAATCCCCGCCATTAAATATATATCTAATAGAATAGAATCACGTCAGAGGAAACTTTTGGGTACAATTCTTGTTACCAGACTCAATGGGAGTTATAACATCAGGCTATTTTACACTTATCACATTTATCTCTTGGAAACTATATTTGTGTGGCCATGAACTTTCCCCAATGTGATTGATGATTGAAGTTTACTATTTAGGTGAGTTGTCTGGCAAATATTGGTTTAATCAAAACTGTACAGCCTTACCATAGAACTGAATCCATGCTACAGGAGACAGTGATGTTCTATACAGGTAGTGTTCAAATTAGGCCAAATAAAAAAAATTATTTGAGTCTCAGACACCGCCGCATTGAAATAAATGGCTCGCATTGGATGTTTTATTTTTATTTTTGATATTACATGAAGAGCTTAACCCTTTCAGTGCCAAGTCAGATTTTTATAATAATGTGATACATTATTATAAGCAATAAATTTGAAAAATGATCAAGGAAATATGGGTTGTTACAAAAATCAGACTTGGCACTGAAAGGGTTAATGCAAGCGAAATCAGTTACACTATATTTTACTACAAAAAGTCTTGGTATACCAAATACCTAAGTTAGCATACTTGACAGGCAACTTATGACAAATTTTACTGACCTACGCCTCACTAAGACAGTTATAGGCTTCCCTTGCTAAACTATAATCTTCTATTTTTATCAGAGTTATGGTCCTTGTTTACTTATAATTTGATTATTTTGGTTTCTGGGTTGTAGCTTTAGTCATAGTTATCTGTTTTTTTCAAATTTGGTATATGAATTCATATGAAAATACAGGTTCGAATTTGAGTTCCGTGCACTTATTTTACCAGAGTTATGGTGCTTGTTGATTTATAATTTGACAATTATTTTCGTTTCTGTGTGATAGCTTTAGTTACAGTTATCTTTTTTTCCCTCCGCATATTTTTACAGGAGTTATGGTCCTTGTTGACTTAGTTTCCAGGTGATATATAGCTTTAGTTATAGTTATATAGCATCTGTATGTTTGCAAATTTGATATATGGATTTTACCAGAGTTGTGGTCCTTGTTGACTTATTATTTGACAACTATTTTGGTTTCCGGGTGAAAACATTTGTTATTAATGGTTGTTCTCAAAATCAAATAATTAAATTCTGAAAACGCCACCGCAGTCATATAAAGCCCCCTTATTCATGGGGACATGTGGCCTAGCAGCCTTTTATTTTAATATAATTTCACCACATTATTTTTTATCAAGTGCCTCAATCAAGGTGCATGTGGTAGGAACAGCTGAAAGATCATACAAAGTTTCTTAAACCATTATTATTGAGAACTTGAACATATAGAATACGTTTTTGGTCACCTTCATCAATAATCCCCCAGTGTTTCAAAATCAATTTTATTGGAATTCCAAGAAATTATAGAAAATAAATGTGAGATTAACTTTACAATATCACCAGAAAAATTTAAGCTGGGTTTAACGGAGGAAAATGGACCAACAGATAATATGTTAAATTTCTGTCTGCTCTTATTCAAGCGATATATTTATTGCTGTTAAATAAAAAAAACACTTCCTACCCTAAAATAATTCATAGAATACCTAAGAAGGTATAGAACAATTAAAGACAATTTTTTCCAAGAGAGATGGACAATACTAGAACATTTGTTCGATTTGTGGTCACTGCGCTTCTTCAAATGTGCCTTTATAGAAATGCCCATTGAGGAGATTGACAATTAAAACCCTCAAAGATACATATATTTCTTTGCTTCAGTAAATTACTCATAATCGTAACCATACCTTCTTGTTCTGTGTATGTTGATGGAAGCCGAGAGGTAGCATACCACGGTACTGGTCTCTCATGCTATCGGACCGGGGATCGCAACCTGGTCAGGATATTCTGACAAAAATCAGAACTCGGTCAGATATTAAGTTTGTCAGGCTGAAAAGTCTCATTCGAGATCACTGAATAAAGATCCGAATGCAAAATGACGACTCCCCCCCCCCCCATTACAACACTTGTCAGGGTATGTTGTCGTGGGTGCAGTACGCTGTCCGATCAGGCGCAGACATTAATGGCTGACCTGTGTACACGCCTCGGTGTGTGCACATTAAAGAACGCTACTGGAGTCACCACAGGGTTATAAAGTTACTTGGCAGTGGTAGCACCTGGAACTCCACATTTTCCTCAGCACATTTAGGGCGATGGAGTATCAAGTAGATAGATAGTTATGTATATGATCTTATGATTGATCCGAATAAAAACTATTAAAAAAAAAAATAATAATCTCCCTGTGTCCTGTGATGAGATTCTGAATTTTGAAATCATTGTTTGTAAACATTTACATTAAATGTGGACTGCACAAGTCATAGTTCTGATTAAAATCAGACTCCCAAACTGCTCTGCATTTCTGAGTGGTAAATTAGATGGGTTTTCCATTACCATCGCTATAAATATCTTCTGCATGCTATTAATCCATGCTGTATGACATCACAATGCACAAATAGTTTTATGATCTTCTTTTGGTTTCATTGTTATCTGTCGCTTCAAACTGGGGTTAACTGTTGAAATTCTTGGAATACGAATTTCTATTCTTGCTGTGCATTATTTGTAAATTCTGGACTCTTCGCATATATTTTTAGTGTTAAATTAGTTGTAGTAATCTCTAATTTTGTGAAATTATCAATTTGAAACTTTATTGTGCTATTTTTAGCTAAGTGGCGAGTCAATTACTGTATAGGAATTCCAACAATCGCCTGATTTTCTGCATTGCTTTACTCATAGATGTTGCAATTGGCTGACATAATGCTAGCTGGTGGTAATGGAAAACCCACCTAACTTCTTCAGACTCGGGCAACTTGGAGCTGTTTGAGAGTTTTTAATAGAATTTAATCACGCGCTGAACTGCACAAGTCACTATTTTGTTTTCTTCAAATAAAGATAATTCTAAAATACAGACAATGTTGATTATGATCAGACACGGGGTGCTTCGTATTTTCTCATTAACTTATTTGCATCAGCAATGGCTGCACTCAAGTTGATTTACATTATTTTCTTGGTATTAAAAACAAACAAAACATTACAAGTACTTGTAACACTTTGCTTATATTTTCGGGTAATTACCTACCATAATGAGTAAATTTGGACACTTTGAGAAGCAAATTTGTTTTTATGTGATATATGGGAATATGGTGGAATTCTGACATGTCAACTGTTTTATTCCTGCAGATACAATATCTCTACAAATGACTATGATGGGTGGAACACAAATGCTAGCTTTAACAGTGAGAGAAGAAATCGCCCATCAAAGATTGATCTGTCACAGAAATATACATTTCCCTCTGGTCAGTCTGCCGATGACAGGGGATATGTTTTTGAAAACAATCCTGAAGTAAAACCTTTTGATGGTGATGACTTTGACTTGGAACTCGCAATTAACACGGCACAGTATGGACGCACATTCCAGGACAGGTAATTCATTAGAATTTATATACTACTGGACTAAATAATTTTCAGAGTCATTTTATAAGTTATTTCAAAGGGTCATAAGGCCTTTATGGTGCGTAAATTTGCTAAAATTATTTATAAATTTATCAACTTAAATAATTTGTTCTTTTAATTATCATTTCATATTTTTAAACCATTCTAATATAACTGTCATGTCAAGTTTTATTTTGGGGTCATTCGGCCAAAAAACATGGCCACCAGCAGCCATCTTGGATTTTACTCTTTGTATGACTAAATCCTTTAGCACGGGCTACAGGTCGTACCTTTAGTCTGATCATCATATAATTTGTCATGGCTGTTGAAATTGGAATGTAGATGGGAACGAGTCATTTTGGGGTCATTCGGACAAAAAACATGGCCACCAGCGGCCATCTTGGATTTCAAAATTTAATCCATTAGCACGGGCCACAGGTCGTACTGTTCATCTGATCATCATGAAATTTGTCATGGATGATAATATTGACATGTAGATGGGAACGTGTAATTTTGGGGTTATTCGGCCAAAAAACATGGCCGCCAGCAGCCATCTTGGATTTTACTCTTTGTATGACTAAATTCTTTAGCACGGGCTGCAGTTCGTACATCTGATCATCATAAAAATTTTCATGAATGTTAATAATGACATGTAGATGGGAACGAGTCATTTTGGGGTCATTCGGTCAAAAAACATGGCTGCCAGCAGCCATCTTGGATTTTACTCTTTGTATGACTAAATCCTTTAGCACGGGCTACAGGTCGTACATTTAGTCTGATCATCATAAAATTTGTCATGGCTGTTGAAATTGGAATGTAGATGGGAACGAGTCATTTTGGGGTCATTCGGACAAAAAACATGGCCACCAGCGGCCATCTTGGATTTCAAAATTTAATCCATTAGCACGGGCCACAGGTCGTAGTGTTCATCTGATCATCATGAAATTTGTCATGGATGATAATATTGACATGTAGATGGGAACGTGTAATTTTGGGGTTATTCGGCCAAAAAACATGGCCGCCAGCAGCCATCTTTGGATTTTACTCTTTGTATGACTAAATTCTTTAGCACGGGCTGCAGTTCGTACCTTTAGTCTGATCATCATAAAAATTTGTCATGAATGTTAATAATGACATGTAGATGGGAACGAGTCATTTTGCGGTCATTCGGTCAAAAAACATGGCTGCCAGCAGCCATCTTGGATTTTACTCTTTGTATGACTAAATCCTTTAGCACGGGCTACAGGTCGTACATTTAGTCTGATCATCATAAAATTTGTCATGACTGTTGAAATTGGAATGTAGATGGGAACGAGTCATTTTGGGGTCATTTGGACAAAAAACATGGCCGCCAGCAGCCATCTTGCATTTAAAAATTTAATCCATTAGCACGGGCCACAGTTCGTACTGTTCGTCTGATCATCATGAAATTTGTCATGGATGTTAATATTGACATGTAGAAGGGAACGAGTAATTTTGGGGTCATTTGGCCAAAAAACATGGCCGCCAGCAGCCATCTTGGATTTTACTCTTTGTATGACTAAATTCTTTAGCATGGGCTACAGGTCGTACCTTTACTCTGATCGTCATAAAATTTGTCATGGATGTTAACGATGACATGTAGATGGGAACGACTCATTTTGGGGTCATTCGGCCAAAAACATGGCCGCCAGCAGCCATCTTGGATTTTACTCTTTGTATGACTAAATGCTTTAGCACGGGCTACATGTCGTACCTTTAGTCTGATCATCATAAAATTTGTCATGAATGTTAATAATGACATGTAGATGGGAATGAGTCATTTTGGGGTCATTCGGCCGAAATCATGGCCGCCAGCAGCCATCTTGGATTTTAGTTTTCTCTTCATGTCTATAAACTAGTATTAAACATTCAACTTTCCACATTCCTAATCGCTCCATTGACTGTAATACATTAAATTGTTCCCTTTCCAAGTTGAGCTACAGTGTCATTGACAATTTCATTCAAATTTATTGATTATAATAATGTGATACATTGATGGAAAGAGCTCTTAGAGGGTTAAGAACACTCTCGGTTATGAGCTTCTTGATTATTTTCCACATATTATTTACTTAAGGAGGATGATTGTGGATTTTCGCAAAGTTGATGAAAGCAACCTGTTTTACATGTATGCTTTATTTATTAAATGTTTAGATTTTATTTCAGGCCGAATAGTATGCACCATTCTGAGCAACTGGGCCACTATGTAACAAATGTGCGATCGTAATTTGGACCTTCATACACCAATTGCCTTTAACTTAAGCAAGGAGTTTAATGTGAAAAAAACAATAATTATTATCTTTTTTAAATATTTTTTTTTAGTCAACATGCCAAGATGTTTAACAGATCAAAATGTGCACAAAGCGCTCAAAGGAGGCACAATAATAAAGGGGGCCATTTAACATTAGCCTGTTTCAGCTAGTTTGTATATACATGTAAATATATTATTATACATTATTATGTTGCCTTTTTTTCAAAAGGTTTAATGAAAACAAATAAAAAAGACAATTGTAGAAAATGCAATGCGTTTCCCATTGCGTATATATGAGTTTTGTGGTGAATGCCAGCGAATGCTGGTGATAACGTGGTGGTTTGTAGTGAGGTGTAAAGAACCGTACTAATTACACAGTAACCCCTTGCTAATCCTCTCCACTCAAGCTTTCGTTGTTGGGTGGGCCACCGTGATTCATTCTCCCAAAAACATCCCCACGGTGTTGAGAGTTTTCCTTATCACACATGCTTTACATACTGTTTCTCTGGCATGGGTTATCAGAACTGAAAGAAATTTGGTTTGGAGGCTCTAACCTTTATGACCAGAGGGGTCCATGACATTGTTCATGTTTCCATTCTAGACTTATCCTTCTTCTGTCTGGAATTCCTTGTTTGTTGTCCATCCGCAGTCTGCACAGATATCTCAGCCATGGTTCATCAGATCTCAATGAAATTTGGTATGGATGTTTGCCATTGGGAGTGCTTTCAAAAGGGGGTCAAATGACTTTAAAAATTATTGCATTTTCTCTTCTAGAGTTATGCTTCTTTGTTGTCCTAGAAATAATTATTTTTTGTCCGTCCACCAAAGCATCTCAGCCATGGATTATCGGATCTGAATAAAATGTGATGTGGATATTTACCATCACAAGGCCTTATTTAATGAAGTATTGGTAATGTCTGCATTTTCCCTGCAATTCCATCCTGCCCACATGTCAATTTGGAACCATAGCTATATGCCAGCCCCTGAGGTACAACCGATTGTTTGTTACTGAATCAGTTTAACATAACTGATAGCATTGTTGAGAATTTGAGAGTATCACAATTCACTCTAAATCTGAATTGGATTATTCAGGATAGCAGAAAGGGTATTTCATTAGAAAAGTTACACAGACATAAAAATCAAGTTTATGTATGAATTTATGTCTAATGTTCATATCCAATTGATGTTGTTTTTGGAAATATTGATGTCATCTTTCTTGGTGAAATTTAATAATGATTAAATCCTTTGGCACACCCAACAGACCACATCCCTCTTCCAATCATCACCAAACTTCATATGGATCTTTGGGTGACCACTAGATTGGAGACATAAATTTGTTCCTGAAATTTCTTTTAAAACATGGCCGCCAGCAGCCATCTCGAGTTTTACTCTTTGCATGACTATATCCTTCGTCACAACCTACAGGCTACATCTCTTATCCGATCATCACTAATCTTCATGGATCCTCAGGGTAACCTCTAGTTTTGTAATAAGTCTTTATGTGATTATCCTGTTCATTATTAAATAATCAGTGGGCAATAAATGCATGTTTATTTCAGGTCACATACATTTTCAATAGTGAGAAGGCCATATGACGTAAAAGGGGCTCCAATTTATAATCTCAATGTGCGGGGGAAGAGAGGAAACATTGTCCAGGTCTACCCAGCTGTTGAGTATGATTTTGTTCCAAATACAATGGAGGCTTCACCAGGAGACTATGTGCATATACAGTAAGTTACCGTAAAGATCCAGTTTATAAATCATCTCATCATCACTCACTGATATGAACCGTGTTATATAATATCACATATATAATATCACATCCGCACCTCCACTACAGCACCAGTTACACTGGCAGCAGTAACCAATCTACAATCTCAACCGATCAAGTCACTTCGGAATTTATCATGAAGAAGCTTTGTAGCTTAGTAGAAAAATCAATAAAACTTTTACAATGGGATTTCTCAACTCCCGGGATTCACCCCCCCCCCCCCCCCCCCCCCCCCCCCTGGGAGATATTCTATTTCGGCCTATATATTCCCATCGAGTGAAATCTAAGGGTTAATACACAGAACCTGATTCTGCAATGTGTGGGAAGATAATTTAACATTTAATATAAATAGAAATTTATCTTAACAGAATATTACAGTGGTATATATCTTTTAAGAGTGATACAATATACCAATAACATGATTTTTGAGGGCGTTATGGTTTATTAACAGCCCGATAGGTATGATTAACAGCCCGAGAGCCTATTAGAGGCCGAGACGCAGTCGATGGCCGATAATAGGCCCGAGGGCTGTTAATCATTCCTGGAGCAAAATCAGGTTATTATATTATTACCACTCTGTCCTCGTGTGATCACGTGATCGGTGACTTAACTGGAAGCGGGCGACGGGCGTTAATGAACACAAAGCTTCATTAACGCCCGCTTCTGGTCAACTTCGCCTGAAAATTATGGAATCTTATTGTGCGGGTAAAATACTGTTAATCTGCTAGAGAACGCCCTCTAAAGTGGTAATAATCTTTATTACAGTGATGTGAAACTCTCCTCTGAGATGTTATGAAATGAATAATAAATAATCATGCCAAAATAAGTTATTATCATAAATTTCATATCCAAATAAGTAGATAACAACATCATTGTTATAAAAATAAAACAAGGTACAGAAAGTGACTATTGTTGGACGAATCATTGTCCCAAATAAAGTAGTAAATATTTACATTTGTCTTTAGTTCAAACACTGTGTTCTCTGAAATGGTAGATGATGTGGTTGGAATTTTCGACAATTTTAGTTGATTTCTACATTCCTCCACTGGAGATAGTACTAGTGTTGGATAATAACTTTTCGGTTTTATTCACTAAATATTACTATTTACCACCTTCACCACAATGTAAGATTCTGAAAAGTGTGGTGAAATCTAGATCATACCATGAATCTCTACTCTGGCTACGCCTGAGACCAGAGTACTGATTCATGATATTATCTATGGTAAAATAATGAAAGAAATGATTTATAAAGGTCCCGGCGAGCCCCATGCAGTATTACTCAGGTTTATTTGTGACATTCACAATTGCGAATAATAGTCCATAAATTACTTCCATTTAATTATTGTCTCAAATACAGATTTTAATGCAGACAACCAACATTTGTGTATTAGAAGATTATTAGTGCCAATTGTCTCTTACTCTATTAATATATTATAAAAAAGCTCATTTCTCTGTCACAACAATTGGATTTATCTTAAACCAGATGGACAGGTTCAAACACCAACCCACGTAATAATGATGGACAGGGACTGGCTGGAACTGACAGAAATAACATTGCCCTGCTGAGAGGACCTGTGTATCCAGAGGGGAATGGAACAAACTATGGACCAGGGGATGAGTACGGCCATTATGGGAACAACTACCCATCGCACATCAATAGTGCAGATTTCGTTGGATTCTCTAAGGATGATTTGAAGCATCTTGCCATACTCACCCCAGGTAATTAATGAAACTACTGATGAATAAAAAGTGAAATCTATATAGTCTGCATATTTGAACACTAGCATTTTGTCAGCTTGTGAACTGAATTATTCAGCTTAATTTAACCCTTTCCTTACTAATTGGAATCTCTCATTCAGTTATAAATGTATACTTTGAAATATTCTATTATTCATCTGGAGGTATGCTCAGGTAATAAAAGCAGACGACTGACAGAAAAATAGATAATACAAGTGCAGAGGGATTCATATTCATTGGTGGGTAATGTTCAGATAATAAGTTCAACAATGGCCAATGGGTGTTTATTGAACTTTGTGTCTGAAAATGTCCTACGGGAACTACTCATCAATGAGTATTTACTAAAGAAAGGTTTGAAGAGAATTTTCTTTTTTACACCTGACTCTGGAAGGCAATATAGAAGATTGGAAAATACTAATAAATAGTGGTGAACATCCATACCAAATTTCATTGAGATCCGAGCATTACTGTTCAAGTTATGGCCTGAACACTGAACAAACATCAGATGGACCAAAACGCCAACATTTCCAGATAAACAAAGACGAATAACTCTAGAATGGACCATGTATACTGGCTGAGAATAAAGCATTACTTACTTAAAACCCGATCAAAACAATTGAATCCTCTATTGAATGTCCCCATAGTAGTGAACATCCTTACAAAATTTCATTGAGATCTGAGGACTACTGTTCAAGTTATGACCTGAACAGACATCGAACGGACCAAAGAGCCAACATTTCCTGATAAACAAAGATGAATAACTTTAGAACGGAAAAAACCGAACAAAACGATGGAACCCTCTATTTAATGTCCTCGTGGTAGTGAACATCCATACCAAATTTCATTGAGATCTGAGCACTACTGTTAAAGTTATGACATGAAGAGACATCGGACGGACGGACACATGCATGGCTGGACAGGCAGGTGCCAAACAGTATACCCCCTTTTTTTTAAAAGGGGGTATATATACAGTCGATGGACACCATTAGGTGTATTTCAACAGAGAGTGTTCAAAAAAAGAACTGAATGAACTATATGAACTCAGAACAGAACTTAAGGAAACGATGGGAACAACAGAAAACAAAACAATTCCGCATTCAGAAAATAGTGATAGTACAGTACTAAACTCACTATTTGAATAACTATTTAAAACGCATTGTGACGTTAAAAACAAAAAGTTAATTATTTTCTATGTAAATAAGGGAACTAAGAGCCGAATGGTTCAAGTAAATAAGATAATTCCAACATCAATTAGAATTCTACAATCCACAGTCTCTGGGGTGTTCAATAAACATATGACACAGTGGTCTGAACTGTTAAACTAGATATTACATGTGTTTGTCATGTCGCGAGGTCACATCACAACAAACTCGCGCAATAACGTTATACAGTTCACTCACTTGTGTCATTCTACCATATCTATTTTGTATTAAAATCTTTACTGACATCACAAATGACTTTTTGCAAATGAAGTTACGAACATGTAGCATTTACCTTTTCTATACTAAATAGATTCTCCACCTACGTTATTAAAGTATACACTGGAATAGACTCTTATTCAGCAGGAGGGGTTTTCAGGAAAAATAAGCAGATCACAGATAATACAGAAGTAGTCATATTTATTGGAGGGAAATGTTCACATAATAAGTTCAACAAAATGACTGATGCGCAACATTTCCTAATATAAAGGAACTACTCGTCAATGAGTATTTAGAAAGAAAATGTTAAAATTCATGGGTCATGTGTTATCATTCATTCACCATATTTGTCAGGTCAATTTAGAGGAGAGATGTCTGAGTTAGATGATGCAGGAACATACTTCGATTTGGGTCTTCGCAAGGTCACATCTGTGGGTACATATCATTATATGTGCACCAGAAACAACAATTTCTCCAATCGAGATCAGAAAGGAAGGGTACTGGTCTACCCGTACCCATCACAGTATGTGGCTGTCGGCAGAATGGGAGGAAATATAACAAGTCCACACAGGTATGTGCTGCTGCTTGCATCCCATCCACCACTAGATGTGTTATATTAGATCTAGGTCAGACACCCTTTCATTACTAAATGGATTTACAAGTTCAGTTATAAATTATACATTGGAATAGTCTGTTGTTCATTTAGAGAGAATGAGAGATGCATGTTTTTTTTTAAAACAAGACATAAAAAAGACGTTGGATTCCTGTTCAATCATTTGGAGGAAAGTTTCAGTTGACTGTATAACTAATCCACAGATTAATGCCAGCACCACCTGTCTATCTCCCACTATAATATACAAAGATATTTTTTTTGCAAGCTAACACTGACCACCAGTGAAACATTTTGCGGAAAAATAATCATAATCCCAAAGGTAGCCTCACATATATAAGAAAATGTATTGGCCCAACAATATCTAAGTAAGTGCATCCTCTGACATATGCGATGCTCCCTATGGCAGACTTGCATATATAAGAGAATGCACTGGCACAGGATATTTAATGCTGCACCAGCACAGCTCACATCATGAAAATGTTAAATACAATTAGCTCAATACATCAAGACGATTATTATGATCCAATTACTCACTGTATTGTGATCAGTTTTGTTTTAAATTGTCAGACTGTTGTTATATATGTGTCGGCCACCATTGTCCTTTGCTATTGCTCAATAAAACGTGAAACGTGATCTAATTCCAGTGAAGCACAGATACGAATAAATAAGGACACATTTGAGAAGCTTGAGATAATCAAGGTAGAAGTGATGTCACAAAGCCAGGGGGAGGAGCTGCTTAAAGCTGCTGACAAGGAAATGAGTGTGAGTAAATAGATACAAAACTGTGAGGCAAGACTTACTTCTCCCACTCACCACCATGTACTAACATCATTTTGTCTATCCATTATGCACTATGTATACATTTTTCCATTCTGAGTAACAAATTAAACAAATCTCACTATATCTGTAATGAATTGGACAATATAGCAAGGTTTAGATTGGCTATGTATATGGCATTTCACACTTCAATAATCGACAGTCTATAATATTCTATGTGAGTGGAGAGAGATGTGATTCAGTGTTAGTTGAATTATTATCTGCTGATGATCTCCACACAATACCTAAGTATGCCAAGATCACATTATGGAAATTATATGCCATATTATATACCATTTGAAAGAGGAAGCTCCAAAACATTGTATTTTCAACTTATTCAATGTAATATACTGCGAACATGTTGTTTTTTGTTGAGATAAATACGTCTGTTCTGTGCTCAAGTTTCTACACAAACTGTATTATTTTCACTGGAAGGGGAATAACTCTATATATTTAGATATAGAGTTATTACCCTTCCATTGAAAATAAATTGCAGTTTGAATTCTGTTGCATTCTGGGATCATAACGGGGGAAATGATTTTATGATTTCAGCTAATTTATATTACTCTATGGGTACCTTCCGAGACACAGACGTTCCACATGGTGATGAATTATAGTATTTTAAATATACGTTATAAGCACAGCATCCGATTTATAAGCGAAATAAAGATCACAAGCGCCCAGAGGGCGCGCGTAGTGTTTATTTCGCTTATAAATTGGACGCCATGTTTATAACATATTTATAACACCTAATCAGCCCGAGAAATTTAAAATCAGTGGCGAGTTTCTCTTACCATATTAGTAATGCTCACCTCGGCGGACAAATCATCTGTTTGAATTATCGGGAGTGCATAATTGGTTATCAAGGTGTATGCGGCGAATACAATACACAGGCCTATTGTAATCACAACAGACCGTTTGATAGAACAGGCGACGACTTAAAGATCTTTACAGTAAATAAAGGTCGGTCACCAGACCTCATTAGATAACTTCCATTGGTCGAGGTCTGATTGGCGAGTTATAATCATAGATTGTTATTAAAACCGTATATCAAGGCACTATAAAAAAATATTCAGTGAATCGAAAATTAAGTGGGCCTTTAATATTCTGTTGATTTTGGAGTGAGATGTAAACACATATGTAAGCTTGCCAATTATCTTTTCTGTAAATTGCTGCTCATTTAGTCTACCATTGCTGTCACCATGTGCCATAGCAAATTAGGTTGTTGATTGAATATCTAAAGTTATTTATTAGTGTTCATATGCAAACATAGTTGTACACATCCTAGTTTTTAATTTTGCCAGATCTGAGAAGTTAAAAGTCAATAAATAAACTACTGGTAGAGCTATACTGCTGTAGTGCCAGACATATTTATGTGTCTGCATTGGGCTCTGCTGTCTATGTTGTGGGTTATGAAATGTTAGTGTTGTATATATGAAACATTCAAGTGCATACTGGGGTATAATCCCACCATATGATTAGTGTTGAAATAATTAAGTAAGATTAACCCCATATTAACTGATTTGATAACTAAAGTATTTTTAATTGACTGTATTTATATTTCATGGCACAGTTTATGATGATATATCCATGACCTGTATAGTGAGGGTCATTAGGTTGATTTGCTTAAAAATATTAACCCTGTCCACCTATTCCTTTGACACAATGTGATAACTATTTTTCACCTGATCACTCTCATAATCACATCCAGGTTAATCATGACACAGTCTTACCCATATATAGTAAATGTTTTGGTATCTATTGATTGGTTTTGAACATATTAACCCTTCCCATAACCATGACATGAGCACATGCTATTCAAAGCAATACTTTATATGATCAATACCATATTTAAACATATCCATTACCCAAGTAAATGATGGACCCCCTCCCACAATATATCTGTTCAATCTTATCCACATTATGTGTACAGTTGTATATTAAGTTCTAGATCTCTGATTTCAAGGTGGTATGGTTGAAGGTATGGGTTAAACATCTACCAATCATGATTGGTCTCTCGTTGATATACCAGTGCTTCAATTGTAATGACACACACTGCAACTAACTGTATTCCTTGTAAATATTCTGTATCACATAGTTTTAGAACACCAGTTTCCTTTCCAACTTAAAAAATATTGCCGAGTAAAATTTTAATAGTGTAAATATTATTTATGTCAATAATTTGCACAAATTTGTACATCATAATATTACATTAGAAATTGAAATTAATAGTTTTCTCTGATCCCGTCTTTCTTGCCGTGATTTGACCTAGCAGCTAAAATGATGTTAAAGTAAAAAGCTACACTAATTCCCTAAATAATCGACTCCTTAACCACAGCAGAATTTTCCAATGATTGGCAACAAGCCATATTTCCGACTAATTCCTGAAAAATTACCCATAATTCTGCTGTGGTTAAGGAGTCGATTATTTAGGGCATTACTGTAACTAAACAAACATTAAATAGATGTTCCTGTTTATTCTAGGTGGGAGATTCTTATGCAAGCAAATACCTTATCATATCACCACAAAGCAAGCTTTCTGAAGAAAAGGAATTTACTGTATCCATGCATGTTGATTCTGATGCCCACAATGTTGAAATGTATCGTTCGTCTGGACCAAATTTCGACACATGGACACGGATAAGTGCCAGTATTCAGGATGGTCAAGCCAATTTTGCAGTTAATAGTGGTGGACTCTATGTTGCTAGAGCGAGCCAAAATGTTGGCCTAATTGTTGGAATTACTATCATGTGCATTGTGATTGTTGTTGTCATTGTCGGAACTGTCGTCTATTTCCGTCGACATCCAGGTCAGTGGCAAGCCTTGCGGACTAATGTGAGGAAAGGGAAGCTATCCATGCAGAGTCAGATATGATATAGCATAATAATTCTCGATCATGAAAAGTGCTTAAATGACTTCTTCCTGTGATATTTTGCATTCATATATGTATAGTGTAATTCATGACAGTCACATGACAATCTCATGACAGTATGTTTCCATGGATTTATCTATAGTGCTATGACCTCATTTTTACAAGATATATCCTCCGTTTAGCCCTTGGATAATAGGATACTCACAAAAAAAGTGTACTTACTTGTTCAAATTCATTCATCTGTTTGTATATATATATGTTCAGCAAATAAGTTCAATGAACAGCCTTTGTGTGCAATCAATAATTACTGTTTTGTGTCACAAGCATTTCTAAAAATCAGTGCGACAGTTTTGTTTGATTTGTCAGGAAAATTCTTTGCTTAATACGTACACTCCAAAGCAGAGCAGAACCAGTCTATCCTTTTCTCACATCTTGTATCAAATTTACATTGATACATGATTGCAGACAGTAATGCCCTAAATAATGGACTCCTTAACTACAGCAGATTTATGGGTAATTTTTCAGGATTTAGTCAGAAATATGGCTTGTTGCCATTCATCAGAAAGCTCTCACTAATTCTGCTGTGGTTAAGGAGTCCCATTATTTAGGGCATTACTGTATGTATTTAATACAACCCTAATCATGAAGTGAATAGTTGTAATACTGGATTAAGGTTCATCCATTCATCTTTTTGTATGGAAATGGTAAACATGAACATCGTAATTTAATATGGATTTTTGTCATTAGACCTCTTGAAAGGAGTGTGTGTTCACATTTTCTATCTCGGAATTCTTCTTTTATCTAGAAAAGATATTTCAGTTACTGGTTATTGGATCAGAACCTGATGAAATTTGATATGGATGTTCATCATCATGAGGGGTTTCCAAAAAATATCAAATCATTGCATTTGCGTTTTAGAGATATTCTCTTATCTGAAAATGTTGATCTTCTCAGTGTCAACAGTTTCTGGACCTCATTGAAATTTGGTTTGGCAGTTCATTATCAGCAGATAATTTAAAGTTGGAGACGGTGCCATTGATAATTGTTCAGCTAACAGTAGTAGAGTTATTCTTCTTAGTTTACCCGGTTATATCAGTATCGTATGGGGGAACAGTTCTGGCTAAAACACAGACTCAACAGCTATAATGCTTTACTGAGTGTGGAGTTATATATGGGGCAGATCACCATTACCACAAGCAAGCATTATGTCAGTCTCAACCAATCACAACATAATATCAGCAAAGTGTCTATACATGAGTTGCAGATTCACCACATAGCTAAAAATAGCACCAATTTGAAGCATTGGATGATAATTATAGAGGCCATATCTGTCATTGGTAAAGCTATGTGTGTGCTGTGGCTTCATACTGCATGGGTCCCATTAGAAGTTATTTATAGCAACACAGAGCTAATTGGTAATAGAAAACACCTGGCATTTTCTCCAGACATAGTATTGCATAGCTATTAGAGTCGGGTTTACCTAGAACTGATGGGGGGGGGGGGGGGCCGGTACACAACTCTTATTTTATTAGTCGAGTTTTTTTCCAAAACTCGACTTATAGTTTGATGAGGGACGGCGGGCGGGCGGGCGGCCTGTTTTGCTTATAACTCAACCATTTATTGATTGGTGTGTGAGTACATATCCATGCACGTAAGCTGCAGACAAAAAATCGGGTTCGTCCGCACATTTATTACAGAGTTATGGCCCTTTGCCATTTTTCACTGATTTTAGGCTCGTTAGCGCAACAACTTCAACAAACGGCCTGGTCCGATAAAATTTGATAGAGTTATGGCCCTTAATTAGTCATTTTTCACAAATTTTCAGCTCGTTAGCGCGATAACTTCAAAAAACGTTATCCGATTTGATTGAAATTTGGTATATAGGTGTCTCCCAAGAATATCTGGGACGAGTTCGAAAACCGGCCTGGTCCGATAAAATTTGATAGAGTTATGGCCCTTAATTAGTCATTTTTCATGAATTTTCAGCTCGTTAGCGCGATAACTTAAAAAAACGTTATCCAATTTGATTGAAATTTGGTATATAGGTGTCTCCCTAGAATATCTGGGACGAGTTCGAAAACCGGCCTGGTCCGATAAAATTTGATAGAGTTATGGCCCTTAATTAGTCATTTTTCACGAATTTTCAGATCGTTAGCGCGATAACTTCAACAAACGTTATCCGATTTGATTGAAATTTGGTATATAGGTGTCTCCCAAGAATATCTGGGACGTGTTCGAAAACCGGCCTGGTCCGATAAAATTTGATAGAGTTATGGCCCTTAATTAGTCATTTTTCACGAATTTTCAGCTCGTTAGCGCGATAACTTCAACAAACATCATCCTATTTGATTGAAATTTGGTATATTGGTGTCTCCCAAGAATATATCGGTCGAGTTCGAAAACCGGCCAGTTCCGATAAAAATTTGATAGAGATATGGCCCTTAATTAGTCATTTTTTCACAAATTTTCAGCTCGTTAGCGCGATAATTTAACAAACATCATCCTATTTGATTGAAATTTTGATATATAGGTGTCTCCCAAGAATACCTCGGACGAGTTAGAAAACCGGCCCGGTCCGATAAAATTTGATAGAGTTATAGTCCTTAAGTAGTCATTTTGTACGAATTTTGAGCTCGTTAGCGCGATAACTTCAACAAATGTCATCCGATTCAACTAAAATTTGGTATATAAGTGTCTTCCAATAATATCCTGGACGAGTTCGAAAACCAGTCTGGCCCAATAAAATTTGATAGAGTTATGGCCCTTAATTAGTCATTTTTCGTGAATTTTTAGCTCGTTAGCGCGATAACTTCAACAAACGTCCTCCGATTTGTTTAAAATTTGGAATAGATGTACTTGCCAAGAATATTTCGGACGAGTTCGAAAACCAGCCTGGCCCGATAAAATTTGATAGAGTTATGGCCCTTAATTAGTCATTTTTCGATTTTACCTATTAATTAGTCTACCGATACTGATGCACACCAATTGGCGGTAGCCACCGGCGGTAAGCCACCGAAAACGAGACACAGCATCTCTGATGCCACCTCTTGTTTTGTCACAATATAACTGTAGTGATAATAAATAAAAATGTCAGTGTTTGTTTGCATCTTTAACCCTTTGGAGAGTATCTGTAACGTCATATACATCACGTCATGAGTAAATAGCAATAATTATTAACAAGTTCGGATCAAAAAGGTCCAATAATTCGTTTTAATTTATGTACATTTTTTGTTAACGTGTGTTATCATAATCGATTGCAATTATACATTTGGGACATTATATTAATCAAAATAACTCCTATACAAATCATTTAAAAATCAGATGATTTATTGAAGTTATGTCTACGTAAAATAACACTTCCTGAAACGACATATATGTCGTTCTACTCATCAACCGATAGACGACATATATGTCGTTCTACTCGCTAAAGGGTTAACCCTTTCTTTACTAAATGGATTCTCCCATTCAGTTATAAATGTATACATTGGAATAATCTATTATTAATTTGGAGAGATATTCAGTAAATATGAGCAGACAATAAGAACTGCAGAAGGAATACTGATAATTGGTAGAAATTGTTCAAATAATAATTTCACCAAAATGCCTCATGGTCATTTGTTGAACTTATTATCTGAAAATTTCCTAAGAGATTATAACTGTTCATCAATGAGTATTTAGTAATGAAAGGGTTAAAATTTATAATACACATGGAATATGAAATAAGTATTCATCTGTGACAACAAATATATTTGCTCAATATTGATTCATAATATTTTTTATTACATATGCCTACCATGCAGTCACCTTATCATTCCACTATAGTCAATATATTTATTATTTACACACATATCAAATTGTTATATAATTTCTCTATTCATAATATTCTATCAATGAATCTGAACATTGTCTTTGTATTTTTATTTCCCATTATTATTTTTCAAGAAATTCTTTCAGAAATTAAGTCAGCCAGTATATATCTACCGAAAATTCATTGCTGTCTAAATATCCCAACGTGGATCAATGGGAGACATTTTAAAGGCCCACTTAATTTTTGAAGCCCTGGATCACATTATATAATATATGCCATAGTATATACCATTTGAAAGAGGAAGCTCCAAAACATTGTATTTTCAAATTATTTGATGTAATAAACTGTGAACATGTTGTTTTGTTGAGAAACCGATGTCTGTTCTGGGATGAAGTTTCTACACAAATTGTTATTATTTTTAATGGAAGGGGAATAACTCTATATATTTAGATATAGAGTTATTCCCCTTCCATTCAAGTTTGATTTCTGTTGCATTCTGGGAGCCATATTCGGGGAAATGATTTTATGATTTCAGCTATTTCATTACTCTATGGGCACCTTCTGAGACACAGACGTTCAAGTGGTGATGAATTATAGTATGATGATCATATTTTATGGCATAGATTATTATTAAAACCGTATATAAAGTCACTATAACAAAAATAATTGGTGACTCGAAAATTAAGTGGGCCTTTAAAGAAAATGAAACTATATGTACTTTCCTTACTTTGTGTATTTATGATAGTGTTCTTATTGTTGAACCCTTTCATGATGGGAGCTGCATTAATAATCCTGTTCCAGTGCATAAGAGAATGCACTGTCTTACAAGATCAAGTTAAATATTGTTAGGCCAATATATTCTCTCATATATGCGAGGCTCCCTATGGAGACTCGCATATGTATTGGCACAGGGTTTTCGCAAAATTTCAGGAAGCTCCATGCAGTCATGTAAGGGTTAAGCTTGTTACTTTTCTCTATTACAGTCCGAGTTAGATATAATCTTGCTGTCATCTTCCAATTTTCATTGAAAATTACATGGAATCGATCGATTATGTTATGCATGTGATAGTTGGAGATAGTTATTGAAAGTAATTCGATCTGAGAATATTGATTCTGAACCACATTTCACATTACCTGCACATGTATTTAGCCTACATTGCATTTTATATTTAGACAGTTTGCATCTAGATTTAGATCAACCTGACAAAGTAAATTTGAGTTTATATTTAGAAACACAGACACTCCCCACACAGAATAGGAAATGGACAGCACATGGAAGGGACCTTCAACTAGAACTACTCTCATAATTAGGGGATATTTAAGTTCCTACGTCATTGTCAGGGAAGTGTGCTTCCTACAGAACACTGTTTTTGCCCAATCGGATTCATGGATATTCTGACATAAAATAGCATCGTGAAGGTAAACAGAGATTTTCCATAGATATTGCCACCTATTGTCAAATCGAATACTCAAGTCAAATCAAATATCATTTCGAATAACGAATAATCGCAGGACACTTGTGTGCGTCCATCAACAATTTAATATAGCACACCCTTCAACTCTCATCTCTCATACAATTCTCACCAAACTGCATATGGATCCTTGGAGTGACCTCTAGATTGGAACCATCAATTTTTACCGAATTTTTTTACAAAGCATGGCTTCCAGCAGCCATCTTTGATTCAAATTTGAATCTATCGGCACACCCTGCCGCCTGCATTTATTTGAGAACTGTTAGAATCATTTCTAGATGGGAGCTATCAAATTTGAAGGATGTTCGATGAAAGACATGGCCGCCAGTAGCCATCATTGATTTTAATCTTTGCATGACTAAATTCTTTGGCACACCCTACTGACCACATCCCTCATTCGATTGTCACCAAGCTTTGGGGTGATATCAGGAGCCATTACTGTTTTCCTAATTTTTCTAAAAAACATACTTTCAGCCCACGTACCCTACAGCCAAAATTTTCATCCAATTCATCCCAAACTTCATTTGGCTCTTCAAGTTGACCTCTGGTATTGCTTAAACATTTATACTTTCCACATTCCTTATTGACACTTTCATTATTTATGATATCAGTCCATTCGTCCGTCTGTCCATCCCATCGGTTAATAGTTAGATTTTCAACCCACCAGATTTCATAACAAGTTTACAAGTTAAGAAATAGGGGTATTTAGCCATGCACCCAGCGATGCTCATGTTTCCGAGTGCATCAGGGCCATTCAGGGCTGAGTGTATATCAGTAGTATATACATTACTTCAAACCACTAAATCTGAATATAATGTCAGATTTCATGCAATTCCTTTAGTTCATGATGTACATTTGCAGTATTGATCCTAACCCATTTTCGTTGCCATTAGAATTGTCGATATAGTGTACATGTTAGTGTCTCTAGTTGTCTTGTCTTGTGGTTCAAGGCTTGGTAGAACAACTATTAAGACAGCTACAGTAATGCCCAAAGTATATGACCCTTTAACCACATCAGAATTATGAGAAATTTTTAGGATTTATTCGGAAATATGGCTTGTTGCCATTCATCGGAAAGCTCACCAAGAGCTTTCCGATGAATGGCAGCAAGCCATATTTCCGACTAAATCCTGAAAAATTTCCAATAATTCTGCTGTGGTTTAGAGGTCGATTATTTAGGACATTACTGTATGTTCTATTTGTAAAGGAAGTCTGTGTAATATCATTAGATGTCAATGACACACAAAATTTGCTGTCTACATTAAATAAGGCTGCTACTGGTGCATAACAATTCATATTCGGTTTTAAGCGAAGTTTATCAACAAATTATAGTTGAACTATCATTTGACACAATCTCCCGGCACATAATGAGGAATAGTATAAGTCTGATGAACGAAGTTAGAAGTTCTCAATATAACCCTCTTTAATATATTATACAGTAATGCCCTAAATAATCGACTCCTTAACCACAGCAGAATTATGGTTAATTTTTCAGGATTTAGTCAGAAATATGGCTTGTTGCCATTCATCAGTGAGAGCTTTCCAATGAATGCAACAAGCCATATTTCTGACTAAATCCTAAAAATTACCCATAATTCTGCTGACAGAGCTTTCCAATGAATGGCAACAAGCCATATTTCCGACTTAATCCTGAAAAATTACCCATAATACCCATAATTCTGCTGTGGTTAAGGAGTCAATTATTTAGGGCATTACTGTACCATTTGTGGCACTTGGTTCTTGCTAGACACTAATTAATGCTGAATTGGTCAAGTTCGCAAGATCAGTTCATTTTGTTTCATTTCATTAGCCACAATCCCAGTGCAGTATGTTGTATATAGGGTACCAAAGGATTTCCCAATGTATGGCGATCTGCCTTGTCTGGAAAGGCATCGTTGTCGGAAGGAAATCTTAAAACTTTCATTATACTTTTTTATTCTTGCCTTGAATCTATTAGAGTGAGGTCCTAAGCTGAATTATGCAGTCTTTTGTCAGTCTGTGTTCTTCAGTCACCTTTATTCTGTAACAGTCAGTGAACCCTTTTGACTTCTGTTCGTGAAAGCATTGTTCCTTGTAGACATGTAGAAATATTCTCCGGTACTAAATTTAAGAACGGCTCCTCCATATGACGCTGGCGCATTGTCTAACTCCTCATTTAAAGTATCCTTTGCATCAACGGATTCACCATCACAGTCACCTTCTCTTGCACATCTGGAAAATGACAGAGATATTGAACACAATCATGAAGGCTTTAAATTAATATTTTTCTGTGATTCATGCATGAGTATCAAAATAGACTGATACAGGAATTACATGTACTTACATGTATATGCAAACTTTATAAGCTGTCTTATATTTTTTTTATTTTTCTAACACAAAAAAGTAGTCATCTGCTTTTTCCCCAGTCTCCAACGGTCTCAGAGAAGATAAATTTTAACTCTAACTAGATGTAATGGTTGATGCCAAATTAAATTGAGATCTCCCAGTAATACGTTTGTTTCATTGATATATTTGATTTTGTGTCTTTTATGATTGCACTTATGGCCACATTTATGGAAACATGTGGAAATTCTCACTCGAGAAGTTAATAACCTTATCTTTAATTCATAATTATTTTAGTGCTATGAATCTATGGTTTTTGTCAAGGACCTGTGACATAAATATACATGAGATCACTGGTTTATATTGACCAAACTATATACATGGCGAGACGTGTAACGGTGTAAGCAGCTTACTGAGACAAGGGCATTCTAAATTGGATAAGTTGTGGTTGAGACAGTTTAAACTAAAACTCAAATATATTTATATCGGCAATTTCTTTGTCACACAGGGAGTGAGATGACTCATGCCCATGATTGGTCTTAATCCTATAGTTTTGACAAATACTTTCTTGCTGGTTCCCACTTGAGCAGAACTTTACCAGATTAACTTGTTGTTATATCATGGTGCACAGGTTCCCATGGTACTAAATATATGTGCCAAGCTTATAAAAAATTGACCGAAAAATGTAGGAATAAAAGCTCAGACAAAGTTGCATCTATGAACCTACAGACAGGTGGACAAACAAGCTCAATCCTATATACCACACCCAAACTTGTTACAAAACACGAATACAACCTAAATACAGTCCCTAACTGGGGTATGCGGGCAATGTGCCTTGGTTGACAACTTGACATGAGGAATTTTATGTACGTTCATACGATGGTATGGAGGAATCTTACATTTTCATACGATGACATGGAGGAATATTACAAACATTCATACAATGACATGGAGGAATCTTACATACATTCATACGATTACATGGGGAATCTTACATACATTCATACAATGACATGGGGGAATCTTACATGCATTCATACACTGACATGGGGAATCTTACATACAATGACATGGGGGA
Source organism: Siphonodentalium dalli (assembly GCA_032622095.1). Classification (NCBI taxonomy): domain Eukaryota; kingdom Metazoa; phylum Mollusca; class Scaphopoda; order Gadilida; family Siphonodentaliidae; genus Siphonodentalium; species Siphonodentalium dalli. The sequence continues at coordinate 187,287,372 of CP136061.1, read as the reverse complement.
ATCTTACATACATTCATACAATGACATGGGATAATCTTACATACATTCATACGATGACATGGGGGAATCTTACATGCATTCATACGATGACATGGGGGAATCTTACATACATTCATACGATGACATGGGGGAATCTTACATGCATTCATACGATGACATGGGATCGAATCTTACATACATTCATATGATATGGGGGAATCTTACATACATTCATAGAGTGACAGACATGGGGGGAATCTTACATACATGTACATTCATACAGTGACATGGGGAATCTTACATACATTCATGCGATGACATGGGGAATCTTACATACGATAATATGGTGGAAACTTACATACATCCATACGATATGGGGGAATCTTGCATACATTCATACTGTGACATGGGGAATCTTACATAGATTCATACATTGACATGGAGGAATCTTACATATATTTATACGATGATCTGAGGGAATCTTACATATATTCATACAGTGACATGGGGGAATCTTACATACATTCATACAGTGACATGGGGGAATCTTACATACATGTACATTCATACAATGACATGGAGGAATCTTACATACATTCATACAATGACATGGGGGAATCTTACATACATTCATACAGTGACATGGGGAATCTTACATACATTCATGCGATGACATGGGGAATCTTACATACATTCATACGATAATATGGTGGAAACTTACATACATCCATACGATATGGGGGAATCTTGCATACATTCATACTGTGACATGGGGAATCTTACATAGATTCATACATTGACATGGAGGAATCTTACATATATTTATACGATGATCTGAGGGAATCTTACATATATTCATACAGTGACATGGGGGAATCTTACATATATTCATACAGTGACATGGGGGAATCTTACATACATGTACATTCATACAATGACATGGGGAATCTTACATACATTCATACAGTGACATGGGGGAATCTTACATACATGTACATTCATACAATGACATGGGGAATCTTACATACATTCATACCGTGACATGGGGGAATCTTACATACATGTACATTCATACAATGACATGGGGAATCTTACATATATTCCTACAGTGACATGGGGGAATCTGACATACATGTACATTCATACAGTGACATGGGGGAATCTTACATACATTCATACAGTGATATGGGGGAATCTTACATACATTCATACAGTGACATGGGGGAATCTGACATACATGTACATTCATACAGTGACATGGGGGAATCTTACATACATTCATACAGTGATATGGGGGAACCTTACATACATTCATACAGTGACATGGGGGAATCTTACATACATGTACATTCATACAATGACATGTGATTCTTACATATATTCATACAATGATATGGTGAATCTTACATACATCCATGCGATATGGGGGAATCTAACATACATTCATACAATGACATGAATTAATTTTACATACAATCATAAAATTTCTTAATTATTCACTTACTGGTAGTACCCAGATGAAGCTAAGTTGATAGCAGTGTCCATTGAACTGAGGCCTGTTCCACTATGAGCGATCCATTTAACTTCTGCCTCCTTAATCATAGTCGCCTGCTCCCAGGGGGTAGGGTAGTTATAATTAGGGTCCTGCATCTGCACGAAATTATGCCTGTCCGTACCTGGAATTTGATCGTATTATTTATAAGTTGACTTTGAATCTAATTTAAGAATAGATGCTAAATTGTTTCCTTAATTCAGGATCACATATTAGAATGGAGAGGTATCAGTTTTTAGACAACAATAACAATAGTGAATATCAGGGGCATTATAAAATGTTAGGTAATCCCAGTCATACACTTGTTGTACAATGTCATTTTTATGCGTTTATATGCATAACAGTTCCCTCTACATTTCTGATTATTACTAGACAGAGTAAGGTATCTTTATCCATGCTTACTATGTGCAGAAAAAATAAAAATAAAACCCTCCCTCATTGATTTGATAAAAAATTGACCGAGAACCAAAACCCTTTTTTTGTTTGGCTTAAATTAAATGATTCAGTATTATTGATTATATAGCTGGGAGGTTCACATTTGAAAAATGTTAATGTTACACTTCAAGTATTGACAGAATAAAACTCTGTATGCCCAGCTGAAAAATAATATCTGGAGGTAAGAGTTCTATTTCCAAACAAAGCTCATGCAACATCCCCCCCCAAACAGTAATTCTTCAGTAGACAGTGAGAATGAAGCATACTTTGTTACATTCTATATGACACTACTACTCATGTGAAGCAATTGCATGACCAATATTTAAAATATGGTTAAAGTGGCTTCTGAAAGTCAATATCTGACCATCAATACGTCCTATGAATGGGATCTTTAATTGTATCGATCTCATTATTTTTCTGAGATATACAAAACTTACTAATAGTGCAAATAGCAGATTTTATGGGTAACGGATAATTCCACAGCCAAACATAATAGTGAGAGGACCACAATGGTTGCTAGCAATGCTAGGAGACAGTCATCTGCTCAAATAAAATAACTGATGTTACAGTCTGCTAATTTTCACACACAAGAACATACCCTGTTCTCGTCTTTACATGTGAAAAATATTATGACTGTCATACAACACGAAAAACAGTATATGTGTTATTATAAGACATGAATGAATTTCCATCATCAGAGTACAAATCGCAAGTTCAGTACATAGTTTGAATATGACCAATTTAACACTGAATGTATGTACATATTTCTAAATTAGTGTGAGCAAATATTGGCATCTGTTTGTTTAATGCAGCAAACGACCGACTCAGTCGCTGATGGTAGAATATTATTATTACTATTAATAATTATTTTGATTGACAGCTATGGAAAGACCCATTGTCTTACCATCACGCCCCTGTCCAGCATCGCCAGCTTGTCCATCACCTGCTGGACCTCCATTGGTATGCGTGTTAGAACCTGAAATAACAGATGTTTTTTCAGTTTTTATTCCACAGAGACTGTTTGTTAATAGATATGACAAACATACACATTTTTGTTAAGTTTGTTACCAGGATGTTTTTACAACAGACATCCCACTTGCAATTTTGATGTATATATAGCTCGAGTCACTTACTTTCCAACATACCGTCATTGGTGAGTAGTTCCCTTAGGAAATGTTCAGATAGTAAGTATTAAAAAATGGCCTAATGGCATTTAAATACAAATTCTGCACTTTTATTATCTTTTTGCATGTACATGTACACCCCCCTGTAGATGAATAATAGACCACTCCAATGTTTACTATTATAACTGAGTAGGAGAATCCGTTTGGCAAATAAAGGGTTAAACCGCAAATTAATGGGCAATTCTTGCCTCAAAGGTCTGAAATGATCTCTTCTGTAAGTAGCTCTGATATAAAATATTGAAAATATTTACGATACTGCTCTAGCTAGCACAATACTTCTTATATTCAAACAATAAGTTTTCGGTCTGATTAACAACAATAGAAATGATCGTCTACACAGGTTTACATTTATAATAATTTAGCTCCTGTAACAATACACTTAAAAGGAAGGCAATTCCTTCACAGTGGGTACACATGGAAAGTAATGATCATCGTCAACAAGTACATGTAAAAATAGATAAACTCTATTGTTATTTTTATTATTAATTATTATCCAATAATGAGATGGTACATTACCAATCAAGGCCCACTATGATATAAAAATTACAATCAAAACAGTAAAACATTGGAAAAGTTCAAAACATTAAACAATATTCTGAAAAACAGATCGAGACTAAACTATTTTAATTAATGGCACGACCAACGATGTTTGTTGGCAAATTTCTGTAAAGTGATGTTTACATAACAGTTCCCAGTAAACATGCCGGTGCCGGCCGGTACCGGCCACATTCTGGTTCATACCGGCAGTGCTGGCACCGGCATGCCAACAGTCTACCGGCACCGGCCGGTACAGGCAACCCAGTACCAACATGATGGCAAATATTCCGTGCAGGTAGTCGGTACCGGCCATATGTAGGCAACAAGCTGGCAATCCGACGCAAAATCCACCTCCTATTATTTCCCATTAAATCATCACAAATTCACAATACAAGGTTATTTGACATGTTCTGATATTATATAATTCAAAAGTCATGGAAAGTTTATATTTGTTCAGTTTATAGAATGTAATACGGTGATGGTAGCCTATTCAGGCCGGTGCCGAGTCGGCATGCCGCGATGGTTGCCGACAGTCAGTCGGTAACGTCCGGCACAGGCAAACCAGTACCAACAATAATATTACATGATGGCAAATATTTCATGCAGGTAGTCGGTACCGGCCATATGTAGGCAACAAGCCGGCAATCCAACGCAAAATCCACCTCGTATTATTTCCGACTAAATCATCACAAATTCACAATACAAGGTGCCCGCGTGCAAAAGCTGGTACCGGCCACAAGCTGGCATGTTTACTGGGTTGCTTCAAAATGCAAATTATTGTTGTGAATCTGTGTTCATGTTCGTCTCTGTGATGATTTATTTACAGACTGTTTTATGATTTATCACATCTACCCACGTCCTTTTAATATAAGTTTACAGAGATGACAAAAATAAATTGTCTGCATAATAGTGAAAATTTTGCGCAACCTACCCCACTTTCCTGCTGATCCATGTAAGGTTGTGAACATCATACGTGGTAGAGTGATGTCCACCAGACAGTACTATAATATAGACCAGGTGGTTTATACCCTGGAGGAGCTTCAACAGCCAGGGTATTCATAAGGAAGAGCTGAAAATTATTCACTTAAGATGATTTTATCACACCATTGACCATGTTTGCAAAATGCAGACAGGGGTCGTTATACAAGTTCAGATAAACAAAATTGTTTGTTTCTCAGGGAAAACTTTGTCTCTAGAAATAAATACATGTATTAATATACAGTAATGCTCTAAATAATCGCCTCCTTAACCACAACATAATTATGGGTATAACTTTTCAGGATTTAGTCGGAAATATGGCTTGTTGCCATATTTCGGACTAAATCCGGAAAAGTTACCCATAATTCTGCTGTGGTTAAGGAGTCGATTACTTAGGGCATTACTGTACTGCCACATTCCAAGCGCAACCCCGTTAAATAAGGCTAGATGCCAGTGCTCAATTAGAACCCAGGGTTAGTCATGCTCAGTCAGGCTGATGGTGTCTTTCTACCCTATTTTGGATGTTGGGCAAAACTTCTATTTACAGTCCAGATATTCGTTATATCTCTATTTTGCAACTAGTTACATTTATTCACTTTACCAAAATTGTGCACGTTTTCTGTTGATCGTGATATACAAGATTTTCAAAATTCAATTTTATCCGTGAATTGTACAGTATGCTGGGTTATTTGGTGAGACTCATTGTAGTGCCAGTTGTTCATCATTTTGTGGTATATTGTTTGTGAGCTGTGTGAATCTGCTCATCATAAAAAAAAGTTCTGAATTGTGAACAGTGTGACAATTTTTACAATGACCATATGTCATAAAACATTCATTACACATCTGTGGATTTTAAATTATTAATGGCAAATTTAGGCAAATGTGATAGACCCGGCCTGATAATTGCCCATATTTAGCCTTTGATGAATAAGGGACTCCAATAAATATATAATATATAGATACCTGGCTCCACAAAATGTATACAATATCTGCCTCACTCATCACTTTGAAAAGAAATTCCATGAGAAACGAACTAGTTTGTTTTTCTGGCCATATACTAAATATACTCACAGGTTAATAATATAGTCCAATTCAGTGAATACAACCGCTGCTCTCATTAATAATATTCTGTAGATAGATTATTTGACACATACCTGTCCACTGTATGTGAACCAAGTCTTCCCTGTTGATGAACATGTGAGTTGGGATGAAATCATACTCGACTGCTGGGAATGCCTGTACAATGTTGCCACGTTTGCCGCGGACATTGAGATTGTAGATGTGAGCTCCCAGAAGAGAATCTGTTCTCGGTTTCAATATGAAAACGTGGCTGCGGTCCTGAAAAGTTCTTCCAAACTGTGCAGTGTTGATCGCCAACCGCAGTGGAGAGTTTCTGAGCCCGATATTCTCATAAGGATCATTATTAATGGGTGACACAATTCCAGTTTTTCTGTGAGAGAGAGAGAGAGAAAGAGAGAGAGAAAGTGAGGTCTCAGTTCAAGACAATGTCTCCAGTGGTGCTACAGTCATTACTACTCGTCCGTCCATCCATCCGTCCGTCCGTCTGTCATCTGTCTGTCATCAACATCATCTTCTCTGGAACCATCAGACCGATTGGGTTCATATTTTGTGTGGATGTTCCCTACGTGACTCACATTCAGACTTGTTCAAATGAGGTCACTGGGTCAAATAGTTGCGAAGCCAGGGACATAACTTTCCCTCGATAGTAATTCTTAAAACAACTTCTTCTCAAGTACCATCGGGCCGAATGGGTTCATTTTGGTATGAATGGTCCTTGGGGGACTGGGGTTCAAATTTAAATTTAGATTTATTGAAGGGACGTCACTGGAGCAAATGTGGATGGAGCTAGGGACATTCTTACTCTATTAAACAAAAAATTAATGGGAAAATTGTTTTAATTTTAAATCTAAAACTAGCCATGTACCGAGCCAGGGTACGACGACTCATCCCCACAAAATGTAGTTAAAATCAGAGACATATACTTGTAATTACCCTGGCCTATTGAAGGATCAAGTACATGTACTCGTGTTACAAATGTTGTTCTTTCACATTCTTAATGTCACAATATTATATGGGAAGTCATCTTCTAACCTGACGACGATATAAAGCTTGTCTGCATGCCATTATCTCCAATGTCTCTTGTGTATGAAATGAGATCTTAATTTATCTGACAGTGTTCATTAATAACATAAATGGCTGGATAATGTTCATTTGTGTCAGTCATTTCAATTTAAATTAGATTAATCCCTTTGTGCTCTGTTCTAAGCAGCTGTACATTTAGGTGTTACAATATTATGTCTATGGCTATTAACTCCTTTTCATCTGTGAGAACGATGTGTCTCATTTATTATGCTGATGAATTCAAGAAACACAATTATCATGGGTGCCATGTTGATAAACCTTCCCTTAAGTTTATAACTTATTTTAAGGAAAATGAACTCACTTCAACTTTTTTAATATAACCTTTGAAAATACTAGATAAGTGGATCTCATAGATTGGGATTTACATTTGGTTCAACTAGGGGCAGAGATAGATTTAACACTCCCGCACCCACCCTATCTATACTATGAATTCATGTTCAGTACATGTATATAGATTCCTAAATTATATGTAATAATTTTGATATAAACCGGTATTATCAGTAAGGTTTAGATACATTTCCAACAGTTGGATATCTTGAAATATTGTAATTTAGTTTGGTCCAGTTGGGAGGTAATGGGCAATGATCTATTGGGGAGGGGTGTGCAGTTATAAATTCCAAGGTGGACACCCCCATATCCCATCCCACTGTTCAATGAAGACCCTCTACCTGTTTAGAACTACTTGTTTTAATTGATTTGACAAGTACTGATTATTGTATTCTTCAGAGTCCCAGTCTTAATTCTCCGTCTGTACATGTCTGGTGAGTGACTCCACAGTCATTGACTGTCTTGTTGTTTGTTTTTATGTTTACCCATACATGTACCATAGTGTCGACCACCGGATTGGCCACTCGTTCATCCATCCATCTGTCCTTCTGTCTGTATACACTTTACGCATGGTGCGATAACTCAAACATTTTATATATGGTCGGAACCAAATTTTGTATATGAATTTCTCAGCCCAAAAGACTGATTGAGTTCGAATCATTTTTAACTGTGTTATGGTCCTTTTTCGATAAATATTCACTCTTTTAAAAAAAATTAGATTTAGTTTCTTGCTCAATTTAACCAAAAACCAAAAACAAATAAAAACAAAATATGTTTTTTTAAATAATTAAAAACAAATTTATTATTATTTAGATTTAACTCCTTGCTCAATAGAATTATTTGTTTTAAAGAATTTGGTTTAAATTGGTCAAAAATCTTGTGTTATGTACTGGTAAATGTGTTTGGTGCGAAATTAAACCCAGTTCACCAATTCCATCCCATGGCTTTGGATTACTTAGCTAATAATATGGATATATCATTTTCTGATGTCTCTTATGACAATGTGCATATGGTATCTATAAATGTTTAAAAAATGGTTCAACAATACACATGACATGCTATACAGTAGACTAGAAAATCTTTGCTGCATTGCACAGCTGAGTATATCCCTCTGCAGATGGTCTGAGGTCATTATAAATGTTATAGGTTTAATAGAGATGCCAAGGTGCAGCATAAACAAAACCAGTGATTAGTTGACAGCTCTGCTATATAATTTATATTAATGGGTCAGTAGTGAGGTGGCTTAACTTGATGACAGTAATTGTTGGTAGAATTTGATACAATATCATTGTAAACTTAAATTGGACTCTATTAACCCAAGTATTCCATGTCCGGGTCACCTTTTCACATTTAATCCAAGGCAGTGCTGGTGCAGCATTACAGATCATGTGCCAGTGCATTATTTTATGTATGCGAGTGACCCATAAACTCCAATATGTTGTGTTATGTACATTTATCTATAATAGTACATATCAGTATACTTTATAATTCAACATCAAAACTCTATTTATTATTCCGATCATAGTAATTTCACCGTCACCAAGGGATGGGTTTCTTTGTTCTTGTTATATATGACGCAGCAAGGAGTAGTCCAATGCAATGTTTACAATGAGCACTGTCTGAGATAGTCGCTAAGACTATCATTTAAGCCAACAGTATAAACCAAGCTTCAAATCTAACATGGATCATAGTAATCGCATGCTAGTGTTGCGATCATGTTATCATAATGGGTAGACAAATCTATAGTATATGTAATTTCATACATGGAATTCATATGCAACGAAAAGACGTCCCACCCTTGATACACTTTGACAAAGAAAACTCTGGTGTCTTTTTAGGGCAGCATACAATATAACCAGAGCATCGCTATAGGATAGGGAGTGGAAAAATACGCCCGTGATAATTTCAACAAAGGACCATAACTCTGGTGAAAACTGGCGGGCAGAACACAAATTCAAACTTGACCTGTGTTCTGTGCTAGTAAACCCACATACCAAATTTAATTCAATTCAGTTCAGATTTACAACAGTTATCATCCGGAAATGAAAAAAGCGAATGGACAGCTTTTGACCGACGGACAGACCAATAACATAATATACTCCGTTTTTTCGAGAAGTTCTAGAAACGAGGACGTTTGTCGCACTTATTATCTTAACAAATCCCTCCAATTTAAATAGGACTCCTTCTGCGCTCGTCTCCTTATTCCAATGTACTTTAATAACTGAGTGAGCGATTTCACTTAGTAAAGCTGGACTAAAACGCACGTGTTTTTATTCTGTGTACTGTCTGTGTTGTCTGGGTCATAATCATCGGTGGAAATGTTGTACCTGTTAAAAGAAGAAGAAAATGTTCAGCTCATGCGTATTTATATCTTTGTAAACGCTTGCGAATTTCGACACTCGCCAACAGTTGAAAAACTGATAAAACTGACAATGTTGAATGTCGGTATCCGAGTCTGACCTAGATCAAGTCTTCTTGATCCACAACAGCTTGTGATATCGTTTGGGATGATGCTGTTTTTGGACCGAGTCCCACCCGTTGCTCTACTATATTACAGACTTCCATCGAAAAGACGTCCCAGTGGCTTCGACATTCACGTAAAGCCCCGAATATGACTAAGGCCAAAAAAAAACGTCTCTGTTTCCGGTACCCGGCCTGGCTGAGATTTTCTTGCCGGCCTCAATTTTTTTTTTTTTTTCACGAAGTCCATAGTAACCTGTCTGTCTGGGTTAATGGCTATGGTTTTCCCAATACCAACAGCAGAACTAATCACCAATCGCATACACACCTGACGCATGTGTATAGGCCATGTGCGCGATCGCGCATTCTTGATAAAAATAAGACAACTATAGGTCGGCCATGCTACGCAGTGAATACCGTCGCGTAAATCAAACTCTACCCTGACGAGTCACTACGGAAATCCCCCCCCCTCGTCTTTTGTGGGCTGTGTACACTGCTGTGTATTTTAAAGAGTACAATGTATTAATTATACCGGTAGATCCCTTAACTTCCTTTGCCTAATTGGGGGCAAAACTTGCCTGAAAGACCATCTGTTCGCGACAAAATTAAACAGTGAAAAGCATGTGCGTTTTTGGCGGGAAAATGAAAGTCCGTATTACGTTATCAGTCCTGGAACTTAGCGTCATCAAAAGCCGAAATCACCGGTTACGTAGCGTTTTTCCGAAGACCCATAACTCCGAAGGTCCGATTCTCCGAAGGTCAGATTCTCCGAAAGCCCATAACTCCGAAGTCCCGATTCTCCGAAATCCCATAACTCCGAAGACCCATAACTCCGAAAGCCCATAACTTCGAAGGCCTATAACTCCGAACGCCCATAACTCCGAAGGTCTATAACTCCGAAGGGCCGATTCTCCGAAGGTCCGATTCTCCGAAGATCATGTTTTATCGCTTATTAAATAGTGTACAGTCCAGTGGCGGGGTCAATGGGGCCCTAGGGAATACCGCCCCCAAAAAAACATGTCAAATGTCATGTAAACGTCAGGAAATCCCTCCTAGGCATTCAAATATTCACAGTGTTCCTGCCCATGCAGGGGAGCCCCCAGACCAACGATTGGGGGCCACCCCTTCCATGTATGCGCTCCCCAAATCAGGCCTTCGTGATATGCTTTCGGCATATCATATGCATGATATATCCCCCACATATCCCCCACATATGCTAATTAATGTGCACCCCTAAATGGGAACCCTTGCTCCGCCACTGGGGTGCACCGGGTATATTATAACGAAACGCTGCAAGAATGTCAAGAGTAGCCTAACATGCACAGGGGCGACAAGTTCATCCCCGTTCACCCCTGTGCATTTTACTCTGGCATCTCATGGGCCAACGTAACGTTATAGTATCTGGTGTATAGTCAGTGGCGGGCCAGGATTCCCATTTAGGTGGGGGCAGTAGGAAAAGTTTGAATATTTTGATGCCCCATGAACGATTTCCGGGCGTTTACATGACATTGGACATGTTTTGGTAGGGGCCCATATTGTCTGAAATAGCAAGTAGAGGTTTAATGGGGGCAGTTGGAATTTTGGGACCCCTTGGCTTCGCCACTGGACTGTACACTATTTAGTAAACGATAATACCCCGATAAAACAAAATCTTCGGAGAATCGGACCTTCGGAGTTATGGGCCGTCGGAGAATCGGGCCTTCGGAGTTATAGGTCTTCGGAGAATCGACCCTTCGGCGTTATAGGTCTTCGGAGTTATAGGTCTTCGGAGAATCGGCCCTTCGGAGTTATGGGCTTTCGGAGAATCGGATCTTCGGAGTTATGGGCCGTCGGAGAATCGGGTCTTCGGAGTTGTGGGCCGTCGGAGAATCGGGTCTTCGGAGTTGTGGGCCGTCGGAGTTGTGGGCCTTCGTAGTAATAGGTCTTCGGAAAACCGGTCTGACACCAAATCACCATCACCATTGACAAGACGAAATCGTCATCAAAGATTAAAATGCATTGGCATCCTTGAATATTCACATACACCCGATTTTAACCCACTTTAAATAAACTGTCTGTTATGAATGACACAACAACTGGGTCACTGTGTCACCAACCAAACGCATCAGTGGGTCACGTGAATAAACTCTGTAACTATTTACGACAGACTCTCTTTGATGTTTTCCGACCAAGCAGCAGATACCACTGGAGAAACAACTCGCACTGTATGAAAGTATTAAACACACATTTCTGATCATCTGATGTGCATACATGTACTGCATGTAAGGATTATTTGATAACTTGCTGTTAATTACACTGAAAGTTGGCAGGTAATCAATTCTGCTATTTAAAACTTTCCGGGATTGTAACAAAATAAGTCGGAAATAGGTGACTTTAAACCACAATACTAGTTAGTGATTTGGTAATATGGACAAGTTGTCACTGAAAAATAATGATCATCTATGAAGAGAAATAAGAGGGGATGAAAATACAAAAGGTTTTATTGAAATGGCAAGTATTTATTCCATAAAACGATCTATGTCAACACCAACACCTGTAAAATTGCGTCGGCAGTGATGAATAGAATGGCATAAAATGTGTAATCTCAGGCCCAATCTACACCAGAGATATTCAAGGGAAGATTGGAACAAAACATGTTTATTCCTGCATATCCAAGAACAGTCAGTAACATTGTTCTGGTCACATGTAATTTGTAAATAAAGGTATCAGATGCTACTGTTGCATTGTGGGTTGGTAGCTACATGGACTACATGTATGTAAGAGGAATAACACTAAACCCATGGCCATAGCCTAATACATTGAATTTTCACACTGGAGCACATACTAGAGCTAGAAAATATCTTTAACACCTAATACATGACATAATAGTCCAGCAAGCTGCATAATATATTACCAGTTAGCATGTATAAAAGCATGCCAATTTTATAATACATGTTAAAAGGGTGTACTACACTATTTTATCAATTTCAAATGCCTGCCTACCTGGAAAATTTTCCCCATGTTATCGGAAACAGACATGTTTTTTTTTTTTTGGCCTAATCATCTGACATATCCGCGAATAATTTGTCTTCAAAATGATATATCATTTACCATGATAGAACAATATATAGTGATGATACAATAGTTTTATGCATTGTTTACATGCATGTTTTGATAGCTCGACAATTTCGAAATTCTCAGCAAAACAAGGCTTTGTTTACTTCTAGATCTCTTTTTTTTTTACATTTTAACGGTCCTCTGATATGTGCATGTTTGATATCACCAGGTAAGGCTGCCCTCTGTTCATATATGCCAAGCTTCCATCTGACCTAATCCGAAGACATACTCCTGCCCACGATTCTGGGAGTATAAAGTCAGTTATAGAAGAGTATACGGGTGGGACGCGGTACAAAACCACATGAACCGATACACCAAGCTGTTGTGGACAGAGAAGGCTTGGTCAAAGTCTGACCGTCAAAACCTTCATTGAATATGACCATAAGTTCTATCTCATTAAAGGTACTCAACCCGTAAAGAGGGTCCCCATCTCAACAGATTCCAACAACAACAATCCGATCAGATTTTTGAAAATTCTTATGTTCTCGAGATGAGTACTTATAACTGCCGTCAATTTGGTAAAAGATTACAAAGCTGATTGGAACTCCTGTCTGTAAATACAAATAATTTACATTTTGTGGGCGAAAAGTAACCAAATGTTCAATGTTCGTGATTTTGTGTCTGGAATTTCACACCAATGAGGCAGAGACGTGGCGACAGGGGGAGGGGTTGGGGTGTCTCACCCCCCCCCCCAACTTTGGTCAAAATTTTCAACAATTGGAAATTTCATACCTGCCAAATCATTAGTTGGAAATTTTACACCAACAATAGGTTGAAAATGTTCTTGTAGTTTGATTTTCAAACAATTTATTGGGGGAATTAATTGTTTTTGTACCAATATTTGCATATTTTCCTATTTTTTGTCAAAATTTTGGACTAAATTGGTCATCAGTTGGAAATTTTCCAACCTTATGGGGGGGGGTGACAGGTGGCAAATTTCCAACTCTAGGAATGCTTGAGGCTAGTCTAGATGCTAGGATTTTGCAATTTGCTTGTTCAGATTTCAAAATTTTCGCACACTGGGCTGAACCATGGTCCGCCCGGTGTGTCATTGTCCCTCCCCCATGGGCAATACAAAACTGCTAATTAGTTTAACAAAATAATATTTTACTACATTTGGTCGAACTTGTGGAGTGAAATGGTTATCATTTGGAAAATTTTCCAAACTGAGGGGGAGTATGAGGTTTGAAATTTCCAACAATAGGAAAGCTTCAGTTGAGGCCAGTCTAGATACTAGGATTTGCGATTTTCTTGGATAGTTTTCAAAATGTTCTCACACCGGGCCGAATAACCATGGTCAGCCCGGTGTGTCATGGTATTTGCCCGTAGTCGTGTGCATTTGTCTGCGGGAGTTAGACCACTAGATGTTAGGATTTATGTAATTTTTCAGGTTAAAATATATTAATGTTCTCATACCGGGAATATATACCATGGTTTATGAATATATAGGATATTAGGCCTGAGCACTGAAGTGCAAGGGGTTGCAAAATGCAAATGGAATTATGCAAAACTTGTGTTTGGTCTGATTCTGATTCAGGGGGGGGGGGGGGGCTGTAGTTGGAATTTCCCAAGGTGGACACCCCTAACGGAGACCCTCTACCCTGCATTGCTGTTAGACAGCTATCCAGCTGTCGCTCTAAGTGGCATAGTACAATGATTGCCTGTTTATTTTCTGATCCAGACAATGAATTTGAGATATCTCAATACCTACCTCATTCTGAGGACACATCGCTGTGGTTTTAACGATGGAAAGAACGGTAAAACCCATGTGTAGTTATTTGGCTCCGCATTCATCCCGTTGCCAAGATGGTTGTTCCTGAAACGATGAGTGGAAAGGTAAAATATCGCACCATGCTGCTTTGTCGTGTGTTGTAGTGTAGTTATCGGGTAAGCATCGATGTGACGTCATCTATTTATATAGGCTCAACATTAATTGTTACGAACATTCTGATTATCAAGTTATCCGGGTATAATCTGAGATGACAACCAGATTATACAAGAGACCATAATATTATGACTTGTTTCGTTGCAAAGAACGAACATTATTGGTAGCGGTAACGGTATCATATATATATATATACTAGTCTACTTCGTGTATCAGAGCATACAACACAAGCATTCCTTCTCTTCACTGTATGAGGATATGCTCCTCGAAATCTCATTCCGCCCGAGCAAAATTCCCATTCCGAGCGGTATATAAGTTCTGATTCCGCGAACGTTTTGCTCGATTTTCCACCACCATGTTTACTAATTGGTGTATATCGAGGGAGCAACTCATTGGATGACACTTTCGAGTGTTAGGATTTGTTTCTAAGGTATAATAATCTTCACGGAATGAGATTTCGAGGAGCGGATCCTCCACAGTGCTTCTCTTGGACCCATATAAACAGTTCGCGGTTGGAATTGGCTATAAGCCTTTTTCAATAACGGAGGTGGACCAGCAGAAGGCTGAACATGGGCAAAACTGAGATTTGTCCCATAGCAAGCAATACAAAATTTCGAGTCAAGTTGCAACACCATTGGTGAATGGACAACTATTTAGGGTGATCTTATATAATACTCTAAGCACGATTGACATTGAAAAGTAGAGCCCCCATGGGCACTTATGTAATTTCCCATATAATTTGCAACATCAACCATGACTCCATATATAGAAATCTAATCATTATATTATGTATGATATGTGGCCCCACACATATTACAACATGGATAGCACTTCGTTGCGACCACACATTTTAATATAAGATTCGAATAAGCATGACGCAAATTTTGACCAATTCTGTCCAATTCGCTCAAATTGGGTTTATCGCTTTAGTATTAAATAAAGAAGCACTTGAATCAACACCATGCAACGCACACTAACCTTGACCATGGGGCAGGGAAACACTCTGGTGCATTCAGGGCGACGAGGCATTCTTTCTGATCTGGTGTGGAGGAATTGTATGGCACCTCGTAAATGAATCTGATTCCCTGAGATGCATAGTCCACGTTAGCTTGCTCACATTCAGTTTCAGTCGTGTATTCTGAGAATAAGGTATACTGTTAGTTACATGTACAAGCATTCCGGTTACCGACCAATACCAAAATTGAAATTGAAAATAACCCCGCTGCCCCATATATATCTGACTCTTAATCCAACATGGATGCTATGGTTGATCTATGATCAGATATGCGTCCGTAAATTCTAAGTATAACCGGCATGGCCTTTGAAAATAAAGGAAATGCATTGTTATGTAAAAAAAACCCCACTTATTATTCGTACTGAAAACTGATATGTTCAAGTTAGAAACCTTTTGGAGTATTTTTGAAAACTGGTGGTCTAATTTAAAACCTAAAATATCTGTAATCTTACAATAAGAACATACTTACACGTATAAATGCTTGTATGTATAAGGCACACTGTGTTCCTTTCGGAAAGGGAAAAAGTGTGCCTTATAAGTTATATATATACAAGCATATACGTTCCACGGAATCGTATTCGTTATGCCCACGGATACCTGACGAGTTGGCTCGTATGACAGGGAACCAATTGTCTTTCCGAAGTATAATGCAATTCGTATAGTTTGGTTAGAACATTCATGGGGTGGTGGTATAAATATAAGAACCGTTATACATATTGGTTATATTTTTTTCTGCTGCTAACATTTATCTACAATCATATCACCAAAATAATCCACAGCCGGGGTAATATAAGTTCACGGTCTGCATGGAAGTTATATGAATTGAGATGATACTGCGTTTGGCATACTTCGTTTGACCATGAGTTTGTCTGGTATTTTGACAGCTACGCACGACTGTATATATGCATTCACCCCCCCCCCCCCCCACCGCACCCCCAGATATGTCAAGTTGTGTCGAAGTTACAATATCCGTGACGGGCAAGGTACTTCTCCCCTATTTTAGACTTTGATTCTGATATCAAATTAACACTTTCGAGTGTTAGTTAATGTTGAGCAATCAGCATGGAGAATATCGGGTGACCGGGGTGAGGAGTGTATGGGGATGATTCTCGAATAACTCTTTGTTGCAGTGTCGCTACACGAACAATCTCACGACACCGTGACAATATTAATATTGTGTAATGTATGACAAAGATGCAAATTTGTCCACCATTAACATAACAAATATGTGCTCACGTGGTGCTTTCTCTAGATAGTTGTGGAAGAGTGTCCACGTTCCACCTTCTTCTGTACAGTCAGCTTCGTTATTCCATCTTGATGTACCTTTGAATGCGCCGCTCTCATACTCCACACATTCACCATAAGCATGGACATTGAAACTGTTTGACAGGTAGTCGCTGTTATGAGTAAATATAGCCGAATTATTATTCTAGTAGCTTCTGGTTGCATGCAGTGGCCACAAGACCGGGAACATATATACGTCATACTTTTCTCGAAAATGGCGGAATGTAGTCCAGTTCTGCTCGTGCGTAAACCAGCTTTGACACTGGGATAGCGAGATGCTGGTTTACGTCCGAGACCGCGTCTGGATACCCTTCCCATAACAGGCGTTACGTCCAGACCTGGTGGCGGGATTTATCGTCTATTTTACTCGATGTTACTCAACAAATCAATACCTGACGCTATATATATCGGAAATATGGGAGGCCCTTTTCACATTTATTATTTATTTGCACTTAAGCGCAAATATGTGTCTATCATTTTATTTGCGCTTAAGCGCAAATACCTAACACTCCCTTACTTCCCTCTGATTGTGAATGATTGAGTCCATCTCATAGTAAATTATGATGGGCCCATAGTAATAGCCCCATACAGACTCAAAGTTGAAGAAAAAACATATTTCCATATGCATATCAGCATCTCTGTGCCTGGTGACCCAGTAATTGGTGTCTCACTCCCAGAGCTCTAGTATATTTTATTAAAGGGATATCTCCTGCACAGATATATACCATTTCCATGGCCATAAAAAGGGAATTAGGGGTTACCAGGGGCTTGCTTCCTTCATATGGTGTACTTATTGACTTGAAATAGGGGGGAAAACCCTATTTTCATATTATCAGCATCCCTGTCCACAAGAATTTGTGTCTCCATTACAGAGATCAAGTATATTTTATAAATGAGACATATCCTGCACAGATCTATAGGCCTACCATTTCCATGTCATAAAAGGATCTAGGAGTTACTGGGGGATTGCTTCCCTCATAGAGTCATATGGTGGGCCTATATATATAGACTTGAGTGATGTGTTTAGGCCTGTGCCATTTAAAATTAATTCAGGGGGGAATCAATGAATATTAATTTTTATTTGCGCTTAAGCGTAAATCATTTGCGCTTAAGCGCAAATATGATCTATTTGCGCTTAAGCACAAATGATATGCGCTTAAGCTTAAGCGCAAATGATTTACGCTTAAGCGCAAATATTTGCGCTTAAGCGCAAATGATAGAGGTTATTTGCGCTTAAGCGCAAATATTTGCGCTTAAGCGTAAATAAATAATAAATGTGAAAAGGGCCTCCCATACGGAAAGAGTGACATTTTATGGTCATAATAATGATGTATAATAATCTAACTTTCACATTAAATTACGCATATAATATTCCGGTTTATTAGGACTAACATCGATTTGTTTACGTTTAAACTGAGAGTCGACGTGCAATCGGCAACATTCAGCTTCTATGCCAACAATCGAGAACACCCAAAGTCACCCATAACCAATCGAGCACACCCCTACACAAGAGATTATCGACAACATGAGCTGTTATTTTATTCCAACCATTCACTATATATTATGTGTTTAGTTTAATTGTAAGTGGTAGGCTATGTTACTTAGTAGTTAAACACTTCTTACACGGTACGTGTCGCGATATATATGTAATTTCCTACTTACAAATTAACGGGGGAAACTAGGTCATGCCATGAACCTCTACTAACAGACTAAGGCTAACGCACGGGCGTTAACTAGCCTTAGTAGAGGTTCATGGCATGACCTAGGGGGAAACGAGACAGAATTAATTCAATTTACGACCACGTGGTGTTGTTTATGTTCAACTACGAGTTGTATGATGTCTCATATCGAAGTGGTTATTCATCTATTCACTTACTCATGCATGTACCAAGTATTAAAAGATCAATTTTAAACTCACTCGCATCGTGATTCATCCTGGCTCATAATGGCGATGTCCTTCCATGGTGTCGGGTGCCAGTACGGGTAATAATCTCGTTCTTCTGGACATTCATACCCGTATCGGTCCCCCTCTCGATTTTGTCGAGTAAACACTGCACTGCTGTAATCAAACTTGTTCTTCTGTAGATTCTGGTCGGCAGTGAACAGGCCTATAAGTTCAGAAAGCAGCGTGACAATAAAGAGTTCCAACCCTCCCATCGAATCACAGATCCCACGCAGTTAAAGTACATTATTCTTCAAGATGTACACTGGTATAATTTTCCAGCAAAAAAAAAAAAAAAAACGACCGATGTATGTATGAATCCAGAAATTAGTCTCGCCGTTGTTACACCCTCGTCCGCTTCACCCATTCAACAATTCTGACCGGAAAATCAAATATGGATATAAATGGGTAATATTTTGTCTACCTCGGACCCAGATATACACAAAAACAAATACTCAACATTTTGGCCTATCCGGACAATTATTATATGCCCCTGAACAAAGGTGGTATTTTTTTTTTATTCTGGTCCAGTAAGATAATATGGGGAACAAGACATATAGGTTTCATGATTAAAAACGTTCAAGATTTTGTCATATAAACACATGTTCATTACTGCAGCACATTAACAGACATGGCTCATTTTCAAGTACATCCCCATTATTTCTAAGTAATTTGGAAATAGAGATATAATGGATCGATAATTAATGCATAAAATAATACATAATATAATATATTTTTAAAATATCGACCCGAACAGTTCGCCGAACTTGGAGCTCCCTATAAACTATCATAGTTATATATCACATGTCGTATTTCAACGCTCCACCATTGGGGAATGGGTATCCAAATTAATCGGGTTTCATCCGTTCAACGCTCCACCATTGGGGAATATGTATCCAAATTAAACGGGTTTCATCCGTTCATTTTTACAGAGCTAAGTCACATGGGCCGTGTCGTTAAAAATCGAGTAAAAATATAAATTAAAAAAATTTAAAACGAGTGCGACACTTTAACAACGCATCACTATATTGATATACGTTATAAGGGAGTTCGCTATTTCGAATACATCCTCACTTCTAACGACCATAATTCACAAACGAGAGTATAGTCCAGGAACATATTGGGCTCAAAAAGATACAAAGTACAAAAATAAATGTCATTGAAGAGTTTTGTGACTGCTAATGCGAAATCACAACACAGACACTATACTAATAGTCCCTGAACATCAGATGTGGCCATTTTGAGTCCCAAAATTATAACTATGATCGATTGAGTATAAAAGCAATAAACCGGCGATTTCAAACTCAATATTTGTAGATAAAATAACAAACCTTTTATACAAAACGTCTCCATATGTCGACAGATCTCAAGTTAATCTGCCCAAATGAATCGCATATTTCAATCAAAGTCTCCACTTCTTATAATTAAAGATAATTATACGAAGCGACTTCGTAGTACTGTGGACAAATACGCCTGATGCCGGTTTAAGAATGAATTTTCAATAAGTCTCAATTTAGTTGCGGAAAAAATTGCTAGCCATATTTTCGACTAAGTCGTGAAAAGTTACCCATAATTATGCTGTGGTTAAGGAGTCGATTATTTAGAGCATTACTGTATATAGTGTATGCGCTCAGTTTACCATCTGAAATCATTAATAACTGCGATAAAACAAATCAAACATTTTTCATTGCATATTTTATAGTTTGTTTTTTTAGCCATTTGCAGAACTATGAGTTTAGAGGAAAATTCACCACAAAACGACATTCATGTCTGAAAATATGAATCAGTATTGAGTGTTTATATCTGCCAGATTATTGCAAACGTGGTT
This sequence comes from Siphonodentalium dalli, assembly GCA_032622095.1. NCBI lineage: Eukaryota > Metazoa > Mollusca > Scaphopoda > Gadilida > Siphonodentaliidae > Siphonodentalium > Siphonodentalium dalli. Next base: position 187,266,707 of record CP136061.1, on the reverse strand, counting down.
GAATAATATTTATGTTGTTTTTGGTCCTTCACACGATGATAAAATAGTTCTACAAATGACCACCAAACCACTAAAATAAGCAATGAAAAATATTGTATTTATTTCCTCGCAGATAGTAATGATTTCAGATGGTAAACTATAGTGTATTATATCATACATCGGTCACAGAGGAAAATGATTTTCCCCTTCAAATTGATAGTTTGAAATTGAGATTTTTGAATAATTCACGCATGGGGCGCCTCCTTACCAAATCAACGACCAGTATATATATATATATATATATATTGAGTGCGTACTCGCCAATTATATGTCATTTAGTTCATTTTCAATGCAAAAATAAATTGGAACAAACATGGACTGTCGTCGGGTGTATAGGCCCCCTTGTGGTATACATATATATATAATATATGGCTGATATACACATGCAGACAGATGGACCCAAACATCAGAATTTTCAGATAAACAAAGATGAATAACTTTATAGAGCGAAAAACCTAAACAAAACGATTGAACACACCGATGAATGTCATCATAGTGCTGAACATCCATACCAAATATCATTGAGATCCGAGCGCTATACTGCATGTTCATGTTATGGCCTGAACAGACACCGGATGGACCAAAAAGCCTACATTTCCCAATAAACAAAGACGAATAACTCTAGAATAGAAAACCCGAACAAAAAGATTGAACCCTCTATTGAATGTCCTCATAGTTATGAACATCCATATCAAATTGCATTGAGATCCGAACACAATACTGTTCAAGTTATGACACGAACAGACATAGGACGGACGCTAGGATCAACGAAATGGTAGTTGTGGGACTTCGAGTTTGAGGGACCTTCGACAAGAGTTATGGGACTTCCATACTGTGTTCTTGTGAACTTCCTCTTCTGTGACTAAACCACAAAATACCAAGTTTCAAGGCGACTGAAGATCCAGAACTAATGTTATCACACAGAAATTTAAAAAAAATGGCGCAAAAAAGGGGGCCATAACTCCTGACAACTCAGGGGGGGATTCTAAATTGACCAAGCATGTTCTGGGACTTTTACCGGTTTTTGGGACTTTTGTCTTAATTCAATTTTAACATGTTTGTGAGACTTAATACAGAGACAATATATATTAAAATTGTGGGACTTGTGAACCTTGTCACTGGTATAGTATATATTGGTATATATATTTCCCCCATGGGCCTGTGCGACAAGCTACCTTTGTTGGGATGGATGCATGTACTCTGTGTGGTACAGTTGTACTCTGAAAAACTTGCCAAAGTTCACTGAAGGTCATAGCAATTTTCCAGGTATTTTTAGTTGTTCACGCATGCAGAGAAGTTAAGTAAACGCTCTTGATTTTCATCATACAAGGAATAGACTAATAATAACCACTCTTTATTATCCTATATCATTCTATATATAAAGTCATTATAAAACCTTTAACGTATTTATCCACCTATTTGATCACTGGAATGGGACTATAATTCAAAAATAGTGAGCATTAGGCCTTAGATCATTCCATGGATATATACTCGGGCAAAAGCTCGTAGAGAACATATTCCATCAGTACAAAACCTTGAAACTTGTTTAAATTTTGACAAGGAACCTTATAAAGTCGAAAAAATAATGCGGGGAATATATTTCTTAATCTGTTCCTTAATAATGTACTCACTCTAGGTGCGTACTCGCCAATTATATGTCATTTAGTTCATTTTCAATGCAAAAATAAATTGGAACAAACATGGACTGTCGTCGGGTGTATAGGCCCCCTTGTGGTATACATATATATAAAATATATGGCTGATATACACATGCAGACAGATGGACCCAAACATCAGAATTTTCAGATAAACAAAGATGAATAACTTTATAGAGCGAAAAACCTAAACAAAACGATTGAACACACCGATGAATGTCATCACAGTGCTGAACATCCATACCAAATATCATTGAGATCCGAGCGCTATACTGCATGTTCATGTTATGGCCTGAACAGACACCGGATGGACCAAAAAGCCTACATTTCCCAATAAACAAAGACGAATAACTCTAGAATAGAAAACCCGAACAAAAAGATTGAACCCTCTATTGAATGTCCTCATAGTTATGAACATCCATATCAAATTGCATTGAGATCCGAACACAATACTGTTCAAGTTATGACACGAACAGACATAGGACGGACGCTAGGATCAACGAAATGGTAGTTGTGGGACTTCGAGTTTGAGGGACCTTCGACAAGAGTTATGGGACTTCCATACTGTGTTCTTGTGAACTTCCTCTTCTGTGACTAAACCACAAAATACCAAGTTTCAAGGCGACTGAAGATCCAGAACTAATGTTATCACACAGAAATTTAAAAAAAATGGCGCAAAAAAGGGGGCCATAACTCCTGACAACTCAGGGGGGGATTCTAAATTGACCAAGCATGTTCTGGGACTTTTACCGGTTTTTGGGACTTTTGTCTTAATTCAATTTTAACATGTTTGTGAGACTTAATACAGAGACAATATATATTAAAATTGTGGGACTTGTGAACCTTGTCACTGGTATAGTATATATTGGTATATATATTTCCCCCATGGGCCTGTGCGACAAGCTACCTTTGTTGGGATGGATGCATGTACTCTGTGTGGTACAGTTGTACTCTGAAAAACTTGCCAAAGTTCACTGAAGTTCATAGCAATTTTCCAGGTATTTTCAGTTGTTCACGCATGCAGAGAAGTTAAGTAAACGCTCTTGATTTTCATCATACAAGGAATAGACTAATAATAACCACTCTTTATTATCCTATATCATTCTATATATAAAGTCATTATAAAACCTTTAACGTATTTATCCACCTATTTGATCACTGGAATGGGACTATAATGCAAAAATAGTGAGCATTAGGCCTTAGATCATTCCATGGATATATACTCGGGCAAAAGCTCGTAGAGAACATATTCCATCAGTACAAAACCTTGAAACTTGTTTAAATTTTGACAAGGAACCTTATAAAGTCGAAAAAATAATGCGGGGAATATATTTCTTAATCTGTTCCTTAATAATGTACTCACTCTAGGTGAATGTCCCAACTCAAAAGTTCACGATTTAATCATTTAATAAGTGACTTTGTGAGACATTTTGCTTTGCGTCGTTTAGGATTATATTATATGGAATTCTCCTGGGTAATTAATTCACCGTTTATGCAGAATATATTCCCCTGTTATTTTTTCGACTTTGTAACGTTCCCTGTCAAAACTTTAAAAAGTTCCCAAGTTCTGTACTGGTGGAATATGATCTCTATGGGCGTTAGCCATAGTAGAGATTCATGGCATGACCCTGAATTTCGTTATAAACATCGTCATTAGTCGCCATAAATTAATTAATGGTGAATTGTAGCTGATCAAATTCGATGGGCAAAACTACAAAACAACATCTTCGCTCGCTACACTTATGTGGTACACAGTGTTTTGGGCAAGAAAATTAATAAGAATCTGAACTCACCATGATTTCGCTCTCGCATGTAACATTTGTCATAGTTCTCCCAGGGTTCTTGTTGGCCCCGTTCTAAATCTTCGATATTTGCGTACCGTCTTGATATTCTTGCTTCTGTCGCTTCATTCCTCGAAGGTTTCGTATATCGAGGCGTTTCCGTGTTCAAGCCATCTCTAATCGAGTCAATGTCATCTGTTTACAAAACATAGATGTTGACGAACACAATGCTAGCCGCCATGTCATATCTAGGAAGTTAGGAATTCACGCACAATATATACACAATCCCGTAAACGCACCATGCAGCCCCGATCTGAGCCTGATTATGTTTTTATTCCATACCCATTGGCGGCGAGAGATGTATACATACTATACATACATATATTCAACGGATTCACAGCCATTGAATTGAATTAAATTGTATTGTTTATTAGCATAGTGTGCTAGACACTAGTCCAGCCTAGACTTATAGTTGTGATAATTTTTGCAGAATTTAAGATGAATGTACTCTACAATTTGAGGGTTTTTTTTCGAAACACCGAACTTCCGCATCATGCATCATGTAATCGGCATGGGCATAGACTCATATGGGGCGCCGTTCTTCTATTTATTACCCATTTTGGGATATCAATAAATCATTTGTGATATTATATATTCATTTTATTATATAACACATTTTTACTCTAACTTAATATTTTAATTCTTACTTAATATTTTAATTCTAACTTAACATTTTAATTCTTATATTTTAATTCTAACATTTTAATTCTAACTTGATATTTTAATTCTAACTTGATATTTTAATTCTTACTTAATATTTTAATTCTTATATATTAATTGTAACTCTAACTTTATATTTCAATTCTTACTTAATAATTTTATTTTGATATTTTAAGACTACTACACAAAGGTCTAATGTTGGAATTAAAATATTGGAATTAAAAAGTTTAAATTGGAGTGAACATAAAACGGACCTCAGAATTGAAACGCAAAAATGAAAACAGACATAAAACGGATACTGTAAGTTGGAATTGTGACCCCAATAACACGTCAAACTCCATGCAGGGTTTACTTCCCTTGATGACTCGGTAATTCAGAAAGGAAGTATGACTGGTGCGCTCTGGTAGAGATTGATAACATGCCTGCACTTCTATAATAACAATTCTATCGAAAGACGTCGCTGCGATCGGACGGCGGAAATTACCGATCTCGCAAGCTTTCCCGGCGTCGCTATCATTATCGTTGCGCGATGCGGAGTTTCTGTTGGATCTTGTTTGTCCCTGTGAGAACAATGCCAATGGCCCCTGTTGACAATAATTTGATGGTTATTTTTAAATGACCATCTATAGTATAAGGGGGGTTTCAGACAGGAACATAATAATAATTATTATATAATAATAAATAATTATGTTGAGATGCCTTTGTATTTCAAGCCAAAAAATATATGGTAGTAAAATGTTCGATTATCTGTTTTCTCTTATATAATACAGATACGGGTCGACAAGTATTATATCATGTCATGAATTTCTACTATGGCTATGCACATAAAGATTATATTCCGCCCGTTTAAAATGTATATGGGAACGTTTTGATGTTCTGCGTGACGGGGAACTGTAGAGCATTCAACAGACAACGCAGTGAATATAGTTCGTTGTTAGTACTTGTTCCTTAATCATCTATTTAACAGTAGGGGGCATGGCACCAACTCCAGATTGCATGACTGTGATTGCCACGTTTGTGAGTCGATATCACAATAAACATTGAATTGATTACGCGGAAGATATTCCACGCGATTGTAAGGGATGCAAATTGACCTATTCAATGTCACGCATGCAATCTCGAGCTGGAACCTACACTTAAGGTCTATTCACATTGCACACGCGCTGGCGATTAATCGCCGCGTTTTTTAAGGTCGACCGGCTCTACACCCGCATGCATTCGATTACATTCATTCCTCCCAGTGCAGTTTTTTTCCTCCCCAATATAGGGTTGGGAGGTCTTACGAAAAAAATCATACACAGGGGTGGGGTGGGTGGGTGATAAAGTACTTTTGGTAGGGGTGACCACATATATGTTGACACATCAACTTAAATTTCCTCTGTTAGATTGAACTGAGGTATCAAGTCCACTCAGGTATGGTGAGTACCACGAGCCATGCCATCACAATGGCAGCAGATTTGGGGGAACAATTTATAAATAGCTGGATAAATATTTACTTTTGTACTATCATAGAAATAGGGGGGTTCAATTCCATGCAGATGGGATTAAATATGCATATTTGATTCCAACATGAAACGCATATAAAACACAATATAGTACGATCACAATCATGCAGGAAACCGGAGTTTTATGTACATAATTGTTACTATCACTCACACTCGTCAAAAGTGTACGATTCAAGTGGTTCGATCAGAACTTTCAAACTTTTACTTAAAGTTAGCCGAGTCTGACACACATCGTCTTTCTATATAGGACTCTTTTAAAACAGGTACACTTAAACATATGATATCCAGTAAATATAATGGGGAAAGAGGGGATGGGACCCCCTCCCCCCAATGTGTTGGAGGAAAAAATTAGTTTAGCATGTAGGGAGGATGGTGACCCCATGGTTGGGAGGGATTTTTATTTTCAACCCGGTGTACGACAATTTGTTTTCCTTTACCCCCCCCCCCCCCCATCATCTATTGCTCAATGATATAGCCGGTGGCAACAATGAAAAAGTGGCACTAGAATTGATGAACCACCACGAGTCAAATAAGTACAAATGATAATAAGTGATGGGACTCAGAATTCGACCTTAACAGTCACACACGCGTCGTTTAAGGTCGAATTATGTCGCAAGGATGCTGTTCACATGAGCGAATGATTTCAATTTGATCATCATTGGCGGCTTCTCATCAGTGATCGCACATGCTAAACGGCACACGCAAATCAATCTTGGCCAGATATTTGACCTATTATGTGAATGTTCTCTCATTAATAGCTGATTCAGTTGTAAAATGCCGGCCAGTCGGAGTTATTTGCAGTCGAAAAAGCGGATATTATTTGTCTTGTGGTTGGCAGGAATAGCACACAAACGTGCTTTGAGCCAAATAAGATGCTGGGTTCATCCGATTTGTCCAAAAAAAAAAATCCAGGCTGAATTGTCTATCAGTTGTAAATATTCCGACCATATGGATTTCATGATATTAATATTTCCAACAGGTGGACATTGTTGGTACCAGTTATAGGAAAATGGCAACATATATAAGGGGATTGGGTGAATAGCATTTAAAGTGGTTTCAAAAATACCACAAGAGAAATATTTCAAGCCATTTCCTTTCCGTACTTCATTTATTATTTTGTCGCCCATCAGTTATGAGAATGACTGTACCCGGAGAGTATATGCTGGCCGAGTGAACCATGCAATTCTCTGTAACGGCTATATCGATGACGAGGTTGGTTGCAGAATATGATTGGTCACGAATAGGACGTGGTTGATTGAGGAAGGTAATAATTGGTCACGAATAGATCTGCGTTGTGTTAACACGCCCCTTAAAAAAAACGCGGCGATTAATCGCACGCGCGTGTGCAATATGAATAGACCCTTATTGTGGTATACCGGTACATAATTATTAACTAAGGAACAGGTATTATACATAAGAAATAGATTATAGCTGCAATGTTTTTGTCAATGTTATAAACTCCCCTGTCAGCACATGGACAAATGCCCATGATCTATACGGGCGTAGCCAGAGTCGAGATTCGTGACATGCATTGATCTAGGCAATAAATACCACAAGAGAAATATTTCAAGCCATTTCCTTTCCGTACTTCATTTATTATTTTGTCGCCCATCAGTTATGAGAATGACTGTACCCGGAGAGTATATGCTGGCCGAGTGAACCATGCAATTCTCTGTAACGGCTATATCGATGACGAGGTTGGTTGCAGAATATGATTGGTCACGAATAGGACGTGGTTGATTGAGGAAGGTAATAATTGGTCACGAATAGATCTGCGTTGTGTTAACACGCCCCTTAAAAAAAACGCGGCGATTAATCGCACGCGCGTGTGCAATATGAATAGACCCTTATTGTGGTATACCGGTACATAATTATTAACTAAGGAACAGGTATTATACATAAGAAATAGATTATAGCTGCAATGTTTTTGTCAATGTTATAAACTCCCCTGTCAGCACATGGACAAATGCCCATGATCTATACGGGCGTAGCCAGAGTCGAGATTCGTGACATGCATTGATCTAGGCAATATATAACCTCCCTGGTGTCCAATATTGTTTTTCAAAATATATGCACATCCCTCCATTGCACGTTTAGATGTTGAAATCAATTGGGAACAAGACATACAAGCGAGGAGAGTGTAACATTAATTGGTTAATTATCTATACTCCTATAATCTCCACGAAGTCTATACATTCTAACTCTCTGGTTAAATGTACTCAATCCGATTCGATGGTCCCCATATCAGATTACAACAACAACAGCAACAAAAACATTTTTAGAAATGCCGCTTCATTTATCAGAATCGATTAATTGCCCAAGAAATAATGCCAACACGTTGCTTGGGGAACTCAACATTCGTTTATTTGAATTAAAACTAACCGGATCGGGGATACTACAGATGAAACGGGACGAACAGGCCAAAAAAGGACAGACATCTGAGTCAAATGCTGAAAATAAAAAAAATGTCAGACTGAAACAGTGGTGGATTGGTTTAAACAATATTTATATTTCCCAAAAAATAGACACTAGTATGTGTATGGACCTGAAGAGAAGAGGATGATTTGGCAACAAGCATTATATGCTTATATAGAGCAATCTCCTCAAGGTGGATTGATCTTTATTAATGCAGTTATCAAATAAATTGGTAGTATCATAACATTTATAAATGTCTTGCCCTGTGAACCCATGTGAGCAGTGAGACGGGGAGCTGCCATTCTCTGCACCCATGTTCGGCCCCTGGTCATTCAGATAATCGATGACTGCGATTGTTTAAGTACATATATAATTTTTGCATGGGGTCTAATAATCATGCCGATATTAAAGTTTCTGTCTCAGATTAAAGTTGCATTATTCGAATTAACGCTCCTAAATTACCATTTCTTTGGCTTCGGGGGTAAAAAATATTTGATTCGAGTCGAGGAACCCACCCATCAAAGCTCAGAGTGATCAGATATCGAAAAACGTTGTCAAATGGTCTCGGACTAAATTGCGGATGAAGATGGATATCTCTAATATCTAGTGGTAATTCGGCCAAATTTCGTGATAATACGGCCAGATTTCGTTGAACAAATGTTGCTAAATAACGTTTTGGAAAATTTTATACCATAGTTGACATGGTTAGCATTATTTTGTTGTTGTTGTATCTTGATTATATGGGGACCGTCTGATCGAATTGAGTACCTTTAACTTATGTTAAGTCCGTCGGGTATACTTGGGTATACTAGAGAGTAAAGATTTATAGCATTCGTGGAGATTATAGGAGTATAGATAATTAACCAACTAATGTCACACCCCCCAGGTATGTCTTGTATTCATTTGATTTCAACATTTGAACGTGCAATGATGGATTATATATTTGGCTAGGTCATTGCATGTCACGAATCTCTACTCTGGCTACGTCCGTAGAGTTCACAATCCACCAGTTTAAATCATGGGAACTTGTTCATGTTCCGACAGGGAAGTTTATAATATATTTCTTAGGTATAATACCTAATCGTCAGTTAATAATTATGTACCGTTAGTCCACAGTAAATGTAGGTTCCATGCAGCTCGAGATTGCATCCTTGAAATAATAGAAGAGGTCAATTTGTTGAGCCAAGTCTGATTGCCATCCCTTACAATCGTGGAATTTCTTGCGGATAATCAATTCAATGTTTATTGAGATATCGACTCACAGACATGGCAAATAAAATCATGCAATATGGAGTTGGTACCATAGCCCACCCCCACTTAAATATATTATTAAGGAACAAGTACTAACAAAGAACTATATTCCCTGCGTTGTGTGTTGAATGCTATAAAGTTCCCCGTCAGAACATCAAGTAGAAATTCATGACATGATCTAATTCTTGTCGACCCATTCCTGTATTATATAAAAGAAATATATTCAGCACAAGCTTTGGACGCAGATATAATCGAACATTTTACTACCATATATGGCTTGAAATACATCTCAACATAATTATTTATTATTATATTATAATTATTATTACGTTCCTGTCTGAAACGCCACTTGTATCTACAGATGCAATTTTAAAATAACCATCAAATTATTGACAACGGGAACCATTGTTCTCACAGAGACAAATAAGTTCCAACAGAAACACCGCATCGCGCATCGACAAAGATTGCGACGCCGGGAAAGCTTGCGAGATCGGCAATTTCCGCCGTCCGATCGCAGTGACGTCTTTCGATAGAATTGTTATAGAAGTGCAGGCGTGTTATTGGGGTCACAATTCCAACTTGCAGTATCCGTTTTATGTCTGTTTTCATTTTTGCGTTTCAATTTTGAGGTCCGTTTTATGTTCACTCCAATTTAAACTTTTAATTCTAATATTTTAATTCCAACATTAGACCTTTTTGTAGTCGATTTAAAATATTAAAATAAAACTATTAAGTAAGAATTGAAATATAAAGTTAGAGTTACAATTAAAATATAAGAATTAAAATATTAAGTAAGAATTAAAATATGAAGTTATAATTAAAATATCAAGTTAGAATTAAAATATAAGAATTAAAATGTTAAGTTAGAATTAAAATATTAAGTAAGAATTAAAAGATTAAGTTAGAGTTAAAATGTTAAAGGGGTACTGTACGCCATTTTCATTAAATTTCCGGTGACAACAACGATCTAATATCGATAATATATAGAAACATAAGTAATTTGAGTCGAAGATGTATTCTGTAAACGCTCAGGTTAATAGGCTATCTTAAAATTTAATAATTTAAAATTTAATAATTTGATATAAATTTAATTTATGACTGGAGCCATAAAATGGCGTCAATTAAATTACGAATTACCGTAATCAAAAACAGTAATTGAGGGATACTGGATTTTTAAACCGATCGCACACACGATCGATTAAAATATTATGATGATACGGGGAGAACACTCAAGCCACTCACTGACTAGCGACGATACAATAACTTAAATGATTATATGGGACTAGTATGCATATAATATAACTTTTATTTGATTCATTTGGTTGAAAACTTTACAAAAATTACTCGACAACGACAATTTGTATTTTTGCATTCCGGTAAATTTGTCATCCGTAACATGACTTCGTACTCAACAGACTTTCAAATAATGGAAAAATTGTTACCTTATTCTCCGACTCGGAGACTATAGAAACCAACAACAACATTTGGCGTACAGTGCCCCTTTAAGTTAGAATTAAAATATAAGAATTAAAATGTGAAGTTAGGATTGTGACCCTAATAACCCTCCATATATAAGGTGCTGAAGTTCGGTGTTATTGATATCACTAAATGCTTACTTATTTTGTGATATCATATGTTCGATTTTGTGATATCACAAAATGAATTTATGATATCACTAATTCCATTTTGTGATATCTAAAATCATTTGATGATATCACTAATTCCCAAACATTTTATGATATCACAAAATCGAATTATTGATATCACTAAATACTTACTTTTTTGTGATATCCAAAAATTCATTTATGATATCACAAATCAGAATTAGCGATATATTAAAATCATTTTGTGATATCAAAAAAATATTCAATGATATCATATATTCGATTTTGTGATATAAAATGAATTATTGATATCACTAAATCTATTAAATATTTTTGGAACTTCTGTATGTATGTATGTGTGTGTATGTATGTTTGCGAGGGTGTCTGTGCGTGTGTGTGTGTGTGTGTGTGTGTGCGTGCGTGTGTATGTATGTATGCGTGCATATATGTATGTCCTAATACCTTTTCAACGTTGTTCGCTCAGTATTGCTCAACCTTGAGTGAAAGGGGTCATGTGCAATTTACAAACATCAATAAAGTGGTTGAGGTCTGTTTGATATTCAAAATCGGGGCACAATCGACAGGCCTACCTATTTCCCTTGTGAAATTAAATGTTAGTTACAGATATGAGTGTTTAACGACAAACGATGTTCCCATGGCTGATGTACTATAGTTTATCCCACCAGACAGACGTTTATTTGTGTTTCAAACAAATTAAAAATCATAACCGCTTTGGGTTAGCAACTCGATTAGTGACGTATAGGTTCATGTTGTCTTCTCCACAATTATCTGGGTTTTGTTTCTCATACTTAAATCACAATTGTGGTAGTTATAGAATCAATAGAGGCTATTCGCGAACCACACACGCCCCTACGCACAGGGGCAACTCATATACGGCACTGAATAAAGTACATCGAAGGCAGCTTGTATCAGCTAGTATATATTTAAAACAACTTGCACCAGAATCTTAAATCGCATATCGAAGTCGTTGTTGGCGGCGCACAGTCATACAATTTAATCGAGCCCCCACTGTCGTCAAATATATTTATTATATGATCATAAACTTTCTTTTAAAAATTCCATACTAATTGATACGGAAAAGGAGTTGATAAATCATTATATCTACTGGATGGTCCTATAAATAGGACATATGGGTTAATAACAACATCACGCGGCGTCAGGAATTGTAATCCTGTTTATAAAATTTTGACTTCTTGAATAACATTGCTGTGCATTTTTTGGATCCATGTACTAACATACACGGGTCAGTAAGGTATTGCAGGCCAATGGACCTGATAACATGGGTATATAGATCATAATAATACAACACTTATTGTATTGTTTTGATGTTGACACGAGGATTTATCAACCCTTGAATACCAACTTCCTCAGGTTTATAAATCCGCATGTCAACCTCGAAACAATGCAATGAATGTATAATATCCTTGCGCCGTCCTAAGCCAATTCTATAAAATACTCTCGATTAAGGGACAGGCGCACGTTTTGCATAAATTCAGCTAAAAACTTAACATAAGATTTTGGTACCTGGAAACAGTTAAATTAAAAATATTATTTCATGCAATAAAAGTATAGTAAATGAGGTTATAATTCCCAAATGGGCCGATGGTTCTTAAATTAAATGGTGTTACAGTAATCGCTTTACCAAATTTCACACAAAAATTCCAGACAGATTTTGAGAATGTCCATTTTGTAATACCTGAAAATGTTGGCAAAATGAATCTGACACTTTAGATGCGCGTTGTGTTCTGATATATAAATATGCATATGACTCTCACAAGCATATATAACTCAGTCGTCAATCTGCATAGCACATCAGGCCACCATTAGCCGCCCGGCGATGTCAATCGAAGCTGGTCCTATATATGTAGTCTCGATAAGAGCGGACTTGTGATACATAAAAAGGACGCCAATCGTGTTCGTATATTCATACGTATACATATATGTTTTGGCAGTTGCTTACCGGGGTATAACTGCCTTCTTTGTGTAACGGAGTGATTTCCCTATTTTCCTCCATCAATGAAACTGACATTGTCCCGCTATGCGCTTGCGGTTTAAATGGTGACTGATGTTAAACACTTACCCAGGGGGTAATCATCCACATTCTGGCACATGTACTGTAATACAAGGTTGCAGTTTTGTTTAGCTGGATCCGTGTCTTCGTTGCCCCCACAACCGTGTTGATTCACCCACTCAACCGTCAGGTGAGATTTCGCATCAGGGGATGTTTCGCTTTGGAAGTAGTTCTGAAATATCATAACGCATTCCAAATGATATCATGGCACTGGATGCTGCTTAAAGCTATACATACTTTACAAGCCTTAAAATTGAAACAGTGACTACACGCTTTTAACGTGATTGGAACTGGCAAATAATGTGAATGTGTGCATGTGAATCGTCAATTGTGATGGGATCACAGGATATGTCCATCATAAATAAATGGTAGTTCATTAATGTAAAGATGGACCAGCTTCGAACTGAGGACATACCCTTGCTTCACGTTGGTGGTGGTGTGTATTGACTCCGTTGTTCCTTCTCTACATATGCTAAACTGATATAACAGTTTAACAACCGTCCAATGAGAAGCAATTTCTTCCGATTAGGATTTGCGTGGACCAAAGGTAGTAGCAAGACACCCTATCTATAGTGGATAATATGCCACCCACGCATGTTATATAACCGCCCCTTGACTGATTTCAAACAATGCATGATGGGTGGTGTGTAGGGATATATCGATTCTCGCTGGAGGATTGTTAAACTGTTAAAACAGTTTAGAATATAACATTTCGATGACAAGTTAGTACGTTGTTGTACCATCGCCACATTCATTGACATGAATTGTTTTCCATTGGAGAGGGGATCCCACCATAACTGGTGCACCGATCGCCCGTGAACGTGTACACATTGTTGTATATATATCTATATTTGCGACTGTCTGTCTGTCTGTCTGTGTTCTATAGAAATTCACAGGGGACCATCTAGATGATACCAAAGTGGTCTACTAGGGGTAACGCCAAATTGTTGTCGTTTTGGATGAGAGATTGGGGGGGGGTGGACACTAAATTTCATAAGAATAGGGTTAGTCGCCGATTGCCACCACACTTATATAAAATCACCCCCATGGTATGAGGAGTCTAATTAAATCTGTCAAATGTGGCCTCATTCGAGTCCGGGGTTGCACTGAAAGGGAGAGGGGCACCAAAATTGATACACAATATTTTTAGCGCCAATTTCCACCAAATTGATACATGTTCTTAGCCATGAAACGAGGAATCTAATCGTTTGATTTAAAGACGCCATATTGGTGCTGTTTGGGTGAGAGATGGGGAGGGGCATAAAATTTGATAACAATTTGTTCAGTCGTTGATTAGCACCAAACTTATAAATAATCATCTCCATGGTATCATAAGTGTAATTGTGTGGTTTAATGATGTCACAAGTCTGGTCATTTGAGTAAGTGGTGTATAGAGGTGAGAGGGACACAAAAATATTTAGCGCCATTTCCAACAGATTGATACATATTCTTCTCCGCGATACGAGGAATCTTATTGTGTGGTTTAGATACACCAACTTGGTGCCCTCTGAGTGAGAGATATGAGGACCTTGAATTTGATACGAATTTGTATACTCGCCAATTTTCACCAATTTTATATATATGCATCTCTAATCTCTAATAAGTCTAAGTGTGTGGTTTAACGGTGACAAAGGTGGAACCGCTTGAGTCCGAAATAGGGACGGGAAGGTCACCAAAACTGATCAAAAATATTTTTAGAACCAATTACCATCAAATTCAGACACGTTCTTCTCAAATGATACGAGAACTCAAATCATGTTGTCTGTCTGTCTGCATGCGTTCTGTATATAACTTCACGGTGTGCTCGAGATTGCACCAAGGCGTTCTAAGAGGGGTAACTTTTTACGAGAAAGATGATGGTGCTGGTTAAAATTTTCCAAAGTGAAGCTGTTGGTGTCAGGGGAAGAAAAGGGGGAGGTCGGCAAAATAAAAAAAATATGTTGAAATAGTTCTGTCGCCAATTTCCCAACAAACACATACAAAATCACCTCCGCGATATGGCACTGTCCAAGTCAGCGTTGCAGGGAGGCATCAACAATTGATTTAATAAATATTTTTAGCGCAGATTTCCACCAAATTTATATATTAGTCTTCTCTATGATACGAGGAATATAATCGTGTGATTTAAAGACGCCAAATTGCTGCCGTTTGGGTGAGAGATGTGGGGGGTGGGGGTCATAACTATTCTAAGAATTTGTTTAGTTGCTGATTACCACCAAACCTATATATAATCATCTCCAGTATATCATGCATCCATGAGTCTAATGGACGTCGTTTAAATATGTCAAAAGTGGCGCCGTTAAAGTCATGCATGAGGATGGCAGTTGCACCAAAGCTGATACAAATATGTTTAGCACTAATTTCCACCAAATTCATACACGTTCTTCTCTAATGATACGATTAATTAAATCACATTTGGTGTCGTTTGGGTCACGGACGGCGAGAGGATATGCACTATCATTGATAAGATTGCTATTCGCCGATATCCACCTATAAGTTACATATAGTCACCAGGCCATCTCCATATCATTTTAAGGAGTTTTGGGCGTTCAAATTTCACAATCTCGACAAATGTGACCCAATTAAGTTACTTGAACAATTATATCTTCTCAACTGTCATATTTATATGGGGATGACAATCAGGGCATTCACATAATGAGCTAGCATAAAGAGATACATAGAAGAAGAGATACACACATTCTTGCAAACTGAGATACCTCGAACCGTTAGAGGATTGCATATATATTATAACACAATTGAGTCGGTTCCATTCAATACAGTTTTCACAAAAAAGTTACAATTTGTCAAGAGATATGGAAATGTATCGAAGGCCTGTTCAAATGTGTGTCACAGTGTGCAGTAAAATATATTTTCTTCTGATATAAAAGAAACGCACTCAGTAGCACATGACTTTTCAGGATTCTCCAATACTGACATCTGACAAGGGTATATCTGTACGATGCAGCGGAATTTTTAGAACAGACTCATCGACTGACATACACAACTCAAAATCTCGCCATGTGTCTGGCACAGGTAGCTGATATACATGCGCAGCAACATTTCTTTTAAACTGAGAATATTTAGCCAATATAGAGCACCATGAACAGATGAGCACCTGAAAATTTCTTTAAAACATCTGTATCTTCGTGGATACATGATAGCCAGGTGTCTTCAAGATCAGAGTCCAACCCACTAGATTGATTGCTACATCTCTATATGTAAAACCGAATTGTCTTCCTTTATTTTTGCGAACTAATGTGTTTATGATGTTCATGTATCATATTATAACGTCTGAAGTATACGCAGTTGTAAATAAATAAATACTTCATTATTGATGGAACGAATTAATCGCGATAAACAACATGACAATCGACAAGGTGAGCCACTACTTATTTCGGCCAATTTGGCCGGTTACTTCATGTGACTTTTTCATCTGACGTGTGTGTCGGATAATTGATCTGGAGGATTTATGTAAATGTTAGCCCAAACTACATTTCCAAGTAACGATGGTTTTGTTGTTTATTTTGAGGAATAATACCGCGTCAGATGAATTCAGCCCAAATATGTTAACAGTTGTCGTGTCAAACATTCGGCAGTAGGTTAGCGTTATTTAGTATTTGTGGATGTCCTTTAACATGGGGAAAATAGACTACTGCGCTTGAACGAGCATGTGAATTTGTCGTTTTTAATGTACAGCAACTTGATAATCAATAACAGAGGCATTCTCTGTCAAATAAGGTCGCTCTATTTACGGTATTAATTGCGGAACTTTCTAAAGTAAACTACGCGTAAACGGATACATACGGTAAATTATAGAATGTGCCGGAATCGGCCTAATCGCCCCATGGCCAACTCGCCCAGTCGACGTGTGTCAATTCGGTACCTACTATAACATGTACCCGAGTCCGATTGGAATAAAAGATGTATACGGGTGTTAAATAGCGTTTGGTCCGTTGTTTCTCAATGAATATTATTGAAATTTGGTGTATATGTCCGGGCTGGGACATGGAATACAACAACGTTTGAATTGTTTTTAAATTTACAAATTTGTTGATTTTATTCAAATTTTTTTCGTTCTGAAAACACACTATAAAGTGTATATAATATAATAACGAACACGAGACATACATAATTTATAAACTGTTAACAAAAGATATCAAATTCAATACATGACAAAGATGACTCAGTGGAGTTTATAAAGTGAACATAAAAACATTGAGGTAAGAATCTTTTTAAGGAATGCAACTTTATTTAATGATAATAAACACATAAATTAAAATAACAAACATGAGAGATACATGATTTATAAACTGTTAACAAAAGATATCAAACTCAATACATGACAAAGATGACTCAGTGAAGTTTATAAAGTGAACATAAAAATATTAAGGTAAGAATCTTTTTAAGCATTACTAAACCGTTTAGCACAGACCACAGTCCACTTCACTCATCCGATCATCACCAAACTTCATATTTATCTTGATATTCATCTATCAGATGAGAGCTATCAAATATTTTTTTAATTTCATAGGAAAAAATGGTCGCCAGCGGCCATATTGCATTTACGTTATATTTTATCGCGTCATGTCGATATCTAGTATTACTTAGAAATTTCACCTTTCCAGATTCATAATTGCTCCATTGACTGTAACAGATGAAATTATTCCCCTCTTCGGATAGAGTGTCACTGAAACTTTATTTTGTCAGACTGTCTGTATAATCACTGATTATATATGGCAATAATCTGTAATAAGATGTAGCACTATTTTATTTTATATTTACATGCAGTGCTGTTTTTATACATCAATTCTAATCCCCCATAGATCATCATGTGATCGATCATACATCGCGCGAGGACCTGGTTGAATTAAGGGGGGTTTTATGGATCACTTCTGTCCTCAAGCTAGATTATACTTATGACATTTAATGGCATGTTTCTAAC
Source organism: Siphonodentalium dalli (assembly GCA_032622095.1). Taxonomy (NCBI): domain Eukaryota; kingdom Metazoa; phylum Mollusca; class Scaphopoda; order Gadilida; family Siphonodentaliidae; genus Siphonodentalium; species Siphonodentalium dalli. Next base: position 187,248,703 of record CP136061.1, on the reverse strand, counting down.
GTGGAGGGTTAGATATGCTTGAGAAACCACCACTCTTTAATTCACACCAAGTTCTCAGCTGTCATGTTCGGATATTAGAACCCATAGCCATGATATATGGTTTATTTTGTGTATACTAGTAATATAGTTATTTTCAGTACCTTTATATACCAGTACTGTGTATAACAATGCATATAAATTAATCCATGTATACATGTATATTGATTCAACGGATTCAGTGGTTTTGTCCATCAGTCTATCAAATTTGCGGGGAAAACATGGCCACAAGCAGTACACCCTGCTAAATTTCGAATTTGAATCAATTGGCGCACCCTGCAGCCAGCTTTTATTGGAGAACTTTTTCTTATGTGGATATTTTGGGTCACCGCTAGATGTGAGCCATATTTTGTTCTCAAACTGTCCTTGTGAAGACATCACTGCCAGCGGTGATCTTCAATTTTACTATTTTTATGGCTAAATAATTTGGTTGATCCTACAGACGACACCCTTGTCCGATCGTCATCAGATTCCACAATTATCTTCTGGATAACCAGGGTGAGAGTAATCTAATTTTCCCGAATTTCGTTAAAAAACATTACCACAGGCAGCAATTTGGTATCTTACTCTTTGATCCTCTTTTGCATGACTGAATTGTTTAGCAACTGTACAGACATATCCCTCATCTGGTTTTTATATACATGTATATCTCTTCATGCGGATAGCCAGTATTACGTAGGTACTTCAACTTTCTGCATTCCTGTCATCATTTGAAATATAAAAATTTACCTGATACATGCACCCTTCAAAATTTGTTTCGTCGTATCTATTTTAATGACCCGTATAGTAATATTGATACAGATATATTTGTCAAACATTTCTTTGTACAATATACAGGTATTTAGTTTGTAACTAAATCTAGAAATATATAATAGTAGCTCGTGGACCCCACTTCGTCCGGGATGTTCCCCTCTGATTTTCGGAGAAATGCGCGATTTAACCTTGAATTGACTATTTTAAAGGTGAAGGTCATGTCGGGGTCACGATTTGACCCGTCCAAAACACTCCCCGGACAAAAGTCACGACAAAAGTACCCACGGTCGAAATCCGCCCGGCTTTATACCCGATTTGACCTTGAATTGACAATTTTGAATGTCAAGATCAGGTCAGGATCATGATTTGACCCACCCGAAACACTCCTGGGACAAAAGTAACAGTAGGTATCAAATTTCGTTGAAATACTTCCGTTTTACCAGATTTGACCTTGAATTGATCTTTTTGAATGTCAAAGTCAGGTCGGGATCAAGATTTGACCCGTCCAAAATACTCCCTGGAAATAATTTCCCCTAGGTATCAAATTTCGTCAAATCTGTCCGGCAGTTTTCCCGGCCATAGCTAACAGACAAACAGACAGACAAATGTCCAAAATATATATTAAACTAGCTGATGTACTCGACTTCGTTCGGGCTAGTTAGGGATTTTTTTTGTGATCGCCTCCATCTGGACAGTACCCAGTATATACAGCGTCTGGCCAAACTATTGTTCAATTGGTCCAGAAACATGCCTATATCAGCACGTTCGAGGACATGGTCCCACGTGAAATTGGACCCGTCCATATTGCTCCCGGGATCGAAGTAGTCCTACACACAAATTTTTAGTCGGATCGGTCAAGGTCCAGAAACATGCCTATGAGCGAGGTCAAGTTGACACGTTAAATACCAAATTCGAGCAGTGTTAGAGTCTATAACACATACACACATGCATTCACGCATACAGACATACATACATACATACAGACAGGTGTTTCAAAATGTATAATCGATAGCTACAACAATTCTATGGTAGATAGTTCACGGCCGACCTGATGCATGCATCTTAGTTTTCTTGTATTCCATGACTGTACGAATCGTGTTTTGTGAGGTGTGTGAAGTTAGCAACCATTACCCAGTACCCAGTACCCAGTTCAAAACGTAGACATAACATTGGAATATCTCATTACGGTAGACGGGGGAGGTGGCGGGATTGATAAAATAAAGCATATTGTGACGGACGGGAAGATGTCCAGCCTTACGATATCGGTCAGAACTGCGCCCCTCTGAATAGAGCCTATACTACCTGGGAGGGTCCGATCTCCAATCGATGAGGTGGTGCAGAAGAGTGGGCGTGGAGATGACGGAATCTGAATGTGGCAATAGGTTTCTGGAACGCGAATTGGGCGTCAGAAACCAGTTCGTCGTTCTCGCATTAACTCTCAATCTATCCGTGGGAGGGGGTGGTCAATTTGGGTTCACGTCGATCCTTAGATTATCTATACCCGATCCCCACTTCAAATCGCTTATGACCCCCGGGGAGGCACCGATAGGGGCGGATTTCGAATAGGTTTCTGGAATGCGAATAGGTTTCTGGGACGCGAATTGGATGTCAGAAACCAGTTCGTTGTCGCTACAGTAACTCCCAATCTGTCGGTGGGAGGGGGTGCAGGATTTGGTCTCGGGACAATTGGCTGCCCGCCTACCCGACCCCCACGTCAAATAAATTTTACCCCGAGGAGAGGGACCGGGATGGGCGGATTTCGAATAGGATTCTGAATAGTACGCCAGAAACCAATTCGCAAATTATCGTAATGGTGTCGTTGTGTTGGCCGGGAGGTGCACGACGGGTTTGCTATTCCATTTGGGCTCAATTATAAATAATATAGAGCCTATACTCCCCGGGGGTGGGGTCCACGGAGGGGTGCATGAGAGGGGCCTCGGAGGTGTCGGAGGCTGAATTTGGCACTGGGTATGTGCAACAAAACACATAGAAACACTATCCCGTTGGGAAAATTTACCCCAAAAATTGGAGGGACCATGAAGAGCGTTTCTGATTTTGAATAGGTTTCTTGAAAGCCAATTGGTTGCCAGAAACCAGTTCGTTGTTTTCTTAATTACTCACAACCTAATGGTGGTAGGGGGTGGAAATTTTGGGTTCTGGTCGATCCGCAGATTCTCTACCCGACCCCATTCCAAATCACTTATGACCCCCGGGGAGGCACCGCTAGGGGCATATTTCGAATAGGCTTCTGGAACGCGAATTGGGCGTCAGAAACCAGTTCGTCGTTCTCGCATTAACTCTCAATCTATCCGTGGGAGGGGGTGGTCAATTTGGGTTCACGTCGATCCTTAGATTATCTACCCGACCCCCACTTCAAATCGCTTATGACCCCCGGGGGGGGGGCACAGATAGGGGCGGATTTCGAATAGGTTTCTGGAATGCGAATAGGTTTCTGGGACGCGAATTGGATGTCAGAAACCAGTTCGTTGTCGCTACAGTAACTCCCAATCTGTCCGTGGGAGGGGGTGCAGGATTTGGGCTCGGGACAATTGGCTGCCCGCCTTCCCGACCCCCACGTCAAATAAATTTTACCCCGAGGAGAGGGACCGGGAGGGGCGGATTTCGAATAGGATTCTGAATAGTACGCCAGAAACCAATTCGCAAATTATCGTAATGGCTGTCGTTGTGTTGGCCGGGAGGTGCACGACGGGTTTGCTATTCCATTTGGGCTCAATTATAAATAATATAGAGCCTATACTCACCGGGGGTGGGGTCCACGGAGGGGTGCACGAGAGGGGCGTCGGAGGTGTCGGAGGCTGAATTTGGCACTGGGTATGTGCAACAAAACACATAGAAACACTATCCCGTTGGGAAAATTTACCCAAAAAATGGGAGGGACCACGAAGAGCGTTTCTGATTTTGAATAGGTTTCTTGAAAGCCAATTGGTTGCCAGAAACCAGTTCGTTGTTTTCTTAATTACTCACAACCTAATGGTGGTAGGGGGTGGAAATGTTGGGTTCTGGTCGATCCGCAGATTCTCTTCCCGATCCCCATTCCAAATCACTTATGACCCCCGGGGAGGCACCGATAGGGGCATATTTCGAATAGGTTTCGGGAACGCGAATTGGGCGTCAGAAACCAGTTCGTCGTTCTCGCATTAACTCTCAATCTATCCGTGGGAGGGGGTGGTCAATTTGGGTTCACGTCGATCCTTAGATTATCTATACCCGATCCCCACTTCAAATCGCTTATGACCCCCGGGGAGGCACCGATAGGGGCGGATTTCGAATAGGTTTCTGGAATGCGAATAGGTTTCTGGGACGCGAATTGGATGTCAGAAACCAGTTCGTTGTCGCTACAGTAACTCCCAATCTGTCCGTGGGAGGGGTGCATGATTTGGGCTCGGGACAATTGGCTGCCCGCCTACCCGACCCCCACGTCAAATAAATTTTACCCCGAGGAGAGGGACCGGGATGGGCGGATTTCGAATAGGATTCTGAATAGTACGCCAGAAACCAATTCGCAAATTATCGTAATGGTGTCGTTGTGTTGGCCGGGAGGTGCACGACGGGTTTGCTATTCCATTTGGGCTCAATTATAAATAATATAGAGCCTATACTCCCCGGGGGTGGGGTCCACGGAGGGGTGCACGAGAGGGGCATCGGGAGTATCGGAGGCTGAATTTGGCTCTGGGTATGTGCAACAAAACACATAGAAACACTATCCCGTTGGGGAAATTTACACAAAAAATGGGAGGGACCATGAAGAGCGTTTCTGATCTTGAATAGGTTTCTTGAAAGCCAATTGGTTGCCAGAAACCAGTTCGTTGTTTTCTTAATTACTCACAACCTAATGGTGGTAGGGGTGGAAATTTTGGGTTCTGGTCGATCCGCAGATTCTCTACCCGACCCCATTCCAAATCACTTATGACCCCCGGGGAGGCACCGATAGGGGCATATTTCGAATAGGTTTCTGGAACGCGAATTGGGCGTCAGAAACCAGTTCGTCGTTCTCGCATTAACTCTCAATCTATCCGTGGGAGGGGGTGGTCAATTTGGGTTCACGTCGATCCTTAGATTATCTACCCGACCCCCACTTCAAATCGCTTATGACCCCCGGGGAGGCACAGATAGGGGCGGATTTCGAATAGGTTTCTGGAATGCGAATAGGTTTCTGGGACGCGAATTGGATGTCAGAAACCAGTTCGTTGTCGCTACAGTAACTCCCAATCTATCGGTGGGAGGGGGTGCTTGATTTGGGCTCGGGACAATTGGCTGCCCGCCTTTCCGACCCCCACGTCAAATAAATTTTACCCCGAGGAGAGGGACCGGGAGGGGCGGATTTCGAATAGGATTCTGAATAGTACGCCAGAAACCAATTCGGAAATTATCGTAATGGCTGTCGTTGTGTTGGCCGGGAGGTGCACGGCGGGTTTGCTATTCCATTTGGGCTCAATTATAAATAATATAGAGCCTATACTCCCCGGGGGTGGGGTCCACGGAGGGGTGCACGAGAGGGGCATCGGAGGTATCGGAGGCTGAATTTGGCACTGGGTATGTGCAACAAAACACATAGAAACACTATCCCGTTGGGAAAATTTACCCAAAAAATGGGAGGGACCATGAAGAGCGTTTCTGATTTTGAATAGGTTTCTGGAAAGCCAATTGGTTGCCAGAAACCAGTTCGTTGTTTTCTTAATTACTCACAACCTAATGGTGGTAGGGGGTGGAAATTTTGGGTTCTGGTCGATCCGCAGTTTCTCTACCCGACCCCATTCCAAATCACTTATGACCCCCGGGGAGGCACCGATAGGGGCATATTTCGAATCGGTTTCTGGAACGCGAATTGGGCGTCAGAAACCAGTTCGTCGTTCTCGCATTAACTCTCAATCTATCCGTGGGAGGGGGTGGTCAATTTGGGTTCACGTCGATCCTTAGATTATCTACCCGACCCCCACTTCAAATCGCTTATGACCCCCGGGGGGGGGGGGGCACAGATAGGGGCGGATTTCGAATAGGTTTCTGGAATGCGAATAGGTTTCTGGGACGCGAATTGGATGTCAGAAACCAGTTCGTTGTCGCTACAGTAACTCCCAATCTGTCCGTGGGAGGGGGTGCATGATTTGGGCTCGGGACAATTGGCTGCCCGCCTTCCCGACCCCCACGTCAAATAAATTTTACCCCGAGGAGAGGGACCGGGAGGGGCGATTTCGAATAGGATTCTGAATAGTACGCCAGAAACCAATTCGGAAATTATCGTAATGGCTGTCGTTGTGTTGGCCGGGAGGTGCACGACGGGTTTGCTATTCCATTTGGGCTCAATTATAAATAATATAGAGCCTATACTCCCCGGGGGTGGGGTCCACGGAGGGGTGCACGAGAGGGGCCTCGGAGGTATCGGAGGCTGAATTTGGCACTGGGTATGTGCAACAAAACACATAGAAAAACTATCCCGTTGGGAAAATTTACCCAAAAAATGGGAGGGACCATGAAGAGCGTTTCTGATTTTGAATAGGTTTCTTGAAAGCCAATTGGTTGCCAGAAACCAGTTCGTTGTTTTCTTAATTACTCACAACCTAATGGTGGTAGGGGGTGGAAATGTTGGGTTCTGGTCGATCCGCAGATTATCTACCCGATCCCCATTCCAAATCACTTATGACCCCCGGGGAGGCACCGATAGGGGCATATTTCGAATAGGTTTCGGGAACGCGAATTGGGCGTCAGAAACCAGTTCGTCGTTCTCGCATTAACTCTCAATCTATCCGTGGGAGGGGGTGGTCAATTTGGGTTCACGTCGATCCTTAGATTATCTATACCCGATCCCCACTTCAAATCGCTTATGACCCCCGGGGAGGCACCGATAGGGGCGGATTTCGAATAGGTTTCTGGAATGCGAATAGGTTTCTGGGACGCGAATTGGATGTCAGAAACCAGTTCGTTGTCGCTACAGTAACTCCCAATCTGTCCGTGGGAGGGGTGCATGATTTGGGCTCGGGACAATTGGCTGCCCGCCTACCCGACCCCCACGTCAAATAAATTTTACCCCGAGGAGAGGGACCGGGATGGGCGGATTTCGAATAGGATTCTGAATAGTACGCCAGAAACCAATTCGCAAATTATCGTAATGGCTGTCGTTGTGTTGGCCGGGAGGTGCACGACGGGTTTGCTATTCCATTTGGGCTCAATTATAAATAATATAGAGCCTATACTCCCCGGGGGTGGGGTCCACGGAGGGGTGCACGAGAGGGGCCTCGTGGGTGTCGGAGGCTGAATTTGGCTCTGGGTATGTGCAACAAAACACATAGAAACACTATCCCGTTGGGAAAATTTACACAAAAAATGGGAGGGACCATGAAGAGCGTTTCTGATTTTGAATAGGTTTCTTGAAAGCCAATTGGTTGCCAGAAACCAGTTCGTTGTTTTCTTAATTACTCACAACCTAATGGTGGTAGGGGGTGGAAATTTTGGGTTCTGGTCGATCCGCAGATTCTCTACCCGACCCCATTCCAAATCACTTATGACCCCCGGGGAGGCACCGATAGGGGCATATTTCGAATAGGTTTCTGGAACGCGAATTGGGCGTCAGAAACCAGTTCGTCGTTCTCGCATTAACTCTCAATCTATCCGTGGGAGGGGGTGGTCAATTTGGGTTCACGTCGATCCTTAGATTATCTACCCGACCCCCACTTCAAATCGCTTATGACCCCCGGGGAGGCACAGATAGGGGCGGATTTCGAATAGGTTTCTGGAATGCGAATAGGTTTCTGGGACGCGAATTGGATGTCAGAAACCAGTTCGTTGTCGCTACAGTAACTCCCAATCTGTCCGTGGGAGGGGGGTGCTTGATTTGGGCTCGGGACAATTGGCTGCCCGCCTTCCCGACCCCCACGTCAAATAAATTTTACCCCGGGGAGAGGGACCGGGAGGGGCGGATTTCGAATAGGATTCTGAATAGTACGCCAGAAACCAATTCGCAAATTATCGTAATGGCTGTCGTTGTGTTGGCCGGGAGGTGCACGACGGGTTTGCTATTCCATTTGGGCTCAATTATAAATAATATAGAGCCTATACTCCCCGGGGGTGGGGTCCACGGAGGGGTGCACGAGAGGGGCCTCGTGGGTGTCGGAGGCTGAATTTGGCTCTGGGTATGTGCAACAAAACACATAGAAACACTATCCCGTTGGGAAAATTTACACAAAAAATGGGAGGGACCATGAAGAGCGTTTCTGATTTTGAATAGGTTTCTTGAAAGCCAATTGGTTGCCAGAAACCAGTTCGTTGTTTTCTTAATTACTCACAACCTAATGGTGGTAGGGGTGGAAATTTTGGGTTCTGGTCGATCCGCAGATTCTCTACCCGACCCCATTCCAAATCACTTATGACCCCCGGGGAGGCACCGATAGGGGCATATTTCGAATAGGTTTCTGGAACGCGAATTGGGCGTCAGAAACCAGTTCGTCGTTCTCGCATTAACTCTCAATCTATCCGTGGGAGGGGGTGGTCAATTTGGGTTCACGTCGATCCGTAGATTATCTACCCGATCCCCACTTCAAATCGCTTATGACCCCCGGGGAGGCACCGATAGGGGCGGATTTCGAATAGGTTTCTGGAATGCGAATAGGTTTCTGGGACGCGAATTGGATGTCAGAAACCAGTTCGTTGTCGCTACAGTAACTCCCAATCTGTCCGTGGGAGGGGGGTGCTTGATTTGGGCTCGGGACAATTGGCTGCCCGCCTTCCCGACCCCCACGTCAAATAAATTTTACCCCGGGGAGAGGGACCGGGAGGGGCGGATTTCGAATAGGATTCTGAATAGTACGCCAGAAACCAATTCGGAAATTATCGTAATGGCTGTCGTTGTGTTGGCCGGGAGGTGCACGGCGGGTTTGCTATTCCATTTGGGCTCAACCAGTTCGTTGTTTTCTTAATTACTCACAACCTAATGGTTGTAGGGGTGAACATTTTGGGTTCTGGTCGATCCGCAGATTATCTACCCGACCCGGTCCCTCTCCTCGGGGTAAAATTTATTTGACGTGGGGGTCGGGTAGGCGGGCAGCCAATTGTCCCAAGCCCAAATCCTGCACCCCCTCCCACGGACAGATTGGGAGTTACTGTAGCGACAACGAACTGGTTTCTGACATCCAATTCGCGTCCCAGAAACCTATTCGCATTCCAGAAACCTATTCGAAATCCGCCCCTATCGGTGCCTCCCCGGGGGTCATAAGCGATTTGAAGTGGGGATCGGGTAGATAATCTAAGGATCGACGTGAACCCAAATTGACCACCCCCTCCCACGGATAGATTGAGAGTTAATGCGAGAACGACGAACTGGTTTCTGACGCCCAATTCGCGTTCCAGAAACCTATTCGAAATATGCCCCTATCGGTGCCTCCCCGGGGGTCATAAGTGATTTGGAATGGGTGTCGGGTAGAGAATCTGCGGATCGACCAGAACCCAAAATTTCCACCTCCTACCACCATTAGGTTGTGAGTAATTAAGAAAACAACGAACTGGTTTCTGGCAACCAACTGGCTTTCCAGAAACCTATTCAAAATCAGAAACGCTCTTCATGGTCCCTCCCATTTTTTGGGTAAATTTTCCCAACGGGATAGTGTTTCTATGTTTTTTGTTGCACATACCCAGTGCCAAATTCAGCCTCTGATACCTCCGATGCCCCTCTCGTGCACCCCTCCGTGGACCCCACCCCCGGGGAGTATAGGCTCTATATTATTTATAATTGAGCCCAAATGGAATAGCAAACCCGTCGTGCACCTCCCGGCCAACACAACGACAGCCATTACGATAATTTCCGAATTGGTTTCTGGCGTACTATTCAGAATCATATTCGAAATCCGCCCCTCCCGGTCCCTCTCATCGGGGTAAAATTTATTTGACGTGGGGGTCGGGTAGGCGGGTAGCCAATTGTCCCGAGCCCAAATCCTGCACCCCCTCTCACGGACAGATTGGGAGTTACTGTAGCGACAATGAACTGATTTCTGACATCCAATTCGCGTCCCAGAAACCTATTCGCATTCCAGAAACCTATTCGAAATCCGCCCCTATCGGTGCCTCCCCGGGGGTCATAAGCGATTTGAAGTGGGGATCGGGTAGATAATCTAAGGATCGACGTGAACCCAAATTGACCACCCCCTCCCACGGACAGATTGAGAGTTAATGCGAGAACGACGAACTGGTTTCTGACGCCCAATTCGCGTACCAGAAACCTATTCGAAATATGCCCCTATCGGTGCCTCCCAGGGGGTCATAAGTGATTTGGAATGGGGGTCGGGTAGAGAATCTGCGGATCGACCAGAACCTTAATTTTCCACCCCCTACCACCATCAGGTTGCGAGTAATTAAGAAAACAACGAACTGGTTTCTGGCTACCAATTGGCTTTCCAGAAACCTATTCAAAATCAGAAACGCTCTTCATGGTCCCTCCCATTTTTTGGGGTAAATTTTCCCAACGGGATAGTGTTTCTATGTGTTTTGTTGCACATATACCCAGTGCCAAATTCAGCCCCCGACTATTCCGTGGCCCCTCTCGTGCACCCCTATCGGACCCCCCCCCCCCACGGAATTATAGGCTATATACAGAGGGGCGCAGTTAGATTTGCGCCCAAATGGAACAGAAAACCCGTCGTGCACCTCCCCGATCAACATGACAACTTATAACGGCCACTTCGTGAATTTGCGAGCAGGTGTCTGGCGTATTGTTAAGAAACCTATTCGAAATCCGTCCCCCCCCCCCCGTCCCTCCCTGTGACTAGAAGTCATTTGACGTGGGGATAGGATAGATGAGCCGCCAATGGTTCCGAGCCCAAATCCTGCACCCCCTCCCACGGACAGATTGAGAATTACTGCAAAAACAACGAACTAAATCCGCCACCTCCCCCGTCTACCGTAATGAGATATTCCAATGTTATGTCTACGTTTTGAACTGGGTACTGGGTACTGGCAGGGATGTGGCTAGAGGGGGGTGTGGGGGGGTGTCTCACCCCCCCCCCCCCCAGCAGAGAGCTATATTTTCAATAGTTGGAAATTTCATACCTGCCACAACGAAATTTCACACCAACAATAGGTTGAAAATGTTCTTGTAGTTTGATTATAAAACAATTTATCGGGGGAATTTATTGTTTTTCGACCAATATTTGCATATGTTCCTATTTTTGGTCAAAAATTTTGACAGAAATGGTCATCAGTTGGAAATTTTCCAACCTTAGGGGGGGTGACAGGTTGGAAATTTCCAACACTTGGAAAGCTTGTGTCCTGGTCTCTCCCCCGTGGCCAGTCAAAAACTTCTAGTTAATTTAAGAAAACAATATTGTCATACAATTGGTCAACATTGTCATTGGAATTGTCATCAGTTGGAAAATTTCCAACCTAAGTGGGGGTGTAGGGTTTAAAATTTCGAACAGTAGGAAGGCTTGAGGCTAGTCTAGATGTTAGGATTTTGCGATTTTCTTGTTCAGATTTCAAAATTTTCGCACACCGGGCCGAACAATGGTCGGCCCGGTGTGTCATTGCCCCATTCACATGGCCAATACAAAACTGCTAATTAGTTTAGCAAAACAATATTTTACTACATTTGGTCAAACTTGTAGACATAAATGGTCATCAGTTGAAGAATTTTCCAACCTGAGGGGGAGTATGAGGTTTGAAATTTCCAACACTAGGAAAGCTTCAGTTGAGGCCAGTCTTGATGCTAGGATTTGCGATTTTCTTGTATAGTTTTCAAAATTTTCTCACACCGGGCCGAACAACCATGGTCGGCCCGGTGTTTCCTGGTCTGTTGTCGGTAGCTGTGTGCATTTGTCTGGAATTAGATCACTAGTTGTTTTTTTTGGGGGGCAATTTTCAGGTTAAAATATCTTAATGTTCTCATACTGGGAAAATAGAAGCATGGCTTATGAATATATAGGAAATTATGCCTGAGCATGAGGTACAAGGGGGGGGGGGTGCAAATGAAATATGCAAAAAAAGTTGTGTTGGTACGATTCTGACTCAAGGGGGGGGGGTGCAAATGGAATTATGCAAAAAAGTTGTGTTGGTGTGATTCCGACTCAAGGGGGGGAGGGTGCAGTTGGAAATTCCCAAGGTGGACACCCCCCCCCCCCCCCCCCAGCGGAGACCCTCTAGCCACATCCCTGGGTACTGGGTAATGGTTTCTAACTTCACACACCTGTTTTGTGATGCTATTTGAATATACAATTTATGGGAATACGTGTAACACTTTGAGCAAGAGTGTTCTCTATTTCCAACAAATATACATAGCATGCAGAGGGTTTCACACCACTTTAACCTGGGCAACGCCGGGTAACCCTGCTATAGTATATATAGGCTACATGTTCTTTGTATATCATTTGGGTCACAATACATGCGCTCAGTCGGTGCGTGAACATCTACCGAAGTAGTAATTATGTGGTTCGTGTCTTCGCGAATAATATTGTAAATTGAAAAGTGTTTCAACTTTTTTGCAATGTCATCGCCATGTGCAGCTCCGTGACGAATCAAAGCCGGGTTTAATTGTTGTTGACAATAAATTATTCTGAAGTATTTGTTACGCACAATCTGGCAACTTAAATATGACTGTAATGCCTGCATGACAAAATTCTGGCAATATAATTATTTTTTAATATACCATTAACAGCGCTATAAACTAAGGTGTGAGGACATATACACCAACGTGACAACCCTGTTTTTGTTTTCGACCGAGACGATTTGACGCGATATTAAATTTGGCTGCTCGGCGTCGTTAAATGTATATAGGACAAGAAATAGAGAGTTTTCGCAAAGTCATGGATAGAGTTACGACTATATGTACATTAAGGGTACACGTCATCAAATTATGCGTCCGTTTTAACTGTAACCGTGATGCCATAACGTGAACACGGATAGCTAGGCCCGGTGTAAAGTTCCTCGGTTTGTACCAGACATTTATGAAAGATATGTACAGAACTCGGGCAATTATAGTTTTGTTGTGTTATGCAGCCTTCAATTACCAAGCTGTGGGACAACCATACTCTGAATAGAAGATTATTAACGCCCATCCAGTGTATACTGCATGTGGTGCAGATTTTAGAAAGATGTGGTTCGCTGGGCATTTGATAAATAGATAATGGGTTTTTCCGGTTGTGACAATTCGCAGTAGGTCGCTATTTGCGGAGGTACCCGAATTCGCGGACGTCCCCTAAAATTGTCGAAATATGTTAAGTTTAATTAGGGAACGGGTGCGTATATGTCAATTGATACGTATTTTAAACAAATAACGACACGATCATCATAATAGTGGTTTGTTCTATCAATCATACCATAATCATCATCATCATCATCATCATCATACGGAACAAGTCTTGCGACTTTTCGTCCCAATAACATTATTTGCAATTCTTGTTTACAAATATATGTATCGTCATTCGATATTTACTTGTGAGTCACTTGAACATAATACTTGTCGCCGAACTCGTATTTTATATAATAGAAGAATGAGTCTATGTATATTTTGAATTGGTCGAGTGTTGGAGCCTCAACAGCGAAGTCTGGCAGAGAGTTCCAGCTATTTACCACCCTCTGCGTGAAGAAATATTTTCCTATGGCCTTGTTAACAATGGGCATCTGTGACTTTTTTATTATGTCCTCTTGTTCTTCCTGATGAATGTCTTTCTAATAGGTCACAGGCATTGATATTGTAATGACCATTCAACAGTTTATATACCTCGATTAGATCTCCTCTAAATATTCGATATTTTTTTGTATTTCTCAAACACAATGCTTTGATATTTGTGATGTGCGCCATGGTAGTGTTGTGTACTAGCAGTTGAGTTAATGTGGCCTATGTTGGATTATGTAAGAACGCTTTGATAATGTATCTGTTATTAGCGACCAGGTTTTATCTTGTCTGGTTTGCTCCCGAAGTTCGGGCGGTGTTTTCTTATCTCGTCAAATAAACTTTGTTTCCGTAGATCGTCGTTGTTTGTATAGATCTAAACTGGCGTATTACCATATTAACTACTGGCGTGGTGGCAGCGGCAACGAAACTCCGCCCAATCATTTCAACAAAAGAGGTGTACCACTCGAATTCCCCGACAGTTTTGCATTCTATTTCGCCTGTATTCGCGGCAAATGACCGACACGAGAGTGTGTTGATAAAGCGGTCTATTGTAACTGTTTAATTTTGACAGGTGCACTGTCTGTTCGTTCGGGGGTTATCCGGATGTCGTTACCCCACATCACATTGTTTCATGGAAACTGTCCTGTTGTTGTGACACTAGTATCGGGCAGAGATGAAAATTGGATCAGCAATGATGTGGTCCACTCACTTGGATTGTCAGTATCTCCCATACCAGAATATTCGCTACCACACGACAAAGGCACACACAGTATTCGTGGATGTACACAAATTGAACTGCAACGAGATGAACATCATCTTTTTGTGGATGCCATTGTTGTAGATCATCTCGATGTTGATGTTTCAGCTGGTGTGTCATTTATGTCACAATATGACATAACAGTTCGACCGGCCAAAGCTATAATCATGATTGGAGATGATTTGTATCCATACAACAAGCGGGCTGTCCCAAAGAAAGATTGTACCGATGTTCACAAATTGCCGTCTACAAAAATGACGTCACTTGATGACAGACTGCAGCTGCCTGACTCAGAACTACTGGTATCTAAAAATCAGTCATTTCCACATGACTGCAATTCGATGTCAACCAACACTGAATATGTCTCAAAATCTCTATGCTCTGTTGCTAGATCTGAGATTCCAGGTCAGTACAGGTACAGTTCAGCACAGTTTAGAGAGCAAGAAGAAAACTCACCACCTGTTCCCAGATTATTGGACAAAGAATCTGCACTCATGTCTGTACAAGAAGCTGATTGCACAAATGAGTTTGATGGTACTACTAGTGACTGTAGCAAATCAATGATGAATCTCCTCACGTCTATGGATACCGGTCACATCATTCAGCCACATGACAAAGTATCTGTATACCAGAGTTGTCTGCTCCGGTACATGTGCAAACTCCATCTAGCTGCCCAGATCTGGACGCAGATTCCCGACAACTGGTGTTTGGTCAGCCGTCGACAGAGTATGCCTTTGCAGATCATGCCACTAGCGCACGGGTTGCAGTTACACGATATCGCGATAGACTCACAAGCAGATACTATTCATCGCAGGAACACCATCAATCTGATCATAATTCTGTGGAAATCGTACGATTTCGTGATCGTGACAGGTACAGCAAAATCAGCAGAACCATATAGACGTCTATGTTATGCTCTAATTGGATGTCTTGTGATTATCGATGTGCCATTGACATTCAGTATCAGTGGGGTTGATAGACAGTCTAGAAGAGTGCTTCCTGATATTCCGAAACAATATATCTATTCGTACATATCGGACCGGACTATTACATTGTGAATGGCTATGTATTACATTGTGAATGGCTATGTACCCTATAGTCTCCTATCTACTTCATGACAAATTTGGAGTGCACGTAAAACACACGGACTACAATTTGAACTACCCAGATATTTGCTGTTTCAGACATTCAGAGACCTTCAAATTTCCTATCGGGACATATTTGGCTAATTTAGTATACCTACACTAATAGACAATGATTTCAGACTTTAATTCCAGTTCAGTTCATAAGACTACAGTTATACCCACCACTGGCTGATAATTCACTAGTGTTTTCAAGTAGCGTTATATTCCTGTTTCATTTTAAACTTTATTTTAACCAGCAAGAAGAAAGGAAGAGAGAAAAAGAAAAGTGGTTGCGCCATGGTAGTGTTGTGTACTAGCAGTTGAGTTAATGTGGCCTATGTTGGATTGTGTAAGAACGCTTTGATAATGTATCTGTTATTAGCGACCAGGTTTTATCTTGTCTGGTTTGCTCCCGAAGTTCGGGCAGTGTTTTCTTATCTCGTCAAATAAACTTTGTTTCCGTAGATCGTCGTTGTTTGTATAGATCTAAACTGGCGTATTACCTTATTAACTACTGGCGGTGGGCTCCATGAAGAGTTACAATATTCGATGATAGGTCTGACCATGCTTATGTAGAGCGATTAGAAAGTGTCGATGTCCAAGTTTGTGAAAGTTCTGTTGACTATGCCGACGATTTGAGAAGCTTTATTGTTTTAGGATAATGTAGGAAGGCTAATCTGGCCGTGTCAAATTGAGCTATAGCGATGGGATTTCTCGCAGGACAATACATTTCGGGTTTTCGTGGGGTGTGTATTCGCTGGATGACTTATAGTTGCAGTATGTAACTATTATGACCGCGTTAATTGCTTTCGATGTTTTTGGTATGAACAATTGCTGGGCCATGCACTCTTGGCGGGAACACAATGCCTCCGATTTTTGATCCGCATTTAGAAGCTTTCCGGTGTGGTGAATGAGAACCCTGCAGTAATAAGCCGTAGTTTTTTGTAATAATTTGAAGGATTAGTTGTTTTAACGGAATTCTGAGGCGGTGCGGCATTCATGTAACCAATATATTTTATATTATAATTTATATTTATGGCTAATAATATGATCTTGAGGGCGTTACCATTTCTTAGTATGGTTTTCTTGTTGTAGGTGTAGTGCGTAATCTGGTTGGTCGTGAAAAGCTCATACACCGCGTTGCGCAGTTAAATTAATATGAATCGTACGTGGCAACCACACGTGCTGTGCTGTAAGGCCCGTTCCAAACGACGGATTTTTGTCGACTCGAATCTAATACCAGACCCACAATTGTATTAAATGCGTCAAAAATGCGACGTTTGAAACAATTAGATCCGTGTCAGACGCACCACAGACGAATCTCCGTCCAATTCAGACGAATCTTCGTCGGTGATGCGTCTGAAATCCGTCTTGGTTTCAAACGACGGATTTTTGACGACTCGAATCTAATACATGTGACGAGAAGAGCCGAAAGTTGCCGAATAACGAATGCAAATGATATGATAATGATATAATAATGAGGGAGTTCCCCTTATCTGCGGAAATACCCACATGACGTCATTTGTCGCACGCTCTCTTTGTTATAAAGAAAGATATATCTATTAGAATTGCTTAGGTAACATTGTGAAAATTTTAATTATTACGGTAGTTTGATGTCACTGACTCACATCTTATATATATAATAATGTATACAGTATCAATGATTTATAATAATTCATATATATACCGGTATAAGGGATATGGGTTGTAGCAACTGATTTATAATAATTTATATAGACCGATATTCCTTATTATAAGTGGTAGGGGGTGAGTCTCTGATGTATAATAATTAATATATACCGGTATTACTTATTATAAGGGGTAGGGGTGGTACCACTGATTTATAATAATTCATATATACCGGCATTACTTGTTATGAGGGGTATATGGGTGGTAACCTCTTATCTATAATAATTCATATATTCTGGTATTCCTTATTATAAGGGCAGAGTGATAGCCTCATATTTATGATAATTCATATAAACCGGTGTTACTTATGAGGGGTAGGGATAGTAGCCTATGATTTATAATAATTCATATATACCGGTATTCCTTATTATAAAGTATATAGGGTGGTATCCTATGATTTATAATAATTAATATATTCCGGTATTCCTTATTATAAGGGATAGGGGGTGGTAGTTTCTGATTTATAATAATTCTTGTATACCGGTATTTACATGCACGGTATACACATAGAAGGCAATTTGTTGCACGATGTAACATTTATTTGTTGCGCCTGTTATAGTATATTATATATCTGCATGTACTATATACATCCTCATAATACATGAGCACATATATTCGCGCTGCAGTCGCGCATATATAATATATATATACATAATGTATACTGTATTTTAGTATATATATGTATAACATATACCGGTAGATATAGGCCTCTATATCTACGCGTGACCATTTTTGACGGTAACCGGGAATCCAACTTTAAATAAATCTACCGATGTATTAGATTCGACGCGACAAAGATGCGTCCGTCTGTAACAAAATCGACCGCAGACGCATCACCGACGGATTTAATACAATTAGATTCGAGTCGACAAAAATCCGTCGTTTGGAACGGGCCTTAGGCCCGTTCCAAACGACGGATTTTTGTCGACTCGAATCTAATACCAGACCCACAATTGTATTAAATGCGTCTAAAATGCGACGTTTGAAACAATTAGATCCGTGTCAGACGCATCACAGACGAATCTCCGTCCAATTCAGACGAATCTTCGTCGGTGATGCGTCTGAAATCCGTCTTGGTTTCAAACGACGGATTATTGACGACTCGAATCTAATACATGTGACGAGAAGAGCCGAAAGTTGCCGAAGAACGAATGCAAATGATATGATTATGATATGATAATGGTATAATAATGAGGGGGCTCCCCTTATCTGAGGAAATACCCATGCACATGACGTCATAAATTTTGTCGCACGCTCTCTTTGTCATAAAGAAAGATATATCTATATAAGCATTGCTTATGTGACATTGTGAAAATTGTAATTATTTTGGTAGTTTGATTCCTCAACGAACATGGCATGTCACTGACTCACATCTTATAATGGATATAGTATCAATGTTTTAGAATAATCCATATATACCGGTATAAGGGGTAGGGGTTGTAGCAACTGATTTATAATAATTCATATAGACCGACATTCCTTATTGTAAGGAATAGGGGTGGTAGTCTCTGATGTATAATAATTAATATTTAGCGGTATTACTTATTATAAGAGGCAGAGGTGGTACTACTGATTTATAATAATTCATATATACCGACATTACTTATTATGAGGGGTAAAGGGGTGGTAACCTCTTATTTATAATAATTAATATATTCAGGTATTACTTGTTATAAGGGGTAAAGGGGTGGTAACCTCTTATTTATAATAATTAATATATTCAGGTATTACTTGTTATAAGGGGCAGAGTGGTAGCCTGTGATTTATAATAATTTATAAATACCGGTATTCCTTATTATAAAGGGTAGGGGTGGTAGCCTTAGATTTATAATAATTCATATAAACCGGTATTACTTATTATGAGGGGTATAGGGATGGTAGCCTATGAGTTATAATAATTCATAGATACCGGTATTCCTTATTATAAAGGATATATAGGTGGTAGCCTATGATTTATAATATATAATTAATATATTCCGGTATTCCTCATTATAAGGGGTAGGGGTGGTACCACTGATCTTATTTATAATAATTCATATATACCGGCATTAGTTATTATGAGGGTATAGGGGTGGTAACCTCTTATTTATAATAATTCATATATTCCGGTATTCCTTATTATAAGGGTAGGGGTGGTAGTCTCTGATTTATAATAATTATTGTATACCTGTATTTACATGCATGGTATACACATATATGGCAATTGGTTGCACGATCTAACATTTATTTGTAGCGCCTATTATATTATACTAGAAGGTGACCCGACTTCGTCCGGGCTTTGACCTTGAATTGTCTATTTTGAAGGCCAAGGTCAAGTGGGGTCACGATTTGACCCGTCCAAAACACAGTGCCCGAACAAAAGTACCCGTCGAAATCCATCCGGTTTTACCCGATTTGACCTTGAATTGACCATTTTGAAGGTCAATGTCAGGTGGGGTCAAACACCAACACCCCAAAAATGGTGGAAATCGGCCCAGCGGATACCGGGAAATCGGCCCAGCGGATACCGAGATACCCTATGCATAAAATTTCGTCCGTAAAAATCCGCCAGTTTAACCCGATTTGAAAACGCGCCTCATATACACACGCTCATTAATTATCAAGTTTCAACGTAAAGATAAATTACCATCGGTGCCCGAGATATCGCCAAGACGTCTGAAACAGTAAAATGCATCGGCCGGGTAAGAGTTAACGTGCTCTAACTTTATGACCTCTAACGACGTCATAGAAGTTACGCATTGTTTTTACCCTGATAGAAGATCGTACCACTTCTTCTTAATAATTGAGGCAGATAACTAAAACGGATACATACATATTATATATCGTTGGAAAGAGGAAACACGAAAGATTCTCATAGTGTCATAATTATGACTGGCATGTTATTATTCGCGCTGTTTCGAATCGATTTGTAAGCACCGAACTGAAATATATTAGCGCAAAACGGCGTAAAAACAGATTTGACATCGGCACGTGAAAAGTTGACCTCGCACGGACAAATTAATAGGCCTATGTTAGTCCTGACCCGAAAATACCCCCACATACCAAGTTTCATCGAAATCGGCTGGGCCATTTTCGAGTCCATCGATTACACACAAGTTCACAAACACACAAACAGATCTTCCAAAATATATAATAGACTAGAAGGTGACCCGACTTCGTCCGGGCTTTGACCTTGAATTGTCTATTTTGAAGGCCAATGTCAAGGGGGGTCACGATTTGACCCGTCCAAAACACTGCCCGAACAAAAGTACCCGTCGAAATCCATCCGGTTTTACCCGATTTGACCTTTTAACCCGATTTGATTTCCACTCAAGTATATAAACGCGCCTCATATACACACGCTCATTAATTATCAAGTTTCAACGTAAAGATAAATTACCATCGGTGCCCGAGATATCGCCAAGACGTCTGAAACAGTCAAATGCATCGGCAGGTTAAGAGTTAACGTGATCTAACTTTATGACCTCTAACGACGTCATAGAAGTTACGCATTGTTTTTACCCTGATAGAAGATCGTACCACTTCTTCTTAATAATTGAGGCAGACGAAAGATGAAACACGAAAGATTCTCATAGTGTCATTATTATGACTGGCATGTTATTATTCGCGCTGTTTCGAATCGATTTGTAAGCACCGAACTGAAATATATTAGCGCAAAACGGCGTAAAAACAGATTTGACCTCGGCACGTGAAAAGTTGACCTCGCACGGACAAATAAATATACCTATGTTCGTCCCCGGTCGAATATACACCCACATACCAAGTTTCATCGAAATCGGATGGGCCATTTTTGAGTCCATCGATTACTGACAGACACACACACACATACACACACACACAGATCTTCCAAAAATATATAATAGACTAGAAGGTGACCCGACTTCGTCCGGGCTATTAAAAAACCAAATTTCAAGTCGATTGCTCCACCCGTTTCCTAGATCTGGTCTGCGCATGCGCGAAGCTGGTGTCGCACGTGCTCGGCGACCCGATAAAATTCGTATCCGGGGCAAGATACATTCACATACCAAATTTAAAGTCAATATCTCAACCCGTTTTCGAGATCTCGTCTGCGCATGCGCGAAGCTGGCGTCGCACGTGCTCGGCGACCCGATAAAATTCGTATCCGGGGCAAGATACATTCACATACCAAATTTCAAGTCGATAGCTACACCCGTTTCCGAGATATATAGCCCAATGTCATTTGCGGATACCTCGGCCGGTGATGAGTTAACGCGACACAGTCAAATGCATCGGCAGGGTGAGAGTTAACGTAATCTAACTTTATGACCTCTGACGACGTCATAGAATTTACGCATTGATTTTATCCTGATAAAAGCATCGTACCACTTGTACCTAATAATTGAGGCAGATAACTAAAACGGATACATAGATATTATATATCGTTGGAAAGATGAAGCCACACAGATTCTAACCGTGCAAATTATATGACTGGCAATTTATTATTCGCGCTATATCGTATCGATTTGTGAGCACCGAACTGAAATATATTAGCGCAAAACGGCGTAAAAACAGATTTGACCTCCGCACGTGAAAAGTTGACCTCGCACGGACAAATAAATATGCCTATGTTCGTCTCCGGCCGAAAATACCCTAAAATACCAAATTTCATCGAAATTGGCTTAGTCGTTTTGGAGTCCATCGATTTCAAACACACACACAAACAAACACACACACAAACAAACACATACACACACAGATCTTTCAAAATATATAATAGATTATATAACTATATGTACTATATACATCCTCATATACATATGCACATATATTCGCGCTGCAATCGCGCATATATTTATACATAATTTATACTGTATTTTAGTATATATATGTATAACATACCGGTATATATAGGCCTCTATAATTACGCGTGACCATTTTGTGAAGGTAACATGGAGTGCACCTTTAAATAAATCGACCGATGTATTAGATTCGACGCGACAAAGATGCGTCCGTCTGAAACAAAATTGACCGCAGACGCATCACCGACGGATTTAATACAATTAGATTCGAGTCGACAAAAATCCGTCGTTTGGAACGGGATTTTTGTCGACTCGAATCTAATACCAGACCCACAATTGTATTAAATGCGTCAAAAATGCGACGTTTGAAACAATTAGATCCGTGTCAGACGCACCACAGACGAATCTCCGTCCAATTCAGACGAATCTTCGTCGGTGATGCGTCTGAAATCCGTCTTGGTTTCAAACGACGGATTTTTGACGACTCTAATCTAATACATGTGACGAGAAGAGCCGAAAGTTTCCGAATAACGAATGCAAATGCTATGATAATGATATAATAATGGTATAATAATGAGGGAGTTCCCCTTATCTGCGGAAATACCCACATGACGTCATTTGTCGCACGCTCTCTTTGTTATAAAGAAAGATATATCTATAAGAATTGCTTAGGTAACATTGTGAAAATTTTAATTATGGCAGTTTGATTTCTCAACGAACATGTCATGTCACTGCCTCATATCTTATAATGGATATATTATCAATGATTTATAATAATTCATATATACCGGTATAAGGGGTACGGGTTGTAGCAACTGATTTATAATAATTCATATATACCGATATTCCTTATTGTAAGGGATAGGGGTGGTATAGTCTCTGATGTATAATACTTAATATATACCGGTATTACTTATTATAAGGGGTAGGGGTGGTACCACTGATTAATAATAATTCATATATACCGGCATTACTTGTTATGAGGGGTATATGGGTGGTAACCTCTTATTTATAATAATTCATATATTCCGGTATTACTTATTATAAGGGGCAGAGTGGTAGCCTATGATTTATAATAATTTATATATACCGGTATTACTTATTATGAGGGTAGGGATAGTAGCCTATGATTTATAATATTCATAGATAACGGTATTCCTTGTTATAAATAATATAGGGTGGTAGCCTATGATTTATAATAATTAATATATTCCGGTAGGCCTATTCCTTATTATAAGGGGCAGAGTGGTAGCCTCAGATTTATAATAATTCATATAAACCGGTATTACTTATTATGAGTGGTATGGATAGTAGCCTATGAATTATAATAATTCATATATACCGGTATTCCTTATTATAAAGGATATAGGGTGGTAGCCTATGATGTATAATAATTAATATATTCCGTTAATCCTTATTATAAGTGGTAGGGGTGGTAGTCTCTGATTTATAATAATTCTTGTATACCGGTATTTACATGCATGGTCTACACATATATAGATGGCAATTGGTTGCACGATATAACAATTATTTGTAGCGCCTATATTATAGTATATTATATACCTGCATGTACTATATACATCCTCATATACATGAGCACATATATTCGCGCTGCAGTCGCGCATATATATATACATAATTTATTCTGTATTTTAGTATATATATAGGTCACGCGTAGATATAGAGGTATATGTTATACATATATATATGTATAACATATACCTCTATATCTACGCGTGACCAATTTTTGACGGTAACCGGGAATCCACCTTTAAATAAATCTACCGATGTATTAGATTCGACGCGACAAAGATGCGTCTGTCTGTAACAAAATCGACCGCAGACGCATCACCGACGGATTTAATACAATTAGATTCGAGTCGACAAAAATCCGTCGTTTGGAACGGGCCTAACATGTGTTACTCGTGGACCGAGTGTCTCTATATTTAAAAGAATTTTTGGGTACAAACCGAATAAATTTAAACCTTATTATTGGTGCATCATGGCGGTTGGTGTTTACGGTTATACAGCTAGAATGTGCGCATTACTTTGTGACGAATTGACTTAATTGTCACCGTGACGGCTAACCATGAACTTACGAAACATCTCTATTGGTGAACACTTCAGAGGAATAACACGTTGTTTTTGTGCTTCAGTTAGGCACGAAATGTGTATTTTATTCAATTCTGCAATCTTGAGATAACCGTCGCTATGAAACATTCAACATGCACTATGTCCGAAAATGGAACTATATAAAAGGAAAAATATGTGAGTAGTTCCCTCAGGAAATATTCAGAGTTCAACAAATAGGTCGTTTTGTTTAACTTATTATCTAAACATTTCCCACCAATTAATAGAAATATCTGTGCACTATAATATAATGTTTGTCTGTCTGTCGTCTGTTTACATATGCTGGTCCACCCCTCCAGATGAATAGACTATTCCAATGTATTCTTACATAGCTAAATTATTGGATAGTCCATTTAATAATGACAGGTTTAAAGATAAATGTTAAATTGAGTTCCTTATGCCCTAAAATAAAGTTATTAAATTGGAAGTTTGGACGATTTTCTCTTGGTCCAAGAGTGGGGAGATTCGCACAAAACGACAACAGGAACAGATATGCGAGGCTGTTCTCTGAAATATTATACGTACTCATGATAATCGGGCAAAACATGTTGTTCTGAAAAAAAATTTGATTTACGAGATTTCTATCAGTTCAAGATATCCACATTAAAATCTCCATATATTTATATATAAAATTAACTTTCTCATGTACACACCATTTGATACTGGTCTTGAACTATTTCAGCAGCGTCTTCTGTTCTGTCACCAACGTTGTATCCACCTCGGTTATTGTCCTGAAATGAAAGTGTCTTTCATAAAACAATATATCACATGAAACCCCTATTATATCATTGAAACGGCCATTTCCTTATTTCTCACTAGTGACGAATAGGCGCGTGCTTCCCGCCAACTTGGCATCGCGCCAACAATGACTTTACATTGAATCATGCGGATTAATACCATTTCGTAAAACCGCACATGACAACAACACCAGACAATGCAAACTTGATTGCTTTGTTCATTAAAGTTAAATTCTTGTCCAACTTCGTTGCACTAACGATATTTGACACAAAAACAAAAACACAAATTGGGGGACTATATTTTCCGGCGGCAGCTCGAGCGATCACTACTGTCGTATACGGTTGTGAAGCGTCTCAGTCAACAATGTAAATGTGTGCATTTTAAGCTTCCGTTAAGGATCTTGATTTGTTAAAAAGGCGTAAAGTTCAAGTTGTTTTTCATGTGATTTACAAGATCTTCAACTCGTAATGTTGGGATATAAGATGCTATGAAACTCGTCACTGCACATAAAGTCTGTATATTGGTATGTCGTGTACTTATCGAGCTAGTTTACCTTCTTTACCTTCTTCGCGGTGGGAATAGCTGTTAAAATAGTCACATCCGCTCCTAACCGCCATAAACGGAAAGAATATTATATAATAGACATATATTGTTCCTATACCAATCATAACTATCGGGTACATTGCATGTTATTGTCACGTTTGTACGCTTTGTTATGTAAACAAACATCAAAAACGTTACAGAACCATTTGTTTATAGACAAACACTCGGAACTACCGGATCGTCCAATGAAAATGTTCGGTTGCGTTGTGGAAGACGAAGATAACATCATTGGCGCAGTCAACAATCGCATTTGAATCACACCATATTTAATTTTAATCGACTCATTCTACCCGCTGTCAGTTCAAAATCCAGCTAAGCCACGGTACATCATGATTGGGAAATGGTCAGACAGAAAACGTGTACATAATACAATTGTTCTTGCAAAGAGATGAATATTTTTCAATCCAGTACGTATTTTCTCCTAACCTATATATGGTAATACATACCAAATAAGGAATTTCCTATGATACCATTGTGAGTTTAATTTTGTAGACGCGCCAAATTAAGGGGTTTACAACCGACGTATAATGCGCGCGAATCTAAATAAGAAAATGACGCAATATCGTGACTCCGCTTATAAACAATTCACTGCGCTTTTTGCGATAAACTATACAACACTCGACCTGCATTTTCTCTTACACAAGGCATGTTTTGTGAATAATATCGCATTCATATCATCGTTATGCTGTATTATTTGTACATTCTTGAGGAAATTTTCATAATTTGATAATTGTTATTTCTAAATTATAACCTATAACGAAGGCCGCTAGGCCTTTCAAATAACGTATGCATAATTTGGCGCTTTTAATGTCCGTTTATTATTTTACCTGCGAGTCAAACAATCTGTTGGCATTGTCTCTGGCCGCTGAGTCTTCATTCAGTCTGTTGTTGGATCCTCTTGGGTTGCTGAGGTAGATATCGCCATACACAACTGCACAAATGGCGCATCCGAGTAGGAAAAGTTCCATGTTCCTCTGAAAAAACAACGCTTCTGAGTGTATCGGAGTTCGATCCTTAAACCGGTCTATACTAAATGCGTTTTCCCCACTCAGTTATACAAGTATGCATTGGAATGTTCTTATTATTCATTATACCCCGTGTTTATACCGTGTTGCATATATATCCGTCCGTTCGTCTGGTCGTCCGCCCGATGTCTGTTCAGTCATAACTCGAGCAGTTGCGCTCGGGTCTCAATGAAATATGGTATGGACGTTCACTACTATATGGACATTCAATTGAGTGTTCAATCGTTTATTTTTTTAGGGTTTCCTTTCTATAACTATTCATCTTTGCTTATATATTTGGAAGCGTTAGCTTTTTGTCCGTGTAATGTATGTTATTGTCCGGGTTTCCCTTTCAAGAGTTATTCATCTTTAGTTATCTCGAATTGTTGGTTTGTTTGTTTGTCGGATCAGATATCTCAACCACTGGTTGTTGGGTGTTCAATCGTTTTGTTCCGATTTTTCGTTCCAGAGTTATTCATCTGTTTATCGGGAAATGTTGCGTTTGTTTCCTTCCGATCATATATCTCAAACGTGGGCTGTCGGATCTTCATGAAATATGTTATTGGTGTTCACCACTATGGGGATATTCAATGTTACAGTTATGCCCATATTAGGCGGTTTGCCACATGTGGATATGCACCGGACTTACAGTCTATCTATTGTCTGGATGGGTTTCGTGGATTACTATGGAGACATCATATAATACAAGTACATGCAGAATGAGTCCCATTTCTTTCAGAGATATGTTCAGATAATAATGACCTATGGTCATGAATGAGAATTTAGCATAGAAATGGTTTAATTATGAAAGAGATTGGGATATTTAGCTACATCAGCGTCATTATGTAGTGACTTCAAATATTTTTTGCTTAAAAATACCAATGGCTTGGGGGCACACGATTTTGCAACTAATGAAGCCTTTCTCCCGATACAATGGGATGAAATACACATGTTAACAGTATACATCAAAATGGCGGATAAACATATTTAATGGGTGATAGATCAGTTTTTGACATTTGCGTTGCCTTCCAGATTCAATCTGTCGAGAGACTTCATGATGCTATATATAGGCTATATATATATGTGTGGATTTGTGGTAAATGTGGTAAATACAATCACATACGCATACACAATTCAATATATTTATATTCTAATCATCAAAATAGATATGACAAAAGATTATTGGGAGTCATCAATGGCATATATAAATGCCAATAAATAAAGTGTTGCAAGGATATGCACATGTGGATTACAGATAAAGGCACACATTCAATATGTGTATATATATATTATATATAGATATAATTATATTGGGTTACTGGTATCGTATTCGGTCGTTTGGGTATGAATTATGAATGGCTATAGTAGTATCCCTCAAGAGGACTCACATTGTAGTACTTGCAGCGCATTTCGTATGAATAATTTATGATAATTTTCTCAATGTTTTCTCGTTGTTAGTTTTTAAACGTGTGGTTAATTTCAGTAAATTTGGCCTCTTATAAAATTATGGCTAAATATACTTTTCTCTTAGAGAATGTGGTATACTTGTCACGGATCTCGGTTTATACTGAATAATTATATAGAGTGTGTACTATAAGTATAGATGTTGGTCTGAGTTGCGCTGGAAGACATTGCACTTTGGTAATCGATTATATATTTGGGTGGGAACTTTGCCCATTTTTATTGTCACAGAATAAATTAAGATCACGGAGGCAATATCGCGCGAGATGGTTATTCTAATATAATAATTTGGGCAGCTGTCTGTATTTTGTGTTATTATTACAGATTGAGATTTGCGATAAAGCCAATTTTGTTTTCAAATGCACATTTTGTTATTGTCTGAAATGAAATAAAATCAAACTGTGATCTCTCTTGGGTCTCCAAAATGTTAAAATCACCTTACTTGTCGATTCACCCCATTTGGTTGACCATTGAACTACCACGAGATTTGACATATACATTCTTTCTGACAAAATAATGAAGCATATTATGCAACAGCGATAGAATGATATCATGTATGCAAACGGATCTGTGATAAAATTTAGTGTTTACAATATTACAAGAAGTGTAGGCATAGTACTATCGGCACGAACATCCGCGTATACACCTATATTTAATCACTGGCAGTTATATCTATCAAAACCTGTGTGAGAGCACACCTTCTCGGAAGCTGCAAATCTGATTTTCCTACATTAATTTGCATGTCAGCTGGTGAACTTTTATGTTCCATAAAATCCTGTTCTGCCTCAGGCAAACTGCTCCCACAACAACAAAGCGATACAATTATTGGGATTGTAATATCTTCAACTTTCGTTCAACTAACACAGCCAATCATCCGGATCCGATAATTAAACTGTCCCGCACTTTATAGTCAACAAAATTCACTTGCAGGTGGAAACGTATAAGTGCATTTTATTACAAACAATTCCGCTTTATTGCCCAAAGGTATCCATTCTTAGATTTCATAAAAGCCCACATAATCATATATAGCTTTGTGCCCTGATGTATAAGAGAGGAACTTCATGTTGTAGTCGAGAAAGGGAGTGCTCCTCGTGAAAGGGGACCTTATAACTTAATATTTTGTGACACAAATCAGCATATCTATTCAAAATAGTGCAGTGTATCAAAACTATAGTAACGATTACTCCCCACGAGAGGTGGAAACCAATAACTGAACTATTTCATAAAAAATAATACTTCCCCGGTATTTCCTCGTATGTGAGTTGCCTGACACCCAATAGTATTGCTTCAAAACTGTCCACAACACTTTCTGGTGAGCAACATTAACCAATATATACTGCGGGTGAGTCTACCAATAGAGGGACACAAATGGTGAAATATGACAAAAATTCAAACTCTTTAAGAGTTTCAGTCTAGAACATATAGAATCATTGTTGTCCACCTAATAACGGTTGTGTTATAGTTACACCAACTTATGTGTTTTTAATTTGTATCAATATCCAGATAGGGTAAGTGGGCATGGTCTATGAGATGAAACTCATTTAAATTATCCACCGTCTATTGTCGCTAGAAGAATACATTTTGGACAAAAATGAGCCTTTTCTTAATTGTTGCCATATTTACAAAAGGACAGCCAAAAGTTTTCGCCACACACGTAACGATTCTAACAAGGAACATTCCATTATAAATCAATTCTCGGAATTACAATTTAGTTCTTCAATTTCTCCGACTTTATGTTGAGAACAACAAATTAAACAAGGAAAAGAAAAAGCTGCAAGTTATTCAAAATTGTATAATGTGGTCGGGTGGATACACATTACATCCATAAGGTTGATTTGTTTTTTGTTTTCCGAATTTTGGGAACCACCCACCATACCTTGTAATTTGTATCCATCAATTACTTTACACACCCCCACCTACCCATCGTATACCGGTCTGCATATATGCACTGATGTATGCATATATATATGCATATATATATATGCAAATTAAAGACAAAGTTTTCAATGTTGACGTGTATTGAAACTGGGTGTCATTGAATGTTACAGGAAAGTGTTTGTCTGGTCTACCAGGTTATAGTCTTCATTACATTATGATAAACCTGTTATATTTGGCATTATTCTTCACAAATCTTAAATAACCATGTTGACAGCTCAAAAGAGCTAGGTCAAAATCACATCCCAACACCATTCAATCATAGCAACAACGTAGCAAGCAGCATATGGCATGTCTGCAAGCATAATATATATCGGATAGTCATGGGAGAACTAATCAGAAAATAACCATATTGTGTGTACATATCTTGATCAAAGACAATTATTACATATGCATTTTTTTCCGTTCATAGAAAGAAACACACATCCTTTCAACATTAGTTTTTAGTTATCAGGGGTGAGAACAACTTTAAGTGATTCATATCTAGTCAACAGATAAGACTGGAACACATTCGAGCTGTTTTAAACTAAAAAAAAGCTAAATATTGTATTTGGATAAAAATTGTATGGTCAAGGAGAATACTTGTTTTGGCCTCCGGACACCCACCAACCCAGGGACATTGTGTATCACACTTTTTACCCCTCCGATGTGGTAATGTGATTTTAACCATCGGAACAATTCAGCAAACTGAATAAGTTTCTTTAAGGCTAAAAACTAAACTGAATGAATCTGCTGTTTATTTATATTTACTTATTAAATAATTACGACTTTAAAGTTTCAGATCACAATATATACCACAATTGTATTTATTAACATCACGCAATGAATTCGGCTAGCATATCTCTAAGTAGCCATTCTTAACACTAGATCCCGCAAAGACTTGGACGATTTGCGACTAGCAGAGTTATCGTTGATGACCGATATTATCTCCCCTGACTAGTAGGTATATCGAGCTCTCTTCTGAGCAAATGAGTCATGGCCAGGTGTGTTCTTCTCGAATTAACTTAAACAAAGCGATATTTTATCAAACACTGCAGCATGATTTTATTGTGTTATTGGTCTATATTAATATAATAAAACGACATACATTGGTATAATTATAAAGCCACAACTATTAAAGCTATATTCGCTCACTTATATATTCAATCCTTATCGCTACGAATCCTTATTTCACATACAATGGGAACGGTCAAATGTTTCACTGCTCAGCTGTATATCAAAAGTGTTTGAGAAATGTATACATAAAAATGGACCTTTTAACACTCAATGGGCTATACTACGGTCGGATTTACAGTCAGGATTTGTCCGTGGTGATTCCACGGTCTCTCAACTCACTGATAATCTACGATTACATTGCAGATTAACTGGATCAAGGGAAGGAAATAAGATATGTCATGTGTGATGTAAGCAAAGTGTGTAATAAGGTATCGCACACAGGACTATTGTACCAACTTGATCGTATTGGTATTACTGGTAAATTACTTCAATTCATCGATAATTATCTAAGTCAACGCCAACATCGAGTAATAATCGATAATGAAAATTCAGATTGGAAATCCGTAATAGAACGTGTTCCACAAGGTCATACTTAGACCTTTACTAATTATAGTTTATTTAAATGACATCTCTCGAAAATGTTACCTGTCACATTTGACTTATATCCATGTTTCATACGATAGAAAATCCTGACAGAGCAGCAGATCTGGTGAATAGGGACATCGCGAGATTAGGTGATTGGTCGAAACAAGGCTTGTTACTTTTAATCCTAAAAAAGGTAATCTCTTTTCAAGCCAAATGGGCTGCCAACATAGATGATATGATAGCTGAAGCTCGTATGGAAGAAAATTAACAGTATGCGAATGCATAGATAATCGCTGAATAGAACTAGAAAGAACCTTCAAAAAATATATTGTTCTTGTATTCTTCCAATCTTAGAATACGCTGCACCCGTTTTGTTCAACTGCACAAGTGATTTGAGCACACGACTTGAAAAAAATCAATTCGAAGACGCAAAGATTGTGTCAGGAGCCACGCAGAGCACTAACAATTTAGCGATCTTTTATCTGAACTTGGATAGGAAACATTAGAAGATAGGAGGGAAAATAATAACTACATCATTTTTACAAAATGCTTGTTAGATTGTCACCATCATATATTCATACAACATGATTAACAGCGGTACCCCCGGTTCCCAGAGATATAGTTTTATGAGAAACGACTAAAGACCTCCGCAAGCTGACTACTTGGCATGCATGAATACCTTCCTCCCATATGCGACTCGTCTATGGAATGACTTACCAAGTTACCACCCGAAACTAAAAGAGCAATGTATTTAGATATAATTATTCAAGTCACAGTTAGATGTAGAAAAAGAAGAAATTCTTTGTCATTTAAATTTTTGTTTGTTTGTTGCGAAACTCAAATATTGCACGCCCGTTTACGTTTACGACTCAAATGCAGTAATCATAAATCGAGACCTCCACGAAACCATGCACGTACGCGATGCTGAAAAATGATTATGAGGAGAAATAGAAAGCGTATAAACACTTCCTATTATTCTGTCCAAGATATACTCAACTCAGATCTGATAAATTCTCAAATATTGAACCCCCACTTTTTTAAATACCAAGATCTTACTTAAGGGAAAACCATTGCTATCGTCTGAAATAATGATTAAAACTTCAGAGCTACGGAATACTTTATACAAAAAGCGGTTGTTTCAAACAATATACTAACAATACAACTATTGTACAACGGCGTACAACTGATTTGCTTTACTCCGCCCGGCCATCCGTACGAACATATATGTATCACATCGTAATTAACTCATATATATTTACATACTAAGTGTAATTATCACTAAATCCAGCATTCCTATTGGTCGGCGCCCACGTGACTAGTTGCAATTATTTTTCGGTGAACGCGCAACGGGTCATAACTGCAGCCCCATAATTACATCGACGCGTCATCGGTTTCGGAAAGGAGAACGCGTAATGTTTTGGGCGCGTTTGGACTCGCGCAGGATTGACTTAATAAATCATCATGTTTCAATATAAAGAGCCTCGTTGTTCCTCTTAACTTTGCCAAGGGCGCTATGGGATATTTTGGGCTGGTTTTGTCACGATACACTTTTCGATTTAAATACATTTACAAAAGTGGATTTTTCGCTAAATGTATATACATATAAGGATTAACTGTCATGTGGACTTGTATGAAAAACCCTTCGGGTTTTACACAAGTTATGACCACTCACCTCGCGGTTACATCTCCATAAAAACAGTCCACATGGCAGTTAATCCTTATGTGAATTATCGGATTCGTTACCTTTTGTTTATACATGTATTATGTATTATTGACGATAGCCCATATTCGGGAACAGGATACCCACACACTACGGAAATGTGTTAATATTATGCTTATATACGAACATTTTCACCTTGTAACTCGGGTTTATAAAATCGGATTTTGTTATGATTTGCTATTGTGATAGCCCGGATATGACATAGTGCCCAATACGCATTGTCACCGAGTCGTGGCCATATTGGATCAATACATTCCCATTCCCATTATGGAAATGTTAGTCCAGAACTTTGACCTGCAGCATTAAAACCACGGAACGGGGCTGGATGAATCCAATATGGCCACGAGTTAGTGATTATACGTACACACTACACGTTTCGTCCATCCTTTCTTAACAGAGTTATTGTTGGACATGATAATTGCGAATTGTGTGTCCGTATACGAACATGTCACCTTGTAACTTGAGTGTGGATCTTTTTGGTTGCGATTATAGGTGTGGTGACAGCCCAGCTGTGGAAAAGATGCTCACTACGGGTTTTGTCTATTTATTTTTTACCAGAGTTACAGCCCTGGTGTCCGTACGAACATTGCACCTTATAACTCGGGTGTAGATCATCGGTTGTGTTTTGGTATATGGTGATATCCCAGTTTGGAGAAGGATGCCCACTTCAATATCACGGGGTTGTGTCCGTCCAATTCATTCTAAAGAAATTACGGCCCTCGCTATATACGCCCAGATCACATTATATAAAATATATCCCATATTATATACCATTTGAAAGAGGAAGCTCCAAAACATTTTCAACTTATTCGATGTAATAAACTGTGAAATGTTTTTTTTGTTGAGACAAAGACATCTGTTCTGTGCTCAAGTTTCTGCACAAAGTGTATTATTTTCAATGGAAGAGGAATAACTCTATATATTTAGATATATAGTTATTCCCCTCCCATTGAAAATAAACTGTAGTTTGAATTATGTTGCATTCTGGGAGTCATAACGGGGGAAATTATTTATGATTTCAGCTATTTTCTATTACTCTATGGGCACATTCTGAGACACAGACATTGCACATGGTGAAGAATTATAGTATGTTAATAAAATTTTATGGCATAGATTGTTATTAAAACCGCATATCAAGGAACTATAAAAAAGATAATCGGTGAATCGAAAATTAAGTGGATAACTTAGGATAACTAATATACTAGCATCGATGGAAGGAGACGAATTTTCAGTGGGCTTTGCACGTATATCTTGGACTTGGAAAAGAAGATATTTTCCACAAATTTATAGCATTGTTTACTCAAGTACCAACAATTGGTTGGAATATTTTTTAGTATAGTGATATACCAATATAAGTGAAGGGTACAATCATACATGTACCATCGATTTACTTTTAACAGAATTATGGACCTTCTTGAACTTAGAAAACAGTAAAATGTTTCCTCCATACAAACTTTTAGTATTGCCACTCTCTAAGCTGAGTGTCTGGGCATATCACGTGATTGGCATTGCACTTGTTAAAATTTTGTATATGTATCTTTCCACTGTTTCCAGGAACGGAATGAATATATTCAAGCCCCCCACTTCACAATTCATTACACAACGATATAAAAATTCAATGAGTGAAGAGCGAAATATTTAAATGGAAAGTGATATCTTTCGTTGCCAAAAAAATCTATACTGTTTAATTAGCTTTCTGTCGGCACATGTGTAAAGTCCTTTTTAAAATAGCTTAGTTAAGCCATCATGCATTGAAAGCCTTTTACAATATTACGCAGAAGTTAAAGGTACTCAATCCGATAAAACTCCTCTCAATTACTATTTCAATGGCTTCGGTGGTCAAAAATATTTGATTCGAGTCGAGGAAGCCACCCATCAAAGCTCGGATTTTTTAGATATCGATTTTAGAAATCTATTATTTTTCATTATCGGGAATACTTTCTGTCCCAGAACACAGTCAAAATTTCGTTATTATTACCACTTGATTTTAGAGTTATCCATCCTTGTCTGTTTGAATAGTGTTTTGGTGTACACATCTCGAGAATATTACGAAGTTGAAGGCAATTATTAGTACTCATCTCGAGAAAATAACAAATTTCAAAAATCAATATCTAATAACTCTGAGCTTTGTTTGATGGGTTCCTCGACTCTAATCAAATATTTTGTACCCCAAAAGCCAAAGAAATAGTAATATAGGACCCTCTGATCGGATTGTTGTTGTTGGAATCTGTTGAGATGGGGACCCTCTGATCGGATTGAGTACCTTTAAGGATCTCATATGATTAGCCTTAGAATGCATTGTATTAGTTTATGGTGAAATCAATGAGTATCTCATCGGGTTTTCAACCAAAAACAAGTGGTCTTCTGTGTGTGATACTCTAACTACAGATTGAGTTCTGATACCGATATGACCTCACTGAAAACCGGGGAGGGGTCAGCTTCTTTGTACAGGCTCTGGAGACCTCATTCTGCTTAGGCCTCGTCTTCTGGAAAGTATCTACAGTATCAAATTAACATTGTTTTTTTTTTTCCTATCTGGGAGGTTTCTATATCCCCTAATTTTTAGCAGATAAAATGCATAATGGAGGTACCCAATGGGTGAACATCACCAACTTCAATTGGGGAACTTCAATCTTATCCTAGGTCTATCACAGAGGATGAATTTAGTGATGCTAGCCCGCTGTGTGGGATAGCGTCACTAAATTCACCCTCTGGGGACCTCATTTTGCAAATGACAGACACGCTATTTGCAGGCTTGCCAGTAAGGTAAGATCATCAGACATCAGACAGATAAATAGATAATACAAGAGCAGAATAATTCATATTCATATGTGAGAAATGTTTAGATTGTCGTTTGTTGAACTTATTATCTTTACATGGCATAAGGTAAATAGTCGTCAATTAACCCTTTCAGTGCCAAGTCCGATTTTTGTATCAACCCATATTTCCTTGATCATTTTTCAAATTTATTGATTATTATAATCAATAAATTTGAAAAATGATCAAGGAAATATGGGTGACTTGACACTGAAAGGGTTAATATATAGTAACGGTTAACCTGAGTATACATGTGGATTTTCATGGTGTGTTATATATACAATTTAATTTTTGATATCACAAAATCGAATTATTGATATCACAAAATAGTAAGCATTTAGTGATAGTAATATTTCGATGTTGTGATAACATAAACTGTTGGGGAATTAGTGATATCACCAAATGATTTTAAGATATCACAAAATGGAATTACTGGTATCATGTAAGCATTTGGTGATATCAATAATTCGATTTTATGATGCATAAAATGATTAAATGATATCACAAGGAATTGTAGTCCAGCTATGCCATTTTCTATTTATTGATATCACAGAATTAATTTATGATATCACTAAATCAAATTATCGATATCACTAAATGCTAACTATCTTGTGATATCAAAAATTCGATATTGTGACTGATTGTGATATCAAAAAATGAATTTATGATATCACACATATGAAACATCATGAAATATTTAACGAGATCATATATTCGATTTTGTTGTTTCATATATTCATTTAGTAATATCATAAATGAATTATTGATATCAGTTATAGGTAATAAATAGAAGAACGGTGTCCAATATTGACTCACCTAACTGCATGTAAGACCCTTTGCCAGAGACCAGAAATGTATACACGTCTATCTGTCACTGACAATTCAATGTTTATGTGTGAAAGTGGCAAGTAGAGTTTTTGCAAACCTCCAACAAACAACGTTCCATGTCTTCTGAGCATGTACACCAGAGACTCATTCACTCCATGAAAATTGATCGAGACTTTGCAATTTCTATATATTAGAAATTATTCCGACTTAAATCTGAGGGAAATGCCGATTGTCTATTGTCATAAAATGGTCACGGATGGTACTGATGCTTCGACCGAGGTAAATTGAATTTAATTGTTTCCAGGCAGAAGACAACTAGTTTTTTTAATAAAGTTTGTTAACTATATACATATATATAGAGAGAGAGAATGAGAGAGATGACACTAAGTTCCTAATGAGTTTGACCTGGCGACCCATCACTACTACCACGAGAACAGTTGATAAAATGTACTAACATTCGGTCACTTCCTTCGCCTCGAAAAACATCAGGATACGTCTACACAGATTCACCCGAGATGGACTCAATACATTTATGAAACTCTGTGTATAAGTCAGACTACAAAGTCTTGATTCTATTAAAGGCAATAGTATAAGACAATGGTTATGTACTTACCACACTTAGAGGGCGCTGGGGGTAAATGCTGGCTCGTTCTGGTTTCCTGTTGGTGTTGTCACGAAGCTCACTCTTGGTGGACTAAACTTTTAAGTGCAGAGGACAACCACAGCAGCAGCGGTTTGTATTATAATATCCCGACAGCGTGACAACTACTGGTATCAGAACTGAAGCGTAGAATTCGAACTGACGGGGACCGACACGAACTTGTTTTCCTAATAGATCAGTCCACCCGATAAATTCAAAAGAAAAGCCCTGCCATTATTCACGGTCATTTGGCGGGCGTTGTGGCAATTTGCAGATCTACATAGTACATATTTCTCGATTAAATCCTGTTACGGCAATTTCGATATTTTATTTAATATAAAAGTCACGAACGCCATGCATGGATAGTGATTAATATTACTTCGAAACAATTTTGCTCCAAGGAAGGTTTTATGATAACCGGAGGAAGTTTTTAATGATTAAGCTGTTAAACGAATCGTAGTGCGGAACATTGGAACAACTGCGTGGACAAGGAACAAAAGCGGACGACATATGCCAGTTTGGATACTTCGCATCATGACTACGCTGAAACCAAACCGCCTTATACTCACAACTCTATGTATTGCTCTCTCGTATGCCGATGTGTACTTCCATAATCCAAGGTAAGTGCTTGTATTATATAAACCAACTTTCATTTATCCTAAGTCCAGAAGACAGCTTAAACCGTTTGCATTGTCGCGATGTACATCATTAGACATTTAGTACCCTTGATCAGCCAAGGGTTGGTGTCACCAACTTGGTGAACATATTTTGGTTAGTTGAGCTGAGCTGAGATACATTAACAACGAATACTATATAGGGCGGGTTAACGAAACCCCGGTTCCGGCGAGATATAGTATGGAGGTTTAGATTGAAAAACGTCCAACTTCGCCGTCGATCATAACAAATTAAAATTTCCTGTGACTGAAGGAGAATAATATAACAACAAAGCCGTCCTATTTTAAACTGAACTGCCCCTACTTCCTGTCGGAGATATCAGCCGTTATTTTCTACGCAATTCAGATGATTTAGAAAACTACTTTTGTTATCTGGAAGCTTTTAGGAAAAATTTCTTCCCGAGCACGATTGATGTGTGGAATGCTTTTCAGAAGAATTAAAAAGTAAAGCATATGACGCTTTTAAATCTACAATTGTTCCAAATATCGTACATTGTCGAATCAGAAACATTTGTAGCGATCTGAATTATTTATGGAACACCAACCCCAATAACTCACATGCTCTGTATTCCGTGTTCCTTGATAAACATTTCTGCTATAAACATGTATCAGGAACGAGGCTATATGTATGTTGTCAGAAATATTTTTCAGATACATTAAAATGTGCTTAAAGTAAAGTAAAGTAAAGACCTGATTTATGATAAACTTAAAAACCACATCGCTGATAACGCCACCAGACAGGGGGGTGTGGGAGGGGTGTCTCACCCCCCGAACTTTGGTCAAAATTTTCAACAGTTGGAAATTTTATACCTGCCGAAACATTAGTTGGAAATTTCACACCAACAATAAGGTTGAAAATGTTCTTGTAGTTTGATTTTCAAACAATTTATTGGGGGGAGTTAATTTGTTTTTGGACCAATATTTGCATATTTTCCTATTTTTTGTCAAAAATTTGGAATGAAATTGTCATCAGTTGGAAATTTTCCAACCTTAGGGGGGGGGGGGTGACAGGTTGGAAATTTCCAACACTTGGAAAGCTTGTGTCCTGGTCCCTCCTCCGTGGCCAGTCAAAAACTGCTAGTTAATTTAAGAAAACAATATTGTCATACATTTGGTCAGCATTGTCATTGGAAATTTTCCAACCTAAGTGGGGATGTCAGGTTTGAAATTTCCAACTCTAGGAAGGCTTGATGCTAGTCTAGATGGTAGGATTTTGCGATTTTCTTGTTCAGATTTCAAAACCATGGTCGGCCCGGTGTGTCATTGTCCCCGTGGCCAATAAAAAACTGCTAATTAGTTTAACAAAACAATATTTTACTATATTTGGTCAAACTTGTGGACTGAAATCAGTTGGAGAATTTTCCAACCTGAGGGGAAGTATTAGGTTTGAAATTTCCAACACTATAGGAAAACTTCAATTGAGGCCAGTCTAGATGCTATAGGATTTGCGATTTTCTTCCGGGCGGAACAACCATGGTCAGCCCGGTGTGTCCTGGTCTCTTGCCCGTAGTCGTGTGCATTTGTCTGGAGTTAGAACACTAGATGTTAGAATTTATGCAATTTTTCAGGTTAAAGGTACTCAATCCGATAAAAACTCCTCTCAATTACCATTTCAATGGCTTCGGAGGTCAAAAATATTTGATTCGAGTCGAGGAAGTCACCCATCAAAGCTCAGATTTGTTAGATATCGATTTTAGAAATCTATTATTTTTCATTATCGGGAATACTTTCTGGCCCAGATCTCAGTCAAAATTGCGTTATTATTACCACTTGATTTTAGAGTTATCCATCCTTGTCTGTTTGAATAGAGTTTTGGTGTACAAATCTCGAGCAGGATACGAAATTGACGGCAATTATTAGTACTCATCTCGAGAACATAACAAATTTCAAAAATCAATATCTAATAACTCTGAGCTTTGTTTGATGGGTTCCTCGACTCGAATCAAATATAATTTACCCCCAAAGCCAAAGAAATAGTAATATAGGACCCTCTGATCGGATTGTTGTTGTTGGAATCTGTTGAGATGGGGACCCTCTGTTCGGATTGAGTACCTTTAAAATATCTGAATGTTCTCCTACCTGGAATTTAGAACCATGGTTTATGAATATATAGGATATTAGGCCTGAGAGTACTGAGGTGCAAGGGGGGGGGGGGTGCAAATGGAATTATGCAAAACTTGTGTTTGGTCCGAATCTGATTCAAGGGGGGTGTGCAGTGTTGGAATTTCCCAAGGTGGACGCCCCCAACGGAGACCCTCTAGCCACGTCCCTGAACGCTATGCATGCGCGCCTGCACGCGGAAGCCCCGTTGAAGATGCGGAAGCCTTTCTGTATGCATCGCCCCTTTTATATATACACAGCATCGCACGGAATTTATACAAACCGTGAGAAATTACCCTACCACATAACAAGAACAGTATTATTATAGATAGACAGTTATGTAGTCTATTTGTCAGAATGCATACAATTTTAACACACAACAATAATAGAAATTATAGAAAAATAAATATTACGGCATCCTGCCAGGGTCGACATAGCCTTGTGTTTGGGCTGTCTTCCTGTCAACCCCTTTACAGAAGTATATTTTGCTGGCAACCACACGAATTCACATTAATACGTTGGGATGATGCGTGCCAATTGATGTATGGTAGCTATTGATGCAGCTCTAATGCTCATTCAATTGTCTGGTAGGTTTGCGACTAGTTGTGAATGACCTCCCGCGAATCCACCAAAAATGAATATGCTTGACTCTTTGCCATGACCCCCCCCCCCCTCACCGCCTATTATCGTCCATCCAACGTAACCCAGTCGTCCCCTCCGCAATATTTTAGTTGTCCCCTAACGTGACAACACCCCTAATGTCTATTTAATAGCCATGCTATTGTCATGTTCCATCCAAATATTCCCTAATGTGTACAAACACTATATCGCCGTTCTTTGATTCTTATACTTATAATTAAGTCCATACCCCATTTTCACCCTCGGGGTGGCACCCCCCCCCCGGGGGTGATGGGTGGGGGGTCGGGTGTTTCTAGCTGGTATTTGGGGCCGGCCACCCACACATGCCGTCAAATCGGTCGAAATCCTTTCCGTTCTCGAAAATGGTCCATATCCCCATTTCACCCCCTCGGTGGCACCCCCCGGGGTGATGGGTGGGGGTCGGGTGTTTCTAGGTGGTATTTGGGGCCGGCCACCCACCCATGCCGTCAAATCGGACGAAATCCTTACCGTTCTCGAAAATTGTCCATACCCCATTTTCACCCCCTCGGGGTGGCACCCCCCCCGGGGGTGATGGGTGGGGGGGGTCGGGGTGTTTCTAGGTGGTATTTGGGGCCGGCCACCCACCCATGCCGTCAAATCGGTCGAAAGCGACATTTAAAAAAATAAGGAATAAGGAATAGGGAATAAGTTCCAAATGTCATGTTCGTATCGCCTCAGCCATATTGAATGCGTGGAACTCACCAACCTCGAAACCACGTGATTCCCCACCGTGACCTTTGTCACATTCCGGTCCGGTCATGGGAATCAAAATGGAAATATGGCCAGGATATATATACCTAAGTCAATACATATAATCTAGGAAACGGTTATAAATCAATTAATAGATTAAGAGCGTTCATTACGCGTAAACTGGAAAACAGTTTAGATTACGGACTGGCTTAAGTGCCGTTGCCCAATTCATTTTCCGTCAATTAATTTTATTGTATACGTCTTGTACGCGGTAATACGTAATTTAATTTATGGCTTGAGCCATAAATTAAATTTATATCAAATTATTAACTTTGATTTTAAGATAACCCAATAACCTGAATGTTCACAAAATTCATCTTCAACTCAAAATACCTATTTTTCTATATATTATCGATACTAGATCGTTGTTATTACCGGGAATGTTTTGAAATTGGCTTATATATAGTACCCATTTAAGACTCATGTCTTACTCTGTGTGACTAAAAAACCGCCACGATCACACCGTTCTGCTGAAAATGCTTTTGTTACTAACCTTGTATATATTTGTGAACTTTATGCCTCGACTCATTTATATCTCGGTAGTCCATTTAGTCGACACGGCGAACATTATATTATGCGTCGATGGCAATGCAGTGATGCATGTATACTTAAATGAATTAAATATTATAAATATGCACGATTGCATGCTGCGTATATATACCTTACTCGTATATATTTACATAGCAATATGGCGGTTTGCGCTCCAAAACTCACCTAATAATATTCGGCTTTGAATTTTTCCCAATATCGAATCAGGTCGAAAATACTTGAACCATAGATCCCCAGATTTTTTTTTTACCCCACCCCACATAGTACTTAATCCTATAGAAAGGTATCCAACTTGGCCGGACCTAATTTTTTATAATTGTGTTCATAGCCATTTTCCCAGCTGTTTTCAATGTTTCGCACAGAAGTGAACCAATTACGCTCTTTAGTTATGCCATAATCAAGAATAGACTAACACAGAGCCCTCACAGAGCTTTTCTGTTCCATGCCGTACACATAGCTGTTTGTTTGGGACCCAAACACCGCGTTCAAAGTTGTATTTTTATGACTACAATGCGTCTTTCGGGGACATACAGCCCGTAGAAAGTTAGTTAAAATCACAGGTCCCCAGAACAAAACTTGACCCCACCCCAATAGTACTTTATCAAAAAGAAAGGTATCCAACTTGGCCGGGCCTAAATTTTATTTATTTTAAATTTCAAAGTTCACAAACAGGTTCAAAA
This sequence comes from Siphonodentalium dalli, assembly GCA_032622095.1. NCBI lineage: Eukaryota > Metazoa > Mollusca > Scaphopoda > Gadilida > Siphonodentaliidae > Siphonodentalium > Siphonodentalium dalli. The sequence goes on along the minus strand of CP136061.1, from coordinate 187,206,104 downwards.
TATACAAAAACAATGTTTGTTACATAATGCCTCATATATAGGTAGAAATATATTTTATTACTCTTCAATTGGTTAAGAAAATGACTAAATCCTTTGGCACACCCTAGAGACCACATCCCTCATCCGATTCGGGGTGACCTCTAGATGGGAGCCTCCTATTTTTACCGAAATTTGTTGAAAAACATGGCCGCCAGCGGCCATCTTGGAATTTACACTTTCATTGACTAAATCCTTCGGCACACCATACAGCACGGGGTCGCACCTGCCCCGTGAGAACTGGTTCGCATTCAGTTTTGGACACTGTGTGCATTCGCCAATGTCTTGAATTTTCGCGAGAAACGGACAAGACATTGCAGAAAATGCTAAGGATTTCTATCGTTATCAGGAATACGATATATGTGTGAGCCTCCATCGATAGCTGTTGCTATAGATAACAATACGAGCCATTTAAAGACGCCAAATTGGTACCGTTTGAATGAGAGATGGGGTGGGGGCACTAAATTTGATAAAAAATATTTGTTTAGTCGCCGATTACCACCAAACCTACACATTATCATCTCCGTGATATCAGGAGTCTAATGGTGTGGCTTATAGCTCTCAACAGTGGTGTTATTCGAGTCAGGCGTGCACCGAAGGGGAGAGGGGCACCAAAATTGATAAAAAATATTTTAGCGCCGATTTCCACCAAATTGATTTAGATTTAGATTTATTTATTTATTATAGTGACGTTATGTTAACAAACATCCGGCCCATAGGGCCTATAAGTCACTTGGTACACAAATACAATATTATTATTAATGCATGTTTTGGCTATTTAGATAGATTTGATTGTCTGATTGAATATGCCTGAGATATAAACCGAGCAGTATGTACAGCACAATTATTTACACAGTGAGCCATGATATCTACATCAGAATGAAACGGGGAAATTTCGACACGAGAAAATAGGTTTTAACGTTCCTGACTGTAAGCTGGACAACGAATGAGAAAGTGAAGTGAAGTTTCCACCTCGCCTGTTTGACACAAAACACAAATCCTATCCTCCACGTCCTCATTTCGGAAACGACCCGTTTCTATTCTGAGAGGCAATATGCCACAACGGAACTGAGCCATCAGCGAACGTTCTCTGCGCGATATCCGCGAAAGCACGTAGGGTTCCACACAGTATGTGGTTTATAGTTTATACGTACGGAGCTTCCTGAGGCTCCTGACATCAGTAAGCCAGTTAGCTTCATTAAGTTCATTCAGTTTTATTGTTATTTTTTCTATGTCACATTTATTCATATAGTCATATATTTCACACATGTTAGCCTTTGAAAACATCTCCCTAATTCCCCTGCACCAGTTGTCACTTGAGACGGAAAAGAACTCTACCATAAACATATGTTTTGTCAATCGAGAAAGGTCCATCAAGATGAGTCTGTTCCACAGTCTGGCCTCCTCCAACCACCTCCGATGCATCGAGAACTTCCATCCAAGTTCACCGTTAAGTGTAAATCGGTGAACACCGAGGAAATAACGTCCAGCTCTATTCTGGACCATGTATGTTTATAACATGGTAGTCTCTGTGACCCCACACACCACTGGCATAGTCCAGTATCGGAGTAACGCAGTTCATGTAGAGTTTTTTGAAGGTGTCAGCACCAAGTTAAGTCCGTGTACTTTGGAAATCACTGCTCCGAGTGCCCTCCCTCCCGCCTTGGACAGATGCTCCGCGGCCTTATCAAAATGAGAGTCTTCGTTAAAAATCACACCCAAATACTTGTAACAACTAACATAGTCCAATATATTATCTCCTATTCTGAAAACAAAATCACTTCGTGGCCTATGTTTGTGTTTGAAATGAACAATTTTAGTTTTTGATGTCTCCACTGTGAACACCATTCATTTACCACGTTTAGAATTGTTTGTAAGTGTAGTTCATCTTCGGCTATCAGCGCAATGTCGTCAGCGTACAACAGTAAACTGACCTTCATCGCTCCAACAGTTACCCCCGCGTATAGTTCTTTGACTTTAATGGCTAGATCATTAATGTACATATTAAATAACGCTGGTGACATATTGCCCCCTTGCCTCACTCCATATAATGTTGGAAACCAGTTAGTGCAGAAATTGTTGACGCGCACACACGATTCAGTCGACGAATACATCGCTTTTATTGCGTGATAGAAGTCACCGTCAACGCCGGACATTAACAAACGGTATTCAAGCAGTTCTCTATCCACCATGTCGAAGGCCTTTTTGAAGTCGAGAAAAGCCACGAACGTAGAAGATCTGTTCCGAAGTATACTGGACAACACAAACACATGATCATTACAAGAGCGGTCTTTGCGCGGAACCCATTCTGCTCATCAACAATCAAGTCCATATTCTCCATAAATGCATTCAGTCGAATGTTGAGAACACTACTATAAAGTTTAGCGACCACTGACTGAAGACTAATACCTCGGAAGTTAAGTGGGGTGCATTTGTCGAGAGATGGGTCCTTAGGAATTGGGCTGATAACCGATTTTCTCCACGTTGATGGAACAATCCTTGATCGAAAACATACATTGAACAGTTTATGAAGCAGTTCCAACATCGCATCCGGCTTGAGTACTTCGTTGTGCAAACAATCAACTCCAGCTGCTTTACCACACTTAGCTGACTTTACAACAAAGCGAATTTCATCCACACTAATATCCCTATTCAGCAGACTATGAACATTGTCGTTACTATTTCCGTAGAAGTCCATCGCGCTTTCCATCTCAAGTTTACGTTTCACAGCATTCTCCTTAAACCCGTCATCAAAGTCCGCACCGCTTAAGTCCACTGAATACAATTTCTCAAATTCTCGTTTCCAAACCCGAAGAACAGTTTCGCGATCGGACGTAACACAACCATCATCGTCGTAGCAAAACGCGGTACCACTCTCTACCTTTTTTGGGCCAAGTCGCTTCAAATACTTCCAGAACCAAATTGATACACATTCTTCTCCTTGGTACAATGAATTTAATCGTGTGATTTAAAGACGCCAAATTGGAGCCGTTTTGGTGAGAGATGGGGTGGGGACACTAAATTTGAAAACTTATAGATCATAATAAGGAGTCTTATTGTGTTGCTCAAAGATGACAAAAGTTGTGCTTTTGGGGTCAGTGGTGCGTGGAATCTAATCTTGTGATTTAAAGACGCAAAATTGGTGCTGTTTGGGTGAGAGATGGGGGGGGGGGGCACAACATTGATACATATTTGTTTGTCGCCGATTTCCACCAATTTATATATAGTCATCTTCATAATGAGTACAATTTTGTGGTTTAAAAATGTCAAAAGTAGCGTCGCTTGACACATCGATAGGGAGGGGAGAGTCACAAAAACTGATACTAAATATGCTTAGCGCCAATTTCCACCAAATTCATACACATTCTTCCCCAAACGATACGAGGAATCAAATCAAATCAAATGTGGGTTCAAGACGGCACATTTGGTGCTTATATTTGCGAATATCTGTATGTCTGTCTGTGTGCCATATAACTTCACGGGGACCATCTAGATGGGACCAAATGAGTATAACAGGGGTAACTATTTTGAGGAAGATAATGGTGTGGGTTAAAATTTTCTAAAGTGACGCTGTTTGTGTCATGGGCAGAACAGGGGGCAGGAAAACATAATCATCTCCATAATATGAGGAATCTAATGATGTGGTTTAAAGATGTCAAAAGTGGCGCGGTTCGAGTCAGGGATGCACGGAAGGGGAGAGGGTAACCTAAATTGATACAAATATGTTTAGAGAGGATTTCCACCAAATTGATTCCCCACGATACATATAGAAGGCATCCAATCGTGTGATTTATAGATGCCAAATTGGTACCGTTTGGGTGAGAGAAAGGGAGGGGGCACTAAATTTGTTGATCATTTGTTTAGTCGTCGATTACCACCAAACTTATACATAATCATCTCCAGGCTACCAGGAGACTAATGGTGTGGCTTATAAAGCTGTCAACAGTTGCGTTATTAGAGCCAGGAGTGTACGGGAGGGGAGAGGGGCACAAACATTGATAAATATGTTTAGCGCCGATTTCCACAAATTGATACACATTCGTCTCCATGATACAAGGAATTTATCGTGTCATTTAAAGACGTCAAAATTGGTGCCGCTTGGGTGAGAGATGGGGAGCACACTAAATTTGATAAGAATTTGTTTAGTCGCCGATATACGCCAAAGTTATATAAGGTCATCTCCATAATTCGTTCGAATGAGTTTTTGGCGTTCAAATTGCACAACCTCGACAAATGGTGACCGAATTAACTCACTTGAACAATTATCTCTTCTCAGCTGTCATATTGATATTAGAACTGGAAATCAGGGCATTCATGTATTGAAACCAGATCCAAACATGGAATGCAAATACCACAAAATTCCAACGGTAACTGCGGTAGAACTATATAGTTACCATATATTTGCTAAAGTAAATCATGGTATTTTTTATAAGGGCGTTTATATTATAATTTTTGCAAGTCCTCTTTTTTCAGAGGGAGCAACAACAGGCTGGACGAATCAAGCAGAGAAGTGAGAAATAATAAAAGGTAATTCAGACTTACAATAATATGTATATATGGTCAAAATATTTACCCCAGTCACTGCTCAACTTCAACTCATTTTTTAATTCAGTATTGTCTAACATTTATAAATGGACTGCCATTATATTAGTAACGTATTTACATACGGTTTGGTCATATCATTCGATCGGTCAAATTTAGCATTATTTTTGGAAGAACCGACCAAGAAAGCCAAATCTGCAGAGAGCGTAGATCGGGTCCCCCAACATTATAATGTACACGTTCCGGACCTAGGCTGTCTGCGATCGGGACTTCCAATCACTGCACAAAATCGAACACCCACAACGGCGATTATAATATATATATATATATGCTACAGTAAATCAGGGATTACATAAAATCAATAAACTGGCCCAGTGAATACTGAAAGTGTCAGGGATTTCATGAAACCACTAGAAGTGGCCAATGATTACGCAAAATCACTGAAATCTGTTCAGTGATTTTACCCATCTTTACTGTTTGGGTTTCAGTAAATAAGTGTAATGGTTTTTAGACTACCACACTATCTACGTTATACATTATATGCTCAGACAAGTTGTCTGCATTGCGTAATCATCTTCTCTGTTGACGTTGTTACAATCTGAGAGCCAAACAGAGCTAATATAGGATTTGTTTATTTCAATCATTTTAATGATATTGAAATAAGTAGATGTTGTGTACCACAAATAGTTGGCTGTTTGTCATACCGTCATCTTCATTCTGACGTGGCGTCTGACAACAAGGAGGGGGTTTCGAAAAGAAGGTGTTCAAGTAGATCTGATTTATATGCAGTCCTTGGAGATTTATAACTACAAGTGGATCCTGGTTTACCAAGACCAGACGGCCTTACGAAAGTGTGCATACTAAGGCCGTTGACAGGCAAACGAGCAACGGAGATGGCCTTCCAACTTCTAGATAAAGTTCTTCTGTTCGGGGCACCAGCATTCTGCAGAGTGGCAACGGATCGGACTTCACTGCTAATGTAATCAAAGAGCTAACAACTATGTGACCAGAGTTGACAATTGTTCACGGTAAACCACGCCATCCTGGTTTGTAAACAATATTTATTTCTACCCTCAAAGAACATATATGATATTTTTTTTACAAATGTTTGTGACATGATTTAGAATAGATGAGTATCTAACAACAAGCGACGAGTCATCAGAAAAGAAAAGACATGGAGTATATAAGAAGAGCGTAGGACAAGATTCCAAGTTGAAGAGGACATGATATGAATTGCAGGATATGAATAACAAGATAATGGTGAATTTAATAAGCGTAGAACATTGATAAATCTGCTGAGGTCAGAGAGAGAGAGGGAGAGAGAGAGATAGATAGAGAGAGAGAGAGAGAGAGAGAGAGAGAGAGAGAGAGAGAGAGAGAGAGAGATTCTCAAAGTCAAGTGTCAGTCGAAAGGGCAAATGGAGATATTATTGATATGCTGTTGGCCTGGCTCGCTGACAATAAGAAAACAGACTGGCCCAAAGGTTTAGAGATTTCCCGTAATTACTCATTTCACTGATTTACTGTAGCATATACACACTAAAGAAAAGGTTGGCGGAGTATAGACGACGGGGTGACTCTCACACTTGTTTGGAAATAGTGCTGAACAATAGTCTGTCATCTAGAAAAAATGGGTTTCGTAAACTGTATTGGGGATTTTGGGCAACATGTGTTTTCCTCAAGCCACTATACCGGAGATATTGAAAAACAATGTTGACAATATTCTTATCCAGTTAGTTGAAAAATTGAATGTCAAAATGAGTAGATCAATTTTACAAAGAAGTACACATATGGCAGTCATCGGAGAACTTGACAGGTTTCCTTTATTCCTTGAAGCATTATATAAAATGGTCAAATACTGGATCAGAATTAATAAGTCTCAGGTATGTTGTTTACATCGTTCATCGAGCACACGGGTGTATTTTTGCACTCATAGCTGGCTTACATTCATTAATTTATTGTATATATTCTGTTTAGTATAACAGGAGATGGTCCCATAAATGGCTGGACTTAGTGTACAGTCCCCTTTAAGAAAAAGTACAGTTGGTTTGGAAGCATTGATACATTATTAAAATACATTAAAGATACAGTTGGCCTTGGCGGTGGGTATCCTGTGAAAATATTACCACCCGTCAAAAACCGCCACAAACAGAAAGAACATCAAAATGTAGACAGACTTTGTCCATATAGAAATAAGAAATATCGCATAAACAGTATGTTATTGTCATATGTTTGGCTATTGTTATGTAAACAAAAGCATAAAAAGTTACTTTTCTGGTGTTTGTTTATATTATCATAGTAAACACAAAGAGCGTTCTTTGTTGGTGAATTCCTTATATGGAACTAATAAAGCCATTTGTGTGTGATTAGCCAGTAGCATTGTGCTGTCCTCTGTAACACAACCAGGCTCTTGCTTAGGTAAAATATAGTAGGTCTTTATGATAACATGCTGTTTATATATGAACGAAACTGTATGCGTTTTAACGTTTTTCTGTTTACGGTGTTTGGAACAAATATGATTTTTTCCGACAATTAAGGCCTCCCGTTCCTTTAATATTCAGGAATTAATTCATTAATCTAAAGGATAAATCAAGCAAACATATGGTGCAGTATATGGTGGTTTGATAGAAAAAAAGAATACCTTCTGGAGAAATGAACTATGCATAATTACAGACCAAATAAAAAGTATGGGGATAAACTAAGACCATGACCATGTACAGACTTTTGAAGAATAATATCTGCTCACCAAATCCAACCATTTATGGGACATTTTCCTATTATACTCAACAAAATATATGCAACTAATGAATGATTTGAGTCAGGGATGAGTGCAAAATACACCCATGTGCTCTAAAACGATGTTAAGAACATGGTAATTATAATGAAAATGAGTTTATGACTCGAGCAAGATTAAAAAGTAGAGACATGTAAGCAAAATTGTCTATTTATCGCATAACCATCAACCTAAAAACATGAATGCTGCATCCGTCCGACTAAATTTCGCACGGGTTACCAACGGCGTCTGATAGACCTTTTCCCAATCTCAAAACATGAAAATATGTTACAGGCTTGTGGGAAACCGTACTCTACAGCTAATAAATCTTTTATTTAGAAGAATATGTATAATTATCAGTACTATAATAATGGTGTCCATTGTATACACATATCGTCTGGAGCTATACACACATTTTTCTATATATACACAGATTGTTTGATAGCCAGGACAATGACAGAGGAGGGTACAATGTCGGTGCTTTGTACTACTACGCTGGGTCTAAGCTCAATATAGAATGGTGAGTGTAACTATGTTGTACCAGCTAAGATGTCTATTATCAGAAACCTTAAATGTGTTTCACGTTGAACCTGAATTTGTATTTCGACTTGGAACAAACCATATTGGGGCCTCCGGTGGCTCAGTTGGTAAATGCATGTCGCAATAGGTCAGCATAATCCTGTTTATAATCCAGATGAGCTAATAACCTGATGTGGGTACTAGTATCTGTATGGGAAAGTGTTGTTAGTTGCTTTGTGGGGGTTTATATGTGCAGTCAGGTGATTTAAATCAACCTGCTGCACGGTCTTTCATCCACTCCTAAAATTGTCAACGTCGTGATAAGATCTTGTGACTGAAAAGACAATAAAATAAACAGACAAATCATATTGAATCGATCATCGTTCAATCATACATTTATAGGGAGACGGATCGTGTGGAACAAGTCCTTTCGATCGTGAGCAGGGCGTGAAAACAGATTCTTTTGAGAATTTAAGCAACATTTTGCCTTATTCTGTCTTTTAATATGCGATTGTTACCAATCATGTTACCATATTTCTTATCAAAATATGCAGCTAGGGCTATACTTAAAAAGGACACACAACGAGTACCACGAATACATGTCTCGTCGTAATCAAGCACCATTAGAGACCTTTCGCAAAATATCGAATACGATTACGGATATGGACAATATCCTGCCATGCAGTATACGGCCAAAATTCGATCTTTACGCACGGGGGTTCTTATGCATGTGGGCGAAATATACCCCACTCAGTTTAATTATGTGTCAAAGGTGTGCTATCGGCCCTGCTTGTGGGCGCTCTACCAGTATCCGTGTGGTGTACAACACACGGATAAGAACATGGAATCTGAAAGAGACACACATTACTTTTTCCCCATCAAATATAGGTGTAATTGAATATAGTGGGGTATATGCCGTCTCACCAATACCATCGAAGGACGAAGGTAAATTGAGATGGTGTCCACCTTACTATATAGGACAATATATCCTATCCGTAATCGTAATAGTAATTTTGCGAAATAACACTTTGTACATGTATTTTGGAATTAACCATTCATTACTTAGGTATCAAGGTATCAAGAGTAGCATGTCCATTTATGTAGCGACGATGTCGTCTAACGTGCATAGGACACTGACAAGTGTGCTGTCTTACTGTCATTGTTGACTTGGGTAGTTTCTTCATTTAAAATTAAAATAGGATGTTCGTAATTACACAAGGGATGGGGTCAGGAAGACAATTGCAGCATACAATGTTGAAATTGTATTTTTGGGGGAGAAGGACTTACAACCGCTGAAGTCTGATAAATAACGGGGAGAATAGCAGGATACGGCAGACAAAGGGTGTGCAATGTTTCAAATAACAATGTGGATGCAATGCTAATTATGTAATCTTTGTGAAAAACACAAGAAAGTCACTCAACACTATCGCTAATAAAACTTATCAAAAAAGGTTCAGATTTCATACACAGGTAACCAATAACAAGTAGAATATTGAAGAACTCACCGACAAAATACAAGTATTCTTTGCAATGGCAGAACCAGGAATACCGAAATCAAATGTTGTTATATCAAAGATGAGTACTTGTTTTGAAATACTGAGCATGTTAATTAAGTTCAATTAGGACTTATACTCAGCTTTTTATTATATGAGTATAGGTCCCGGAAATTCTACACCTACCTATACCCAAGGATGAACATTATACAATGATACAGGAAATATGTATGTATGTGTATACTCATACCATTTGAAGTACTAGAATAACTAAGCGGATATTGACACAATATGGATAATTGAAATTGGACAATGAAAAGCTGTGATAACTGATGGCATTGGTTTTTTTGTAGTACACTGTTTTCTTTGTCAGAAGCCGGACCCATCCCATGTATCGTGTTATGAAAGACAAAATGTTGAGCAAATATTGAGACTGTGATCCATTTCTCTTGATTAATGGTCTATTTTGGTCCAGTTTATATAAGCCTGAATATTTATATTCATTTTAGTAGTCATTATTTGTCTTTAAACATGGATTTGAAAAAAAAGTATGTACATGGCATACATGGCATTGAAATAATATACGATAGAGGCTAAGAACCACCCACCGGACCTTGTATCCTGCAGTTATCTCACGACCCCTTCCCACCCATATTACATGCACCGAATCTCTATTCCAGGACCAACCAGCACTCGTGTAACAACCCGAACGCTAATTGTGAGATCATATTGCAATACATGTGTGGAGATAATGTCCGCGATGGAGCTTCAACTCGGTGAGTTTGCAAGTCAGTAAGATGGCTACCAAGGGCTAATACTAATTATATTAATAAGTAATTCGCCAGCATAATATACTGCTTGCAAAGGTATGTTGTTATTCTCATATCACAAGAACGTGTCCCGTCAACATCATAGCTAAATCCGCAGGGCTCACCGACAAATTGTGTAAACATTATCATAAGACAATGTTAGCCAAGTTTGGTATTAGCATTTCCTATCTTGCAATTTTCAAATGTGAGCTCGATTGTGGGCACACAAGACAACATGTGGTACATAATGAAACTACTGTTGCAACGAAGTTCCTGTACTCGTCGTATACTAAAGCCGTACAGCGTACGAAAGACGCGGCCTCATATACGTTGCTTCCAATGCATACGACAGAGTATAGAGCCGCCACCTTCACTTCTTTTAGAAACTTGTTTAAACAAATTGGTTAACTCAGCCGGGTCCGTATGAGTCAGGGTCCGTAACAGTCGGTGGTCCGTAAAAGCCAAGGTGCTTATCGGCCCGCGTCCGTATCAGCCGCATACCATCCCAAATCATGTTTAGATGGCGCCGGCCCGTGCACGCGGCTCGGAGGGCAGCCCATGCCACAAATTATCCATTTGGCCGATTTATAATAAATAAATAGCGTTGTAGAATATCTTAAAATTGTATCAACGCCCTTGGTTATAATCATAACATTGCGTATACATATATATATCGAGAAGCTCGGGCGTTGAATCAAGTCATTTGTGAAATATGCATGATACAGCAATAGTATCCCAAACTGTGAACAAAGTACCATTATTAGCTACGATTGTCGACGAGACACATTGTTATTGATTGCAGGATTATACCAGAAAAACTCACTCAATGCAAGGGTTCTAACTGCGAAACGGACTATAAGTATGGTATGCACGAAGACTTTGCATACTGGACGAGATGCCGCAAGCGAGCACGAAACGGCGGACTGTTCACAGCTGACCAGGTAAATGGTCGACCTAACTCGAAAACAATGAAGCGTTGTTATGCGACAAATACATGCAATATATATATGCTGGGATTTTTTTTTAGTTTAAACATATTTTATTGTATCATTTATGTACAATTGGAATTGGGGCACAAGTTATAACAACTTAGGTGGCTCCTCTCCCACGCTGGGAATTCGGACCGGTAAATAAATTTAGTTGTCGTCGGTAAATAGTGGTCAGTCGGCCGGACACAGTTTTCAGTGTTGTGCATCTAAAAGTCGTGCGTAAGATGATATTGCAATGCGTCTTGAAATGGTTATTGTGGGTTTAATATTAAGGCATGTGGTCGTGCTAAATGACAACGAAATAAGCACCCGATCATAGCGATGTGATATGCTACCACGGAAATCTGTTTTAAAAGTTAAGTCCTGGCACCGCTAACAATTAGGACTGATTTTTCTAGCTTGGGACCCGCTCTCCAACTGCTGACACTGCTAACATTGTTAACAAATGTTATACTCTACACGCAAATATGCTAAAAAGTTAGGCAGTGCTAACAAGAATAACATAGTCAGAAATGGTAACGCGCTCAAGATCATATATTATATGCCCATGCTTGTAATTATAGAATATAAAATGTATTGGTTTCGCGAATGACCAACTCAGAATTCCGTTAAAATAACAATAACATCCAGCACCTAATTAACGAACCGGCGGCCGTCTCCGACCACAACCATCAGTGGGCTGCAGAACGAAACATATCTATAACAGTTGAAATATAAGACTTACAAATTATCTTTTAAATTTCTTTTATTGGTAATTGACATAGCTTGTCACAAACCAAAAATCAACATTATTGACTTAATAATGTAAAGGACAATAAACGAAATTGAAATTCCCAACTACACCTTTTACCGGACTCGGCCTCCTGGTCGCGCAGTTCGACTTTTAAACCGGAAAAAACAATTATCTATAAATAAAATGCCCATCGGACCACAGCTATCAAAATTTGCTGAACAGTATACACGCGGCGCGCGCTAATGAGATCTGATGGTTCTAGCTTGAGACCCGCTCTCCATCTGATGGCACCACTAACGTTGTTAACAAAAAGAACTACAACTCTCTATATAACGTACTTTCGACTAAATAACGGATTTGTCAAATACACTTTCAACACCACAAGCTAGTGAGTAACTTTGGTCTTACATACGTCATATTCACCTATTGGGTGGCTGGGTTTGCTGGAAATTTTGGAATCGTCCTTTTAAATTAGTTCTTCAGAGAAAGGAAAAAACGTTCGTTAAAAATCGCTTCTTTAAAAAACGCTCTTTAAAATTACAACTTCGGAAAAAAACGATCTTTAAAATAATACTCTTTAAAAATGTCAACAATAGACGGTGTAATTTGTGAAGTCTGGCCATCCGCTCTGGCAATAACACCATTGTCGCGATGAACATTTGAAGAGAGGACTGTATCAATCACTTCTCGGCAAGTTGTGTCTATGTCAGATATATATGGCAAGAAACGTGAGCAGAAAGTTATGGGGGTATGTTTTTCCCCATGTCTTGGGACAGAGCGTGACAAGTCTTAATGGTTACCGAAGCTGATAGAAGACATATTTATTTCTAGTGGTTATCTGCGTCTCAGTAGAAACGTATATAGAAGTGATTTCTCATCTGTATCTCTGTCTCGTGTAGCAGAAACTCTTGGGACAGAGCGGAACAATTAAGTGTTTCAGATTATTTAAATAGAATCGTTTTCTTTATGTTTAGTTGTTATCTACATCACATGCAGCAGAAACCCTTGGGGTAGAGCGGTACATGTGTTACAGAAGCTTATAGAATCGTTTTTATTTCTAGTGGCTATATGCGTCCCAGTATAGAAACTCCTGGGAAGACCGGAACAAGTGTTACATAAGCTTACAGCAGTGATTTATATTTCTCAACGTTATCTGCGTCCCAATAGAAACTATTGGTACAGAATGAGACAAGTGTAACAGTAGATGAAAGACTAAAATTAATTTATCCTGTACCAAAATTAATCTATTTGTACATGCAGTGAGTGTACAAAATAACAATATGTGAAATTTTGGGATTTTTTTTTTTAAGAATTCAACTGCAGATCAAATGCAACACCAAACGTGGCATATGTCCCGACGTTCGGATAAGAGAGTGGGCAATGCTATAAATGTTTGCATGAAAAAAAAGTTGGCTATTTTGTACGTTCAAGAGCGACAACAACTTTAGCGAAAATCAAGGGATGAAACCCGTCGTTTGGGGATATACAAAAGATATTCAAATCCAATCCAACAATGCCAATAACTTGTCAAAAATCATTTTTACAAAACCTGCTGCATGTTATTATTCGTCCATCAGTAATCCATGTTGCATTCAGTCTTACCATTGACACTGGACTTCCAGTGCGAATTATCTGCATTCAGTTAAAATAATGAAGTAATCCCCCCCCCCCCCCCCAGCTGGACTGTCGCCATAACAACGAACAACGACAACCGATAATTCACGCCGAGTTAATTACAAGGTGATATAGTACAAACGAACGGACGGACGCAGCCCTCGACCATATATCCCGAACCTCCTTCGGGATCGGGGCATAATTTATTTCTAGAAATATTTGCTCTGCTCAAAAACACATCACATAAATTTGGCTCGTGCATTGTCTTCCTTTGAACTTAAATAATACTTATAGTTCAGGAAATACGTCTGCATATCTAGTTTACTGTTAACGAAAATTTCTAGCTTTGAAGAACGGAGGTTTTCGGCATTCTTGTGAGAGAGAGTTTATGTATATGTTTCATTTAATCATATATAGAAAAGCAAACTACCTTATATTTATCTCTGTTCATCACCTGTTCTCCCGTTTTCGATTAGGATTTAGAAGGGGACACTGCGAGATATACCAGGCAGAACCCAGACGGCACGAGGCGAGGATATGAGTGCGCCGAGGAGCGCGACTATTATCCATACTGGCATCCAACTCCATGGAGGGTATGTTTCTTAAATTTACATGCATACATGCACTGACATGTTTTCTTGGTAGATGTTCATGTATTTGACCTGTGTACATAGCGTGGCACCATTGTATATTGTAGGATATGAACGATAGTTTAAGCACAACATGTATGCACCATGATCTTATATATATGAGCAGCAATATCTGCATAATGCTCGAGTGATATAACAAAGTTACTGACCATTGCCAGAAGTTAGCATTCGAATTTCTGGTAAGAATCAAGCACGCAAACATACAATCACACGTGATATTTCATGAACATGATTGTGCACTTGTGTGTTTGGTTCTTCATTTGGTTATTTATTTTGGTGCTTCACGAAGAACCAACAATAAAGAACCAAATGCAGAACCAAACATACATGCTTTGGTTCTTCACGAAGAACCAAAATAAAGAACCAAATTAAGTATATTTACACAACATACATTCGTGTTCCCGCACATGGAACCAAACTTGTTTCAAAATTTTGTCCTGGAACCAGATAGATCCAGAAAATGGAACCAAATATATAGTCCCTTCAATTGTGTTCTCCATTTGGTTCACTAACAGTTATGAGCGCTTGTGAAAACACTCTGTTGAAATTATAAACTCGTTTGATGAGTCTTTGTTTCTGAATGTTCTATTAGTTCGTATATCACACGATGTCGGTTCACTGACTATACCACGAGAGAGATACTTTATTCTTCCATATCAACGGAGATTACATATATTACAAATATATACATTATATATTATAAATTTTATGAAGTTATTGTCTCATACTTCGTATCTCCCATTTCGAATACGAGCAATAGAGTTACCCCGCCAGCAATATCCAATGATTAGAGTCTAATTATGAATGAAAAACACTCCAGTAATGTGTGCATTGGTACTTCAAACAAAGGAATGACGCTGCGAATGCTGACATCTTCACTGCATGAAATAAAAAAGTTTGTAGACGAAACCTAGATGGGTATTTAAATGTAGTTAGATTGTGAATAGAACGAACATATCTCAACTCAATGTACAACGTAAAGGCCCACTTAGTTTTCGAATGCCATATCACATTATATACAACATATTCCATATTATATACCATTTGGAAGAGGAACCAAACAAATATATATTCTACCGGAATACGGAACAGTTGTGACCTATAGGAGTATCAACTAAGTGACAGAGACTCGCAGATTCACACCAAGGTTCCCCATTATTAACCCAAAATGCATCATAATTCACAACTAAGAGACAGAGTTATTTCCCTTCCATTGATAATAATAGACTGGCAGTACAGACCAGTTGAAATTAAGCACATAACACACATCGGTACCTTGACAAAAACAACACAGTTTAT
This sequence comes from Siphonodentalium dalli, assembly GCA_032622095.1. Classification (NCBI taxonomy): domain Eukaryota; kingdom Metazoa; phylum Mollusca; class Scaphopoda; order Gadilida; family Siphonodentaliidae; genus Siphonodentalium; species Siphonodentalium dalli. Next base: position 187,190,647 of record CP136061.1, on the reverse strand, counting down.
TCGACCGGATTAGTTGATAATACAATGTTTTGGAGATTCGATCCTCTTTCAAATGGTATATATACTATGTAATATGTTGTATATAACATGAGCTGGGGATTATGTGGGCCTTTAAAGGTACTCAACCCGTAAAGAGGGTCCCCATCTCAACAGATTCCAACAACAACAATCCGATCAGAGGGTCCTATATTACTATTTCTTTGGCTTTGGGGGTAAAAAATATTTGATTCGAGTCGAGGAACCCATCAAACAAAGCTCAGAGTTATTAGATATTGATTTGTTATGTTCTCGAGATGAGTACTAATAACTGCCGTAATCTGCTCTGGATGTGTACTCCAAATCTATTCAAACAGACAAGGATGAATAACTCTAAAATCAAGTGGTAATTTTAACGCAATTTTGACTGAGTTCTGGGCCAGATAGTATTCCCGATGATGAAAAATAATAGATTTCTAAAATCGATATCTAACAAATCTGAGCTTTGATGGGTGACTTCCTCGACTCGAATCAAATATTTTTGACCCCCGAAGCCATTGAAATAGTAATTGAGAGGAGTTTTATCGGGTTGAGTACCTTTAACTCATTCGGGTGCTCTACCTACATAGAGACGTAGTTCTCATACTTCAAGCTATGAGAGTGGGAGGGGGCAAACGGAGCTGCAACAATTGGCCACGGATCGGACCGGGCATGGGTGCATGCGGAAAATACAATTCATCATTCGATACCATATCTTGATGTAATTTTCGAGACAATGAAATGGCCAATAATAACCCTTTGGTTTACTGCCAGATCAAAAAAAATCTCCAAATCCAAATTTATTACGTGCTTAATTTCGAATACAATATTGTTTACACTAAGTACATGTTATACCGTGTCATTTGATATTATATCCGTAGGATATTGCAATTTTGGCTAACGACATGGACGACGAAACGTGTTCCTATTACCAAGAGAACAGCGAGAATGTGAAGGGAAGATACGCCTGTCACATCCCCCTGAGCACAGTCTACTTAAACAGGCGACTAGTCATTCCCAATAACCAAGCGGATTGCGAGGTCAGTACATGTATATTACAAAATAAAACATCGAAACACATGTACGTGTATATCACTGTGTGTATAGCGCTTATCACACAACATTAACTCGTGTGTTAGCAATGGAATGAATCCTGTTTGTTAGCCATGTAATATTTTGGCAAAGATTTTCGCATATACGTACACACACAGGTGTGACATACATTTACCATTGGAACACCAAAGAATCATGCACATGGAACGTCGATTCGATACCATCGTTGTGGGCAGGTTATTTGGATAAACATACATATGGATAATAAAAATGTCATTATACAATGTTGTGTACAGTATGAGATTTTTTTCTCGTACTCGTCCAGGTTGTGGTGAAGAGTCATATTGAACTCGACACTGCGTGTCTCGTCCAATATGACTTTTCACCACAACCTGGACTCGTACACGAAAAACACATACTGTACACACAACATTGTATAACAAGAAAACCATAGTCAGAAATGGTAACGCCACCAAGATTATAGTATTACATATAAATAGAAATTATAAAAAATACATAAAATATTTTGATAACAATTGCGTTTATACAAGTAATCCTTCAAATTATTACTAACAAAGTAAACGACTGTGGGGTCACTCAACAGATTATAAAGATTTGGGCATAGTATACTGTAAATACTAAAATTTAAATGAAATAATTAAAAGATAAAATTTAGCAAGTAGTAAAAGTTAATTTTCTCATTTAATTTTTTGTTTTTGTTTAAATAAAGCAATAATTTAAATGTAACATTTGGTTTAAAAAAAATGATTGACCGTGGCTCTTCCAATAATTGCGCGACTGACCTGGTCAATTGTTCTTAAGAAGTTGTTTTGAGAATTACTATGGAGGGAAATAGTTATGGCTGTGGCTTCGCAAGTAATTAACTTGGTGACGTTATGTTAACAAATCTGAACTCCAGTTAACCAAGGACGCTTCATACCAAATATAAGAAGAATTAATAATTCTTTAGAAGTTGTTTTAAGATTTACTACGGAGGAAAAGAATTGTGGTGCTGGCTTCGCAACTATTTGACCTCATTGTAACAAATATAAATATTAGTCACTCAGGCAATAGATGTATCTATTCTGTATATTAAGTTATTGGGTCTTACGTGTCTTGAGATGTCTAAATAGTTTTCGATGGACAGATCGCGCAAGGGACCCACGCCAATCTTCTCTGTTGGGATTCCAATTGTTGGCTCATTAAATATGCACATATGCTTAAGATACAGTCGCACGATCCCGTAAGTCGGGTTTTGGATCCAAGTTAATGAAAATATCATTGAAATAATCGGTTTCCCCCAATAAACATCCATATATTCAATATACATGTTTTGTAGCAGAATTAGGCAATCCATATTGGACGCCATCATGGAATTTATTTTGTTTTGTTTTAATTTTCACACATAATTATTAGTTGACCACTTAACCACATCATAATTATTGGTAATTTTTCAGGATTTGAAATCCTGACAATTTACCAATAATTTTACTGTGGTCAAGTGGTCAATTTCTTTGAACATTACTGTATGAGGATAGAGTTATCATTGAACCTCAAATCCTTATATTGGTTACAGTAATGCCCAAAGTAATTGACCACGTAACCACAGCAGAATTATGGGTATTTTTTCAGCATTTACAATCCTGACAAATTACCCATTATTCTGCTGTGGTCAAGAGGTCAATTGTTTTGAACATTACTGTATGATGATTGAGTTATCATTAAACCTCAAATCCTTATATTGGTTACAGTAATGCCCAAAGTAATTGACCCTTTAACCACAGCATAATTATGGGTAATTTTTCAGGATTTAGAATCATGAAAAAATACACACAAATTTGCTGTGATTAAGTGATCAATTACTTTGGACATTACTGTATATAGAAACCTCACATCAGTGTGTTGGGGATTTGGACCTTGACTTGGGACCTTTGGTTTTTAACGCAACAAATGCGCGTACACCTTATACACAAATTTCTTATGTAACCAGAGTTTTTCTTGGATAAGATGAGTTTGAAGCCTGCTTACATTTCAAAATGTTGTCAGTTTTGTATTGTCTGCAGCGAACTCGACGCGTTGAAGCAAAAGTTACAAAAGATAAAATGTGTATGTGACGAGACTATAATACAAATGAAAAAATAAATTGAGGGAAGGGTGGGCGATACAGGGAACTAAGGGTTGAACCGATATAAATTTGTAGAGCGATAACGACCAATGTTGACATATTATGCATATCAACTCTACTGTTGCAACAAGGCTATAAAATAGGGGGGTGTCAGAATCTTAGTCATCTCTATATAGTGCCAGAATAGTCATTTATGGAGTTCTATGAGATGTTGGGTTGGTTATATGGACTCGGGGAAAAGGGGTTTGTACCGATGAACTGACATAAATTAGTGGATCAATGTTGCCATGTAATGCATCGCGACTGTACTAAAGCAGCAATGATATAAAATTGAGGGGGGGGGGGGGGGGTATGAAATTATCTCTATAGATGGCACCAGGATTATATAGAAAGGAAAAGCAATTGATATACGTATACAGTATACTATAGTAATACCATAGACATACAAGTACAAGTATCACGAAATAAAATATTACGTAACATGACTTTTTACCGATGAAAGAAAGAAATAAATTGCACCGGGATTAGAGGTTGGGTTGGTTATATGTGGATAATTGGATATGGAATTCATACCGATGAAACGATACAAACTAGTGGAGCGATAAAGACCAATGTTGACACTTAGTCAGGCTACGCGGGGGAAATAGGGGTTGATACGATAGACCGAAATAAATTTGTCGAGTGATAATGACCAATGTTGACGTATAAAGTAACGCGACTGTACTGTCACACAATTATCAGGGTGAACCCGTCAAATATGGACTCTAGTGCCCAATATCGAACAGCTCAGAAAACATTTGCAGGGCCATAAAATTTATTTAACATGGCATCTGCCATATACAAATCCATTTATGTCGATAAATCTCTTATTTTTCAAAACATTAAGCTCAGACTTGGTGTCTGTGTTTTAGACAATTATATATTCCTAAAATGACAGGGTACATCACGTAATTATTTTTTAGATCGAAGAAATGATTTTTTTTTCGATGATAAAATTTAACAAAGAATTTCCCATTAAAATCGATTTATGTCTATAAAACTGTCATTTTTCAAAATTTTGAGCTGAAACTTGGTGTATATGTGTGTAATAATACTATATTCTTAAAAATGACAGAGTTCAGCGCGTAATTATGTTTTAGATGGAAGAAATTGAATTTGTTTTCGATAATAAATTTGCAGCGTGAACGGGTCATCGAGTGCGCTCAATTTGTAAACAAAGTTTTGTCAATAGTCGTTTTGGTCAAACTATCCATTTTTAGACCGGGACAGCAGATCCGAATAGTAGCTAAGATGTATTTAGATAGAATTATCAAAAGAATTTGACCGATCAGGGTAGATTTTAAGAGAATGGAGTGGAGAAATCTTGTTGATAATTCCAGAAAATAAAGATGGAGGAGAATCACAATTAAACTTCCCACAATGCACTTCACTAAACCAGGGGTTCCCAATAGGTGATATATTATTTTCAGGCTATCAGAGTATTTATATTTTCAACAACATATTATTACACCGGTGACTTTAAGTTTACAATTTCAGCCTGTCCTGACCCTATGGATACGATTTATCATATTTTCAAAAACGTATTATACACCGGTGCCGTTAACTTTACAATTTCAGCATATACGTGATTCTATTGGTACGATTGAGTAAGGTACAAATTTTTTTTTCCAAGAATATATTTCTCCATTCGACCATGAGTCTGTACAGATCTGTACACCAGTGTGCGGTAATAACTTTATAGTATTACAAATTAATACTTTCAACGTGTATTTCCCCATATTGCCATTCTGTCTTTTTAGAAAGAATAACCAAATGATGTTGCACACGGAACTGATTATTTTTTTGTCCTTGTTTTCATTATGAAGATGAACTTATCATCATCACTCAAGTTTATGAAATCTATGCTATAATTTTGAGCAATATTAAACAAGTCTTTTCTAGAGTCAGCATTCTGTTTCAACATTATGTTCATCACACATGTGACCAAATAATGTCTTTTAATTGCGTTTTCGGGTGCGTGTGTCGACCCTTTTCTATAGCTAAAATATGATTGCTAACACGTAGTAGAGTGAACATCTCTCTTGCCACTGACTATCGGACGTGTCTGAGGTACAGTTCTATATCATAATTGTCTTGACAGTTCTGTAAGTTCGCAGTTTATTAGCAACATCTGGTCTGTCGTCATCGAAAATGTCTTTTTTGAACTGATTTATATGTTCTGATTTTAACATTTCAATTATTAGTTTGTCTGTCACTCTTATTGTTGTATTAGATTGCGATATATTGATACCACTTTTGACTAATTGTGCGTCCCAAGTTAGGGGACATGAGGGATTCCCTGAAAGAATCTTCCATTAAAGTTCTTGATTTTACTGCATGCAGTTTATTTATATATTTATACATATCACCGATAGCATTAATTGCTACGCGATAACGACCCAGTTCAGCCCTCGAAGCATGATTTGTGAGATATTTATCATTTGTGGTGTTCCCAGATCCCAAGATGATAAAAGCCATTTAGTGTTATGAATGTGAAATTGTTTAAAGCAGATCGAGGTGGTGATGCAGGGAATGATGTTGTTCCTCTCTATCCATCGTCCACATCAAAACTCTAATCAATGACATGTAGTTGACGTGCACCGCGCATGCTTGACATTACCTCAATATATTTAAAAGTTATCTCGAAATTATTAGAGATTTATCTTAAAATATGTCGAAATTTCGAGATACTATCTCAAATATTTAGATAATATATCGCAATTTAGAGATAAATAAACTCAGATCGATTTGTCGGGAACCTATACGTTTTCAACACTGCGGAAGAAGCTGCCGAGCGTGGTTTACGTCTTCGGGAATAAACTAAAGTCAATAGATATATACGTTACCCCGTGTCTGTTCATTTAGTAAAGGTTTTTACCTACCATTAGTCAGCCGTATCCCAAACTGCCTTCGGTCTCGCGTGGGATACGACTGGCTTCCGGTAGTTAAAAATTCACACTACGCGAACAGCTACATGACAACTAATAATATATATATATATAATATAAGTCAATGGGATTGGGGGATAATATTCAAATATAGTCCCACATTCTATATATATATATATATATTGACCATCCATCCGAGAAATCATTTGGCTACAACGTCGATAGCGCTCGATCATGATATGGATTCATACTTTTTACGAGCAGGCATTTAGATGGCCGGCGACGGATCCCAACGGAGTGAAAGGTGAATGGAAAGAATATGCATCGCATGATATTCCGCCACCAGAATGTATTAAGACGCCCTACAACAGGGATAATCATCTGGGCAACAAGATCGGTGGACTGCACAACAATTTTACGTGGACAGTCCCCAACATCGAAGAGGAAACGTGCATACTCAGAATAAGGTAGGGATACCATTACCCGTGCGATGTATCAAGTAACCCTCCTATATATCATTTTAATATTAATCCGATGTTTCAATTAAGTTGGTACTGGTAATCCTGATGCTTGACTTTATACCGTGTTATACAGATAATATTATAGTCACGTCCATGCAGTTATGTCTATTAGTAGATCATAACAATTCTTACGTCAGGGTGTCAGGTCCTCGCATGAAACAAAAGCGCCGCTGCATGGGACGTGGCTAAATTGGCCCGTTTGTTTGGTCATAAAATGTTATCAAATTCAAGACCATTCTAAGTCGAAAAAGCAGTATAACTTATGCACAAATCATTTGAACCCGTACTCGAACGAACTTTATACATATGACATATGACCAGCCTTAAATGTCGGGGACATAAGACTTCTCTCAAATTTGTTCGGCTTCTCGTTATGGCTGTTGAAATGAGATGAAGCATGCACCTTCTAAAAAAATTCTCTGCTCAATTTGAAGTACTCTACAAAGAAGTTCTTCATCATCAAAATGTATACAGATTCCTGGTTCTGAAAGGCCCCATGCTCTTACCGTTTCTTAAAAATAGGATGCTCCCACATTCTTCTGTTCTTTCTCTTGCGAATGTGCTGGTAAACCAAGAGGATGAAAAACTCTATATCACTAATTACGGCGCACATTTTGTTTTATCTGGCGCACCGAAACATGCGATAATGTCGTCAAAACATGCGATATTATCTCATGTTTTCGCGCGTGGAAATTATCTGGAATATATTGAAAAAAATTTATCCGGCGGAGGCGGGTGGCAATAATCGGAGCTGCACTTAAAATTCGTTTAATGTAGAAGATGTGTGATAACGCCAGCTAGAATTACTTGCAAACAACGAGTCGTGCAGAGTTCAGTCCCCTGCTACGTTAGACTCACCACTGCCATCATGTAACATAATGTGGGGAAATCACTCATATCTAAGACTTTTGTCGGTTACAATTCATTCTGCATTATTCTGAGAAACTGAACTATATATCTTTATTTGAAAATCTTGATAAAGTTAGATCGAGCCAGAATGAATACTGACAAAACATCTATATAATCGTGAACTGTTTGCTGTAAAGTCTTCTGCCATGACAGCTTGTTATTGTTGACACTATATGAACTATATATAGAGTCTGCTCACATATATACGGTCATATTAGGGAATGACTTTTTTGTATCGATAAAAATCTCACAAGGCTGCAAGTTAAGATTTCATATTTAGAATATACCTCTAATATGTAGGTGGAACGGTTGCACGGTTTAAAATTTCGACTCTATAAAGTTACGACCATCGTCATTTGAGTGTATCATATGTCTGTTATCATATGGCTAAATATTTCTCAGGTACAACATTTCAACCAACGATTACGACAGCTGGAACACCGATGCATCATCTAACGGCGAGGATGAGGGAGACGGTGTGGGTCCAACTAACATCGATTTGTCGGGAACCTACGGTTTCAACACTCAGGACGAAGCTGGCGAGCGTGGTTACGTCTTCGAGAATAACCCACAGGTCGTCATCTTCCCCGACGTCGACCTCACTCTCCAGCTTGCCATCAACACTGCACAATACGGCCGAACATTCCAAGATAGGTATAAACCTCACGTCATATATATATATATATATATATTATATCACTTGGTTTGGCTCTTTGGTAAACTGGAACGTTTTGAACTTCAAATACAGAAGTTAAATAAGAATATTAGCTATTGTATTATAAAATAGAACAGAACAATTTATTGCAATACAACAACTAAAAGGCAGTTGCAAGTAACATGATAATTAAATACAGGTAAGACATAATTATTGGCATAAATTGTATGTCATGCTTATATGTACGTTAAATGCAGAGCATCGACACTCGACAAACATCATTTTACATCAAGTTTACCTCTGAAATGTATTAAAATTTAATGGATCCCCTACTGAGAAAGAACAACATGATCATATTCTTGAATCTTCAAACGAAAGATATTAGATGCAATATTGATGGCTTTGTATATTAGCTTATGTGCGATTCAATTGGTTACGACATCGCATTTTGCATTGTCGATGTTTGTCAGGTTTAGGTCGGCTGACGTAGCGCTTCAAACTTCTGTTGCTGTTATCAATCAAAAATTATCCCCTGATTCATTTGATCGGTGTGACTAATTAATGCCCGGGCAAGCCCGGGCAGGTCTTGGTGGTCTCATGGGCCCGCAGACAGTCTGATATGATGCCATATGGTAGTAGGATACAGAATAAGCATATATTAGGAAAATTGACTTGCTGTGTCGTCCACCGGCGGGTTTATTAACCATTTAAATGCCGATATTGACTAAAAGAACCCGGGAGAGCCCAGACGGACGCATAGACCCGACCATATTATATATTGATGACTAATGGTAGCGAGGCACTTACTAAAGGTATATATTGCAAATATTGACTCGCTATCTCGTTCGCGGCCGGCTTCATTAACCCCTTAAATGACGATATGCACCAGAAGAACATGGCGCAAGCCCGGGCACGCACGGGCAGGTCTTGGTGGTCTCATGGGCCCGCAGACAGTCTAATATGATGCCATATGGTAGTAGGATACAGAATAAGCATATATTAGGAAAATTGACTTGCTGTGTCGTCCACCGGCGGGTTTATTAACCATTTAAATGCCGATATTGACTAAAAGAACCCGGGAGAGCCCAGACGGACGCATAGACCCGACCATATTATATATTGATAACTAATGGTAGCGAGGCACTTACTAAAGGTATATATTGCAAATATTGACTCGCTATCTCGTTCGCGGCCGGCTTCATTAACCCCTTAAATGACGATATGCGCCAGAAGAACATGGCGCAAGCCCGGGCACGCCCGGGCAGGTCTTGGTTGTCTCATGGGCCCGCATACAGTCTAATATGATGCCATATGGTAGTAGGATACAGAATAAGCATATATTAGGAAAATTGACTTGCTGTGTCGTCCACCGGCGGGTTTATTAACCATTTAAATGCCGATATTGACTAAAAGAACCCGGGAGAGCCCAGACGGACGCATAGACCCGACCATATTATATATTGATAACTAATGGTAGCGAGGCACTTACTAAAGGTATATATTGCAAATATTGACTCGCTATCTCGTTCGCGGCCGGCTTCATTAACCCCTTAAATGACGATATGCGCCAGAAGAACACGCGCAAAAAGCCTGATCACGAGAGAGCTCGGGGAAGTCCGGGTGGCACCATGGACCAGTGATCGGTATAGTGTGATGCCTTATGGCGGTAGGGTAGCTGGTATGAACATTTACTGCCGTTATATATCGTTCACGGCGGGTTCATTTATAATATTGGTGCCCACTCGATCAGGAATTGGCGGCATTATTGGCCATCGTTTATACGTTCCTATATACAACCGCATATTTTTTTGTGAAAAACTTAATTTAACCCCCAATGCAGTCGAAAAATTTGCTCACCGCCACGTAACACGTCCAACAGTATGTATATAAAAAAGAATTACTCGTTAAATTTAAAGCATGCAGTTCACAGTTGAAAAAACTAGTTTTAGCATCCTTTGTTAACTGTACACATTTGAAAATGTCCGATAAATCTTTCGAAAATACACATATATATGGAAGTTCGAGTGATTAGATTTCCGGGAAATGTTCTCAACAATTTGACAAAATTATATTCATTTGCCCTATATTGCAAACACGTGTATATATGTGTGTCTTATATAGTACTGTTGGTGGACATTTTTTGTTTTGTTATTTACTGATAGTGCCGTTTAGATGAAATAAAGTTTATAAGTTCTCTAAAACCTTATTATTTATTCCCGTCGTTCACCCCGTGTACGTGGAATATCGCCAAACCCGAAGGTATCACCGAACCCGAGAAGTCTCCAGGGTTCTTCTAGTTAATATCGGCATTTAAATGGTTAATTAACCCGCCGGTGGACGACACAGCAAGTCAATTTTCATAATCTATGCTTATTCTGTATATATCCTACTACCATACGACATCATATTAGACTGTCCGCGGGCCCATGAGGCCATCAGGGCCTGCCCGGACTTGCCCGGGCTTTCCCGTGCTCTCTTGGTGCAGATCGTCATTTAAGGGATTAATAAAGCCGGCCGCGAACGAAATAGCGAGTCAATATTTGCAATATACCTTTAGTAAGTGCCTCGATCCCATTATTCATCAATATATAATATGATCGGGTCGCTGTGTCAGTCGAGGCTCTCCCGGGTTCTTTAAGTTAATATCGGCATTTAAAGTGTTAATAAACCCGCCGGTTGATGACACAGCAAGAAAATTTGCATGCTTATTCAGAATCCTACTACCGTACGGAATCATATTAGACTGTCCGCGGGTTCAGGAGGCAGCCAGGGCCTGCCCATGAGACCACCAAGACCTGCCCTGGCGTGCCCGGGCTTGCGCCATGTTCTTCTGGCGCATATCGTTATTTAAGGGGTTAATGAAGCCGGCGGCGAACGAGATAGCGAGTCAATATTTGCAATATACCTTTAGTAAGTGCCTCGCTACCATTAGTCATCAATATATAATATTATCAGGTTTCTGTGTCCGTCCGGTCTCTCCCGGGTTCTTTTAGTTAATATCGATATTTAGAGGGTTAATAAACCCGCCGGTGGACGACACAGCAAGTCAATTTTCAAAATATATGCTTATTCTGTATCCTACTATACCATATGACATCATATTAGACTGTATGCGGGCCCATGAGACCACCAGGGCCTGCCCGGGCGTGCCCGGGCTTGCGCCATGTTCTTCTGGCACATATCGTCATTTAAGGGGTTAATGAAGCCGGCCGCGAACGAGATAGCGAGTCAATATTTGCAATATACCTTTAGTAAGTGCCTCGCAACCATTAGTCATCAATATATAATATGGTCGGGTCTATGCGTCCGTCTGGGCTATCCCGGGTTCTTTTAGTCAATATCGGCATTTAAATGGTTAATAAACCCGCCGGTGGACGACACAGCAAGTCATTTTTCATAATATATGCTTATGCTGTATCCTAGTACCATATGACATCATATTAGACTGTCTGCGGGTCCATGAGATCACCAGGGCGTGCCCGGGCGTGCCCGGGCTTGCGCCATGTTCTTCTGGCGCATATCGTCATTTAAGGGGTTAATGAAGCCGGCCGCGAGCGAGATAGCGAGTCAATATTTGCAATATATACCTTTAGTAAGTGCCTCGCTACCATTAGTCATCAATATATAATATGGTCGGGTCTATGCGTCCGTCTGGGCTCTCCCGGGTTCTTTTAGTCAATATCGGCATTTAAATGGTTAATAAACCCGCCGGTGGACGACACAGCAAGTCAATTTTCACAATATATGCTTATTCTGTATCCTAGTACCATATGACATCATATTAGACTGTCTGCGGGTCCATGAGATCACCAGGGCCTGCTCGGGCTTGCGCCATGTTCTTCTGGCGCATATCGTCATTTAAGGGGTTAATGAAGCCGGCCGCGAGCGAGATAGCGAGTCAATATTTGCAATATATACCTTTAGTAAGTGCCTCGCTACCATTAGTCATCAATATATAATATGGTCGGGTCTATGCGTCCGTCTGGGCTCTCCCGGGTTCTTTTAGTCAATATCGGCATTTAAATGGTTAATAAACCCGCCGGTTGACGACACATCAAGTCAATTTTCACAATATATGCTTATTCTGTATCATACTACCATGTGGCATCATATTAGACTGTCTTCGGGCCCATGAGAACACCCGGACCTGCCCGGGCGTGCCCGGGCACTAATTATTCACACCCCATTTGATGGCTATATATATGTTGCCTCTGTGACAAAACACTTTTAGATAATTTACTATTCAGAGTCGATACGATGATTTTAACTACATAGCTTAGCATGTGCCATAACTCAAAGTATATATGTTTAAAGATATGTGGCACGAGCTCAGTGGAATAAATAACTTCTTCTTTCTTTTAATCAAATTCAATGTCCATCAAGTTGGTGAACACCTCTCCTTGTTCAACCGATTTAGGTTGCCTTCTGTCTATAAAATGATGGGATTGAACAAATTGTTGTCAAGGGCATTTTAGCCCCGATAATTTTGACACATGTATATTCTGTCGATATATAGTTTCATCATTGTGCGGTCGAAACACCCACAGCGGTCTTGAGGAAAATCAACTTTTCTGGTTTTGCATTTTTTATGTATATGATGCAGCAAAAAAAAGTAGATAACTGGCCAAATGTCATTAAAACGATGTACTTTGTTCGATGCCATCTTCATTTATATAGCCAACGGACATCACCTAGAGTTAATCGAAGTCATACTAATTTGGCGATTTCCCCAGTCTTACAAAATGCATTGCCAGTATAATGAATGACCTGGCTCAGTAATTCACTTTACCGCCAGAGCGAGGAAGAGAAATAGGTATATATAGTAGCACTCCATGTATCATGCCATAACTATAGCACTCAGTTGAAATTACCGTTGCCAATTCTAAAAACAACTTTGCGTTTGCAGGTCCTTCGCGTTCGCTGTGCGGAAGGTTCCAGAGGGGACAGAAACCGGGGTACCCATACACAACCTTAATGTAAGAGGAAAGCGAGGTAACATCGTCGAGGTGTATCCGTCGACTGAGTACGATTTCGTGCCGAATACTCTGCATGCCAATGTTGGAGACTACATACATGTACAGTAAGTGTATTAAACATTTCCTTACTAAATACTCATTGACGTGTATTTCCCTTATCATATGAACATATAATAAGTTTAAGGATACGGGCGGCGTTGGCGGTGGGTATGCTGTTAGTGAAGTATAGACAGACCTTGTTCTTATACCAATCAGAAATATGGCATAAACAAAAGCAAAAAACGTTACAGAACCTGGCTTTTGTTTAGATCCGGATATGGTAAACATAAAGAGCGTTATTTGTTACTGTTTTCCTGATATGGAAATAATAAAGAGCGTTTATATAATTTGTGTGTTATTAACCAATATAATTGCGCTGTGTTATTTAAACAGCAGCAAAACGTCTGTAACACGAGCATGTTCTTGTTTACGTACACCATCGTACGACTTGACGACAATATACTATATACGTGCTTATTATGTTTGGCATATGCACAAAACTATATATATATGTTAATATTCCTTCTGTTGATGGCGATTTGAACAAATATGAATATTTCTACAACGAACGCCGCCCGTGCCTTTAAATGTACAGATAATAAGTTTAATATACTAAACATCCATCGATGAACATTGCCAACCAATGGATAGGACTGTTTCTGCAATCATAGACCATTCCATTGTATAATTTTATAACCGAATGGGAGAGTCCGTTTAGTAAATAAAGGGTTAAAGATGCTCTATCTCTTCCCGGCACCACTTACAACATGTCTAAGAAACCTATTTTCCAGGCACTTTTCAATTATTATCTGATGTCGCACATATCTCTCACAGGGTTATATGAAAGATATACGAAACCCAGTGACTGACCCCCCCCCCCCCCCTGTTGACTAGTGTTTCTGACAAAAAAAATTATTTTATACAGAAATCACATTCTTGTTTCCCTCAGGAAAAAAAATTATATTTATATTATATCGCACAGTCCGCGTGTTCCTGTAATCTGAGGAAATCTGCATTTTTCTCTCGAGAAACTGCGGATTCCCCTAGAAATATCAATACAAGATTTATTCCAAAGCAATCTAGGAATACAGTAAACATGCAGCACGAACAAGTTCGCCAAATCGAAATTTGAAGAAAAAATGGAAGGCAGCAGGAAAGAAACATAATCATCGGCGATATATGGCACCTAATGAATTAACTACTTTGTAAAGAGAAAACAACAAATGTTATGCCCTTATATACTGTTCTAGACAGTGTTAATATACATGTAATTAAATACCAAAAACACACACGCAATCGTGTGTGCAGTTGAAGATTTTTACAAGGCCGACATATTAGAACAGAATTTCATTTATAATTCATCAATAAATGACTCCAATCACATTTTACATGTGTTCAATTCTTGTTGTAACAACAAGACGAATGATTTCACCGGAGGTGAAAATATTTGGGCAATTAAATCATTTAAATTGAACAAGGCCATTGTCACGACAGAATTAATGTGAAAATGATCCAAGCCACCGCTGAAACACTTGCTCATCTATTAGTGTTACTGTTCAGAAAATCACTCGATAGAATATGAAATTTTCATCTGTATGGGAAAGGCTAATGTTGTCCCCATCTTTAAAAAAGAAGACCCACCGTTAGTGAAAAATATAGTTCTATTTCCTTTCTGTCCCGCCTGGGAAACATATTTGAAAAGATCAGGGATTTCTTTAATGTAAATGAATTACTATACTTACGACAATCAGGTTCATGCAAATTACATCTAATCAACTCCTAGTTCTATACAATCACCTGTGTCAATACCTCGACATCGGACTATATACATGTTCTATTTTCTGATATATATCAAACTAGCAAGTGACCCGACTTCGTCCGGCCTTTGACCTTGAATTGACAATTTTGAAGGTCAAGGTCAGGTCGGAGTCACTATTTGACCCGTCCAAAACTCTCCCCGGACAAAATCACCCGTAGGTATCAAATTTCGTCGAAATCCATCCAGCAGTTTTCCCGGCCATAGCTAACAGACAAACAAACAGACAGAAGTCCCAAAATATATATTAGATCATTTGTGGGTACGCTCATGTCTGGACACATACACGCTCTTTCTCAACGACACTGCGGATACGAACGCTCTTTAACTATCACGCGATTAACCCATGAACTACTCTTTTTTTTTATTTTTCCATAGATAAGCTTATAATGCAAAATAGAGTTGCCTCTCATGGTCCGATTAAATTATAATGTCAAGAGCTCAGTGACATATGTGTGAGCTTTTATGTTTTGATTTTGTTTTATATAAATTACGTTACAATAATGTGTTATGCTAACGTTTTCTATTATTATATTGTTCTCATGTACACATTTGTATTACATATTTTGTTTGTGTGGTAATGTATTATGCAGTCTGTTGCATGTAACACAAAATAATTCAGCATTTATAACAACAGTTGTCGACAGATATTGACAAATTTATGAAAGAGATTGATGGCATTATGGGTAAACTAAATCAAACAAACAGTAAAGCATATCTTATAGGTGACTTCAATATAGATCTTTTGAATTTCGACAATCACGAAAAAACACGTACATTCCTCGATAACGTTTTCACTCTCGGGTTCACTCATAGCATCACGAAACCAACCATGGTAACTGAACACTCTGCTACTTTAATTGATAATATCTTCACTAACAACTTGTCTGAAAGTACATCAGGCATTATCATTACAGACGTCTCGGATCATTTTATATAGAACGTTCAAACTTTAAAAGATCTTGCAATGGAGCATCTGTCTTGGAACCATTTATAATTTTTAGTGAAAGGAACATAAACAAATTCAAGGATATATTGTCAACATCAAGTTACGAAGACGTATTAAACTGTGAATCAGCAAATGAAGCTTATGACCATTTTCTAGAAATAGATATGTCTGTATACCATACTGCTTTCCCACTAAAATACCACAAACCACCAAAGAAATATTTAGCCGTGGATGACAAAGGGACTTTTAAAATCTTCATTGGAGAAAAATAAATTATATATTCGTAAATTAAAATCCCCGACAAATGCTAATATGCATGCATACAAAGAGTACTATCACGTATATAAGAGAACAATGCGCAACAGAAAAAAACTAAATTATTGCGACAAAATTAACAAAGCAAAGAATGACATGAAAGCGACCTGGACAATCTTTAAACAAGCAACGAATAAAAATTGTGAACCTCATAGTCCTCCAATGGCATTTATCTATGGTGAAATGAAAATAACACATAAAAAGCAAATAGCGGAACGATTCAATGAATACTTCTCAAAAATTGGAAACTTGACTCTTGAAAATGTTGACGAAGTCAGCACACATTACACTGATTATTTGATCAATAGAGAATCGGATGATTTAGAAATAATTCAAACAACAGAACAGGAAATAATACTCACATGCTACTCATTTAAAGTCAAAGCAAGTAGAGATGTACATGGTCTATCAAATCGATTGATGAAATCATCTATTTATGAAACAGCCAAAGCTCTTAAGCACATATTCAATCAATCATTCAAAGAAGGAGTTTTTCCGAAGAAAATGAAAATATCGAGAGTAATACCGATTTTCAAGGGTGGACAAAAAGAAAACTATCGACCTATCAGCATATTACCATGTTTTTCAAAACATTATGCAAAAGCGAATTGTAGATTTCTTTGATGAACATGCCCGTTTCTATAAACATCAATATGGATTTAGGAAGGGGCTCTCCGCCATCCATCCATCCAGTAATGCATCTTTTAAACCATGTTGTTGAACAGAACGATAAAAAATCCAAAGACTCAACCATAGCAATATTCATTGACCTTTCAATAGCATTCGACACAATAAGTCATGAAATCCTACTAAATAAGATGGAACACTATGGTATTAGGGGGACTGCTAATAATTGGTTTAGAGACTACCTATCTGAGAGGCGACAATATACAGATTATAGTGGAAACATTTCCAGTCTATCCAAAGTTTCATGTGGTGTCCCTCAGGGATCCATACTCGGACCAACAATTTTTTTAATTTATGTCAACGATAAGTCAGTATCCACATCTTTAAATTTATTATCATTCGCAGATGATACAACCCTATATACATCAGGCTGTGACAAATGTTTTGTCGAAGATCGGGTAAACTTAGAACTAAAAAATATTCACGACTGGTGTTGTTGTAATAAGCTCTCCACAAACATAAATAAATATAACTATATGCTAATTCATCCAGAAAATAATGATCAAAAATGGAAAGATTTGAAAGTATATATAAACACAGCTGAACTAAACAGAGTAGGGAATATATATGAAGAAACATCCTTGAAATTTTTGGGCATTAATATCGACGAGAATCTCACGTTTAAAAAGCATATTTCAACTGGATGCTCTAAGATGGCTCGAGCTATTTATTGTATCAACAAAGTTAAAAAGTTATTTCCGGGTGACGCACTGCGAACTCTATATTAAGCACTTATCGACAGTCATATGGTACACGGCATTCAGGTATGGGGTCATGTGGCGTCCACAAACAAGATATTTTTATTGCAAAAAAGGGCGATTAGAACAATAACCAATGCTCACACAGAACTAATTTTCAAAAAAAATGAACATTCTAAAATTATGTGACATTTATACGTACCAAACGTCAGTATTCATGCATGACTGGATGTATTGTTCATTACATTAACAGACTGACATGGACCTTCAAAAACTCATTCGGTGTTAAACTAGGAACCATTAGTAGACAGGCAGCCGCAGGAAACATTAGACCAAAAGCAACACCAAGAACAAAATTTTCAGAAAATCTCCCAGAACATTATTTTTCGAATATATGGAACTCAGTTAATAAAAAACAAAAAACTATTAGCAGTCGAGATAACTATAAAAAACTGATGAGTGTATAATTTATCAACCAGTATTCCAATAAAATTGAATGCAAAAACAAATTTTGCCCTGATTGCACACACAAATGATAAACTATATTCCAAATATATATAGTATATTGGCTACTTACCTTAAATGCTAAAATTGTCTCACATTAAATTACCCGAGTACTAAGACTTTTATCCTTAAAAATCTCGTTCAACGCATGGCTGTATATACTAAGGGATTCCAACTGTAACAGTTATAAACACAGTGTGTGAGCAAAACTTTATAAATTCCCTTAGTAAATACAGCCAAACATACTCCAAATCTTTTAATGAGAATATTGACCGTTGCATTTTCATTCACATCCATTTATATCCAAACAACTAAAACATATCTGTTTATTCGCTGGAATCAATATCCATAACTAAATTCAATCTAAATATTAATCTAATCAGACAACTATAGTGAACTATTTAAAGTCTTTATGTAGCCATTAATGATTGTATTCTGTCAGTCATGGGTGCCGGGTAGACGGCCATCATAGGCCACGGCACTCCACACAATACGTATATAAATTGACCTGTATTATAATGTATTAAGGGTCAGACGCACGTTTTGCCAAAATTTCCTGGTATTTCAAAATGTATTTTCTCTAAATCTATCAGGAATATCTTTGTGAAATTTTGTACAAGAGATTATTGTGGTACCATACATAAGAATCATTGGACATTTGGTTGTTATAATCTCATTTACTTTACTTTTATGGCATGAACAATCTTTAAAATTTCACTGTGTTCAGGTACCGAGAACTACTGTAAAACAGATTTTTTTCGAAAGTGCATTTCATATAAGGATTAACTGTCATGTGGACTGTTTTTATGGAGATGTAACGGTGAGGTAAGTGGACATAACTTGTGTAAAACCCGAAGGGTTTTACATACAAGTTATGTCCACTTACCTCACCGTTACATCTCCATAAAAATAGTCCACATGACAGTTAATCCTTATATTTATATACATTTAGCGAAAAAGCCGCTTTTGTAAATATATTTAAATCGAAAAGTGTATCGTGACAAGATCAGCCCAAAATACCCAATAGCACCCTTGGCAAAAGTTAATAGGAACAATTTCTCTTCATGTTGAAACCCGATGATGTATTAAGTCAATCCTTCGCGAGTCAAAATGCGCCCAAAGCATTACGCGTTCGTCTTTCCAAACCTAATGACGTATCGATGGTGTTATTAGCTTGGTGTTATGAGGCGTTACGCATTCACCGAGAAATAACTGCAACTAGCCACGTGGGCGCCGACCAATCAGAATGCTGGATTTAGTGATGACAACACTTAGTGTGTAAATATATATACATGATATCATATCTGAAGATCATGAGAGGAGACTTAATTTTTCTTGATTCATGAAATTAAATGATTATTTTCATTCAGAAAGACAACTACCATAAATAATTTTTTATTATTGAGAATTTTCATGCCATGCTTGTTGGTCATTGAAAAATTGGGCTCAGTTGAGTTCTGGGTCATGGGTTCATAACCAAGTTAAATCTGACCACCCATATCTCTTAACACTGTGGCCTAATTTATGTTGATTGCTCCCTGCTTGAGTGGACAGCACCACATTTGAACATTTGTTTTCATTGGGCTGGCATATTTGTGACTGCTTTATTCTTCATTATAAGACATGGGGTATGATGCTATAATATGCAATTAAAAAGCTAACTCAACATTATGATACAAATGAAGCCTCCTCTCATGGAGTCAAGACAATAAGCTATTTGATGGTTGACATGTTGTTTGAAATTATAAATTTTTATGGCAGTTCTCGGTACCTAAAGGGACAGAAACGAAACAAATATTTTAAACCTCTCAAATGTATTAAAATCCATTATAGTTAGTGTCTCTTTATAATTCAAGATTTTTCACCAGATAGATCCAGAGAAATTCTTTGTTGAAAATCACTTGCCATTTCTGGCTGGATTAAGGATTTACTGTGATTTATGCAAAACGTGCGTCTCCCCCTTAATGTATAATGTATTGTATTGTGAAATAAAATATTATCCTATCCTATTGCGGTGGCGGGGGGTTGGAGAATGAGTGCTCTGACGTTCTCAGAAGCGGTCGATGACATTCCATCTGGGATTTTACCCTTAGATAGGAAGTTTGGGCTCAATCCGTCCGACAGTTTTCCCGGCCATAGCTAACAGACAAACAAACAAGCAGAAGTCCCAAAAATTTATATTAGATGCATTCGAGAGAGTTTGCAGGCGCAGAGGTCTGATATAGAAATTTCCAGTTATAGAGTCAATGGTAAACCTTTGAATGTTCTTTTAGAAGATTATTTAAAGATCCGATTTAACGCCCCTAAATACTATTTATTTGGCTTTGGGGATAAAAAAAAAAACATTGATTCGAATCAAGGATATTAGATACCGATTTTTTAAATCTTTTATTTTTCACCACCTGGAATATTTGGCGGCCTAGCAAATATTCGACGAGCCGACCGACTTAGTCTAGATATACCAAATTGCGTTGAACAAAATGTTGATATATAACACGTTTTGGGAAATGTTATACTCTAGTTGACTATATAGTAGTGGTATTACCGAGAAAAACGAAATAGTGAATTGGAAACTCATTTCAGACAATATGAAGTTCATGGGGATGAGTGAAGTATCGTCAAATGTGACCATTAATCGCACGTTGCACTTGTGAAATGTCTATTCTGGCTCAATTGGCCCAAATTCATCCACCCACCCGCCCATTACCGTACACACGCGGTATGGGAACCACTGTGGAGAGTTTGGGGTGGGGATTTGCTGAAGTTCATGTAATTATACCCCCATGACCAAAGTAATTGATTATCATATTCGATTGCAGGCGCCAATTCCTTCGTCTGTCTGTCTGACCTTTCAGGCGAGTTTTCAAACGTTTTGTTTGTTTGTTTCTTCGTTTTGGGGCTATTCATCTTTGTTTATCTCGAAATGTCGATTTTTTGCCAAAGTATTTCAGCCAAAGGGTGTGGTATATTAATGTGGTATAAAGGGTGTGGTATATTAATGTGGTATAAAGGGTGTGGTATATTAATGTGGTATAAAGGGTGTGGTATATTAATGTGGTATAAAGGGTGTGGTATATTAATGTGGTATAAAGGGTGTGGTATATTAATGTGGTATAAAGGGTGTGGTATATTAATGTGGTATAAAGGGTGTGGTATATTAATGTGGTATAAAAGGTGTGGTATATTAATGTGGTATAAAGGGTGTGGTATATTAATGTGGTATAAAGGGTGTGGTATATTGATGGAATTTGTTATTCATGTTCATCATCATAAAGACTTTCAACGAAGTGGCAAACGGTGTTCACATTATCCATTCTGGAGTTATTCTCCGTCGTTTATCAGGAAGTGTGGACTTTTGTGTACGTCTGTACACATATCTCATTCACGAGGTATCACATCTCAACGACATTTGGAATTCATTAATGGGGGACTTCCAATGCTGTTTTAATTGGTTTTTATTTGCATTATTCATTCGAGGGTTATTGCTGATTGTTTATATATAAATGTTGATGTTTCTATGTCCGCACGAATGTCTGAACCATGAGTCATTAGATCTCAATTTCAATGGAATTAGGTGGAGATATTCAGTACAAGGACAGCTTTAAAAAAAGGAAACGTTGGTGTGATCAAAGATGATTAGGATTCTGTTACTTCTACTCTGCATGTGTATGCCCATCCTAAACCGTGTGCAACACATGTGCGCATGTGCATCGGGCGACAGCCCAGCTCTTGATTGATACTAATGTGTAGGCTCCAGAATATAAAGTGATTCAAGTTATAGTTGGCGTGAAAATGAAGAGCGTTTTATTATTCACTAGGTTACTCTAGATGTACAAGTTTCACAATATGCAGCGATCGGCCCTTGACCAATCGCATATTCATTTCGTAGCAATGTGTGGATCAATAAGTTGATTAATCAAGATAGTTGATGAATCAAAGTAGTAAATACAAGTGGCGTGGTGGTTCTACGCTGCCTTAAAGTCGAATATATGATATCACTGAATATCTTATAATATCATTAATTTTTTATGAAATCACAAATTAGAATAAGTGAGATCACAAATGGAATATAGGATGTCATAAAATAGAATTAGTTATATCACTAAATGCCTACTATTTTATCATATCACATGTTCGATTTTGTGGAAAGAATATATTCATTTGGTGAGATCTTAAAATTGAATCGTTTATATCACTAATTCGCTGGACTCGTCTATTATCCATTCAACATTTTGTGATATCATTAAATCATTTTATATTATCATAAAATCGAATTATTGATATCAATAAATGCTTACTAGTTTGTGATATCATATATTCGATTTTGTGTAAATATATTCTCCGCCAATCTATGTATAACTCGGATAAGGGCGACAACTTATCAATTATGATCAATGACATCGAAATTACACGATTGGTTGGGACAACAAAAAGCGACTTCTCCGAGAATTTACTCGAACACTATCTTCGAAAGATGTGGAATTCCCTGGACGACAGACTCAAACTTCTTCCAACGCGAACTATGTTCAAAAATGAAATTACTCTCGAAACATGTTTTCTTCTTTATCAGCTGTGTCCCAAATATACAAACAAAAACTGTCCTGCCTGTATAAGA
Source organism: Siphonodentalium dalli (assembly GCA_032622095.1). Classification (NCBI taxonomy): domain Eukaryota; kingdom Metazoa; phylum Mollusca; class Scaphopoda; order Gadilida; family Siphonodentaliidae; genus Siphonodentalium; species Siphonodentalium dalli. The sequence goes on along the minus strand of CP136061.1, from coordinate 187,167,843 downwards.
ACATAGTATATATTTAATTATTCGTAGCGATAACTAACAGTGTATGGTAGACGCTATATTGCCACCACCGTAAAGAGAAAAGGTTAATTGTACATGTGTACATGTTCCCCTCCCATGCAGGAATCACTGGAATACCTTATTCGATCCATTGAATAAAGACCACTCATGGCTCTCCGCTGACATCATCCACATATTCACATTCCACACGTTTGTACTTCATATATATAGACAGAACACAACGCGCATCTTAAGGTTCTAAACACCTAATTATTTTCCATAGGCGACAGTGTTAACTAGAAGTCCCGCCGGCCATGGGTTAAGCCTATTTGAACTTCAAGCGGTCAATTTCCCCTTAGAACGTCATCCGCTGCACCAGTCTGTGACGTCAAACGCGCCCTTTTCGGTATTTTTTCAAACGATAACCTGGACTAGACGCTGGCATTCGGCAAACCTCGTCAGATTCCGTCACTGGGCCCGCAGAGGTCACAGGTCGAGGAGTTCAGAATGTAGACGCTGGCTCTATGAGGCTACGTCGTTACACTATGCACGCCGTCATGAGAGACCAGAACAATCCATCCGCCATTATTACGTCACAGTACATTCTATATAGGGCCTATAACCGGGCATTATTTTGCCCGGTTAAATATAGGACGTGCTGTGACGTTGTAATTGAGAACGGCTATGTCGGGAAAGCCCTTGCTAATTACAGGTGAAGTAAACAATGGATGCCGAAGAGTCTAGACTGTGTGCGGCCATAAATGCACGGGATAAACTGTGGAGAATTAGCAATACAATACGGACTGTGTTGCAAGGTCCCCAGAGGGGGAATGCAAACTGCATGGGTGATTGCAAACTGAACAAGATAATTTATGCATGAAACTATATGCAGAGAAAACTAAATTTCGAATATATAGAATAGTGTCTTGTCTTGTGTCTCTTCTTGTTCCAAACATATTATTTTATACAATATTTAGGATTTCTAAATAGTAGGCCAGCTACGATTTAATAGGTTTAATTCGTAATAATTGGTCTGGAACCCTGAATACATCTTTAAAAATAAATGGAGTACGTCCGTAGAAGCGAAAAACAATTGAAATGAAATTGTACTGAACCTGTTTAACTAATAGTTAAGTCAGGTAATTAATATGGAAGGTGTCTATCTAATATTAAATAGTGATGGCCAAATAATAGTGATGGATGGTGTGTCAAAACTTGCTATTTAAAATTAATAATGGCAATTAGACTCTATATGTACGGTATCTGTGCCGAATAGTAGCTATATACATTGATCATTTATATGTAACATTTACCTCACAAATTGACGCAATTCCAATGGTGCATATGCATATGCAGTGTTCAAGTTTATTGGCCAATGCACTCCATGTGGCATCCTACCAGTAATGGACTGGGAAAATACTATTCGTATTGCTGAATTGAAGGGTCACTCTCACAAAAAAAGTGCTGAAGGGTACACAGGATTTTCAAAATGTGCTGAAGGGTATACACAGGGTTTGAAATGTCGTTCTAAAGGCATTCAGTTTTCGTATCTGCCATGATTTCTGTTAGAGAATAACTGTTTACGTTCCAATGAATATTAAAATGTACTGAAAACAAACTGCTAATGGGCGCCAGACTTTCATAAACATATATTCCGGTCCAGGTTAAATGACCACTTTGCACTTGGGTCGAATCTTGACGAGTCATCATTTATATACCATATTTCTCATGTTCTAACCAAATATGACTTACATGATTATTGTCGTGTATATGCACAAGAGGGCACGTTCCCGACAAAGGAGACATGGAAAAGTCTAGTAAAAGCAAATGTCAAAATCACACAGGAACGTGACTGGAGATTCAGAATGGAACATGACATACAGCTCATGCCATTTGCGGCATGTTATTCAACACTCAAAGTCTCGCCACTTTGGCATATATGTCGTTCTTTCCCGAAACTGAAGCACGAGTGTGCCACAATCGCAAATCTCATAACGCAATCTCTGATATGGGATTCGGGAATGTGTCCATTGTGCAACACAACTTTCAATACCACAGTCGAACATGTCATACTTAACTGTACTTAGTTACTTCGGAATAGACTGCTTCTTTGCTGTCGATGACTTGTCTAGTGACAAACAGTTGTTGATTTTTCTAGCATGCGTGCCCGATGCCGTCAGTCGCCACGTAGAATCTGATATTGAATTTATCACTTTCCTAATCAAAAGGGCGTTCCTATTATGGACAACATACATGGAAATGGTAGAGTAACGACATGTCTACATGTTCAAATGCAGAAGTCTGGCACAATTTCAGTCTCCAACTTAATCCGGATAGCGAATGTCAAAATTGTATATAGCTTGTGGAATAATACTACACCAAACGTTTTATATAGCAATAACGTCGCCAGACGACGTGACTACCCATGCGATCACGTCCATAAAACGGCTTACTGTTATATGCGAGATAGAGAAGGGTGGTATGACATCGGATCAAACTGTAGCTGATCCGATGGTCGGGAAATTATCACTTTACTATAGTGGTAATGGGGAATGAAAACGATAGTCATATAATAAAATAGAAATATAGGAGTCACTGGACATCCTATTATCTCCCAGCGGTCCTTAAACCCACATACCCCGTTTTAAAATGAACCAATTTTTTGGAGTAAAAAATAACACCAATAATCGCATCCTGATAACTCTGGAAGCACAGTTTAGTAGAAAAGATACCAATCTCTCGTGTCATGCTTGTCATAGACATATATACTGCACAGTGTAGCATGTCCTATATATGTCCATCCACTCACTAATGGGAATATTATGACCACAAATGTGACCACACCCAAAATTCACGATTTTTCATCATAATTTAATTTGTTAAATCCGACTCGCGTTCATAACGGACACGATAGAAAGGCATATATATAAGTTTTGAAAACTAGTTACGTGTATCTACCATACGTCTTAAGGAATTTATCTCATTTTGAACAGTACAATGTTTAATTGGATTTCAAACACACCCCCCCCCCCCCTCAAAATTTCACCATCCGACGATGATTTGGTTCAATGATAGGCGGATGTCCCTTTAAATTTCTGTATTTTTTTAAGAGTTTGAGTCGAATTCCTATTAGAAATCTTCCATCACCTCGATCGTACTATTTTGAACATTAAAGGTCCAGCCATATGCACAAAATTGATGATTTTCAGAAAATTACGCCTCCGGAAAAAGTTGAAGTTCCGGCGACAGAGGGTTAATAATTGTCTCGCATAATCTGAAATTAGGTCGGTAGGGCGTACAAATACAATAGCTCAACAAAACAAGACAGACTTTGTTTATCAGTGCTTCTAAATTCGCTGCCCTGAACGATATTTGAAAAATGTTAATTTTCTACCTATAGGTTACAAACACCTAATTATTTTCCATAGGCCACAGTGTTAACTAGAAGTCCCGCCGGCCATGGATTAAGCCTATTTGAACTGCAAGTGGTCAATTTTCCCTTAGAACGTCATCCGCTGCACCAGTCTGTGACGTCAAACGCGCCCTTTTCGGATTTTTTTTCAAACGATAACCTTGCATTTCCACAACTACCCCATTTACTGCACAAAAATCAGCAGCATAAAAATACCCCAGACCCTCCATAACTTCGGGACCCCACCAGACTCTTCCTGTGCATCTAAATATACATTATCGCCATATTTACGTAGGCTATGATTTTGTGTTCCCGCTTAGGAATATTTCCCTCAATGATAATCAACCAATCAACAGCCAAATTTTTGTTTATGCTGACTCGAGTTTCCCTACACAAATTCAAGAAGCGTAACTCTATATAATTAGTTTCTTGTAACCTTAATCGAGACTCTTTTATCGAATGAGTTGCGGATGGATATATTTCGCGAGAGCGTGGCTCGAGTGAAATATAACTTTGCGCCGTCCGCAACGAGTTCGATAAAAGATTCGAGATTATGATGATTTAAGCCGAGATTATTGTGATTTAAGCCTGACAAATGACCAATAATCATGGGGGATCACCGGAAGCTGACGATCGACGTAATGTACGTCATCTTTCTTGGCGACAACGTCAACACGAATAGTTCCGGTTTGTATTCCACTAGAGGTATACACTAATATGTATTCAATGTCTGGGATTCCGTTGAATACATGTGACTCACGTCAATGGGTGTGGAATAAATAAATATATAGTATCAAACAAGACCCGGGCTATCGCCCGATGCACACCCCGTTGTTCGCAGCATATAGGATGGCCATACACATGCAGAGTAGAAGTAGCAGAACCCTGGCCATTTTCGATCACGTCAACAGATCCTTTTTTTTTAAAGTTGTCCTTGTACTGAATATATCCACCTAATTCCAATCAGATTGAGATCTAATGACTCATGGTTCAGACACTCGTGCGGACAGAGAAATATCAACATATTTATATATATATATATAATAAATAATAATAATAAGTTACTGTTCAACGGGACGGCGGGTAGACAACCCTCTGTGTTATGCTGTCCCCCATACCGCATTGTTATAAAATTAAATTATTATTGTGTGTAATCTATGAAATTTATGAATAAAACGAATCATAGTCATACGTACCAGTTAAAAAAATACGGAATAGACATGCGTGGCGTTTTGTAGGAAGATTTTACATATCGCAATCCATGTTCCAATCAAAGACAAGATTGCCGCGCTATTAGTAGAGTTCAGTAACAATACCCATATCAGGTTTATCTCTTTTTATTTCATTTGTTTGTACCTTGTTCTCATTCTTAGGTGGACTGGTTCAAATACTAATCCAGGTGGAAATGATGGTGAAGGTTTGTCGAGATCAGACAGGAACAATTTGGTGATCCTCGGAGATCAGGTATACCCAGAAGGAAGCGGGGCCAATTACGGCCCGGGAAACAAATACGGACACTACGGTGTCAATTACCCCATGCACCTCGACAATGCTACGGACTCGGGATTCTCGTACGAAGACCTACTGCACCTTGCTCAGCTCTCACCAGGTATGTGTATATATTGCATGAATTTGGGAGCAGTATAATCCCTACATCGACGGCCTCGACTACACCATGAATTAGTGGGAAAAAGTATATTTTCTGCTCAATAGACATTATACGAGCTCGATGAGGCTTCAAGTACTCAAATAATAAGATGGATATAAGCAGATTCTCGGGGACGCGCGCCTTTTAATATTTGCTGATGGTTGGCCGGCGAGATAACCATACGTGCGCTTTAAATGCCATATACGGCAGTCTGTTAAATTGTTTGGGTGTATGACCAAAAAGTCGGTATCTTAACATCAAAACAAACGCTCTGATATGTATATTCTTCGTGTATACGAATCTGACAAAAGTCAAAATCCTCTTTTAAAATTAGATATCCGGGTGACAACGTTGGTCATTGGTAGCAATTTGGAGTATTATTGCTCGCAAGAACAAGAACCTATTTGTATGTCGGTATATCTATATTTTCATGCATTCATATTGGGTGTATGCAGGGAAACTTATGTGCATGTGTAAATGTAAGATAGTTCTCTCCAGTAATGGGTTCCTGATTTAATATCACACGTACATATAGACACAAAATGGCATTCAATGTGATGAATATTGGATGCTGGGCGTTTGTCGCGTTCGGGCCATCGCTTTGTTCATCCACAAAAGGACATTCCCGGTGGACAAATATAAACAAATCTCTATGAAAAACCATTTCCAATCGTCGGTAAGAATGAATTATTAACATTAGATCTATGCACCAATAGCATAACCAAGGTGTGATCAACATTTCACCCTATACATTATGAGACAGACCGTAAACATTTAATTGAAATCACCATTAGCCGTGGGAATAGTGTTTGAAGGTGAAACATAATAACTATTGGGATTTTTATCACAACGATCATATATCAAATTAATGATTTATTCAACACCTGATATGAATCATACGCGGCACGCAATGGAGCAACCACACACGCTGTGCCTCCAATTTGCTTTTTATCTACGACATAATTCTAAGAATAATATATGTAGCATCGTGCAGTGGCCCAGTGGAGGCGCCATGGCGAGTATTGTCATGGATTGTGCAATCGTCTCGATTCTGGCCCGCAAGCCAACATGACGAAAATGACGTCATGAACCGTGCCATGACGTCTTCTTTAGTTTTTATTAAGCTAACTAACGAAATTGGTCTAAATGAAACTAATATACCTAAATCATATTGGAATTCTTCGGAAGTTGTCAAGTTGAAATTTTTATTTCCGTCTGCTTGGTCCACTGCCGAGTCACGTGTCAATTTCACCAAAAAAAAAACTTACACTCCACCGTACAGAATTTGGCTCATCGCTATAGAAAATATAGAAAAAATTAAATGAGGTCATCACTCACCTGCGCCTAAGGTGTATACGTGCTTGTGGTTGCTATAACTGAAATAAATTACATATAGATGTAAACAAATGCAGTCAATACCAGATCATCAGTATAGATGTATGTTATCGTAATTTTCTGAAGGCCAATTTCAGGAATATACTCACCCTTTCAGGAGCGATATATTAGCTATCTCAGAGTTATGGAGGCACGCGCGGACTCAGTTATAGCTATCAAAATTTCCTTGCGTTTGATATAGCCAAATAGTAATTTGGAATTTGCGTAGGCCTATACACCTGAAAAGTCTTGATTTGCTTAGAAAAGCCCCATTATGAGTCGATAATGTGACTAAATGGCTTTCATTTTCAGCACATTATCGACTCAAAATGAGGATATTCTAAGCAGACTATCTGCCTAAACTTAGTTATATTATAAGCAGATAATGTACTGTTTATTTTTGGGAATAACAGAATGAATAAATAGTTTTATTTTTGGGAATAACAGAATGAATAAATAGTTTTATTTACGAACTGTGTCATATGAAGAATTTACTGTTATCTCCAAATTCATCACATATTAGTAGAAGATGATATTCGTCCCCTATCCCGTTACCACGCTGTTCACAAGTATTACACGGTATTCTGTTTCGCCATCGCCCTTTAGAGCTGAAGTTTCCCACTGCTTTGATTTGACAACTTCGCTGCCATTGGCAATGGTCTCACGAGTCATGAGCAAACGAAATCCTGTCTATGTATATTTATTTTGCACTTGCATATAAATTGTGTGGGGGTCCATCTATCGGATATTAATCTGATCCGCATGCAGGGTAGCCAGAATATGATAACCAAAGCACTATCACAGAACGAGTCAGGATACTATACTTATTAAACTTTTCGTTGAACAAAGGCAAGCACCAGTCTATCGGGCGAAATTGGAAAACAACTGTCTAAGTTTCTAGTTCATGGAAGTAAAAGTACATGTTAATGAATGATTTTCGTCTCAAAGTTGATGTAACTGTTCAGTGAATGAAAATTGCTATCTATGTGTCGCCTGTCACTGTTTTTGCGACTCTCGTATCTGTTTAAAAATTGCGCGCACTAAATGTCTCTTGATGAATAGACTGGTTCCTAGTCGAAAGGTGCAAACATCTAAAAACGTAGTAACCTGACCCCTCCACCAGCATTATCACCCCGAATTGAATTTTCTATTCTAGGTCAGTTTGGCGGAGAAATGTCCCAGTTGGACGACGCTGGTACATACTTCGACTTGGGCTTACTAAAACTGCCAAAAATCGGGACAATTCACTATATGTGTAGCAGAAATAACAACTTCTCCAACAGGGACCAGAAGGGCCGTTGGTTGGTTCACGTCTGAATAATGTTTTTAACATATTTCTTCTTGCTAAAATAAAATAAACTCAACTTCAAATTATTTGTTCTTGTCTTGTGTGAAGAAACCCAATTACTATAGCCTACCCAACTCGAGCCTATGCACGCACAATCGTATTTTAGGACTCTTACGGGTAGGACATATACCGTCTTGCGCCTTGCGTGATTTTATACAGACAACCACATTATACGTTCAGATTCTATTATCAAATGAATTGAGTGAAAACTTGTGGCAAAATAATGCTAATCGTGGTGCCATATTTTTAACATCGTGAGCACGATGGTCATACGTGAACTGACACACCGGGTGAGAAGACTCGCACAACGGGACAATGTTACAATTTTTGTCGTCACACATCAGGAAGTCTGTGAGTATTAAAGATATGGGCGGGGTTGGCGGTGGGTATGCTGTTAAAATATTCACCTCCGTCAAAAACAGCCATTAACAGAAATAATACTAAAATATAGACATATTTTGTTCTTTACAATCAGAAATATGGCATAAACAGTACGGTATGTTATTGTCAAATGTTTTTCCTTTGTTATGTAAACAAAAGCAAAAAACGTTACAGAATCTGGCTTTTGTTTAGATCCGGATATGATAAACATAAAGAGCGTTTTTTCTTACTGTTTTCCTGATATGGAAATAATAAAGAGCGTTAGTATCATTTGTGTGTGATTAACCAATATAATAAGCCTTTTTACTGGTTCGCGATTTTCAAGATGGCCGATTGTTCCATATGGTCCGATTCCTAGCTTTTTATCCAACCCACCGGTAAAAGCCGGTAAAAGTTCAAAGTTGAGAAGTAGCATCCATTGCGACCATTTGTAAACATTCGACAGCATAGTGCGAGAATTTTTTATCAACATTTTATGGCTTAATTTAATTTATTCTGAGTGCAACTACGTGTTTAAGAATTGTTTTGTGGCCATGTCATCTATAGAGTTAGGATCTGGTGACGATGCAGACATTCAGACGCGCTTTTTGTCAACGAAATTCCCATAAGTTACTGATAAATAGCGAGTTCTTGCGTTAAAAAAATAACTCAAAAACATACGTGATACATCCAATCCATCTACTGTGCGAAACCTATGTATCGTATGTATCCAGGGTGAGTGTTTAAATAGTTTTATGAAGTTCTCGCACCTGCGATACGATAACGACCTGTTGCCATTTTATTTTTGGGAATTCCCAGACTGGAGTCATATGCTAAACATAGATGCTACTTGTTAACTTTGACCTCCGGAGACCAAATGGCGGATTCGCCGCGAGTAAGTGAAATCACTTATTGCGCTGTGTTATGTAAACAGAAGCAAAACTTCTATAACACGAGCAGGTTCTTGTTTACGTACACCATCTTACGTCTTGACTATAATATACTATTTACGCGCTGATTATGTTTGGCATATGAACAAAACTATATATATTTGAATATTCATTCTGTTGATGGCGATTTGAACAAATATGAATATTTCTGCAACGAACACCGCCCGTGTCTTTAAAGAAATAAAACTTATCTTTCCTACCAGATGCGTATGGGATATTTGGGAGATAATAATCTGTAGAATGCACTCTTCCGTTTACCTAAATTATGTGTCATATTTGTGAAAAAACATATTCGAAATACTAATTCCATTGAAGTCTCTCTCTTTTACGAATTTCGTCGTTTATGGAGGGCTTTATGGTCACTCACAGAGAGTATTTAGTATCATTAGATAGATTAACATCTCGGCTTTCTCACACGTGAAAATCAATTGTTTTAACAGGATGAAAAATGAACAAATAGTGTGTGTCTTGAAAGTCGGTGTTCTCATGTCGCAAACTCCCACAGCGGGTTTGAAGACCACGCTCTTAGGGTGATCGAATTATGAATGCACCAAGTACACCGGATAATTGCTGATAGAAAATACGATTCACATACATTAAACAGGTCTGTTGCGATCGAAATATGGGTCGTTATTAAAATAATTTCAACTGCAGATGATGCACATATAAATTGACACAAATTAGTGGGTAAGTCAGGGGGGGGGGTGAAAAAAAAATTGGGGTGGGTAGGTGGTCAAAGCCACCAACAAGCAATTTTTTCCGCAACAAAAAAAACAATTCTGCTTGGTTTTTTTAGTGTTTTGGCAATGAGTTGGGCTTCAAAACCACTTTGAATGAGAGAAATAATGTAATTCTAACTGGTAAACTGACTGCAGGCAGTTATCGTGTTGTATTTTGTTGCAAATTTTGAAATCCAAGATGGCCGCTGACAGCCATGTTTTTTTGGCTGAATGACCTCAAAATGACTCATTCCTATTTACATGTCCATGTTAACATCCATGCACAGAAATTCATATACAGCTGTTTACAGTAAATCCCCCCCGCAAATCTCTGTTTTAGTGTTAAAAGGGGGGGTGTGTGTCAAAAAATGGTCGGAAAAAACTGCCGTAAACGGAAAATAATTTGGCGGTGGGGGTGGGTGGGTAAAAAAAATGATCGAAAGGGAAAAAAGGCGTAAATTGTTTGAAAATCAAATTACATGAACAATTTCAACCTTTTGTTGGGTGAAAATTCCAACTAATGTTGTGTCATCACGGTCATGCAAGTATGAAATCGCCAATGGTTGAAAAATTTGACCAAAATTTTGATCATACCAATTGCGATAAAATCCTGCAACGATACTGTTCTGGCAAACAGGGTTCAAGTTTTTTCACGGGAAATTCATCAGGTGCACGTCAGACAGAGTTCGAGGTAATAATATGTTTTATTCTCTGATCAAATGTGACATGAGAAAACGAAAATTATATACAAAATATGAATAGAACGAAGAAATTTTGAATGTACAAAATATACAACGACCTCTCGGGTGTCATAATCAGCATTATCAACATCACCTTCATCATCACCAGTTTCTTCCTCAAAATAATAGTTATCATCATCATCATCATCATCATCACCACCACGTGTATTCGTTGTCGTCGCGATCATATTCATCATAGCGTCGACGTTGATCATCGTCATTGTTATCATAGTCACCATGATCATAATATTCATAATATGATCACCACGTGCCGGCTTCAAAGTGGTTGTTAAAAAAAAAATGGCAACAGTAAACAGTAGCGACTAAACAACAACAACAACAACGGATTAATCGTTGTTATCCAGCTTAAAGTTAATCAATCGTATAAACGAGCAAAGTCTACGTAAAAAAGTTACGTCATTCAAATTTAGTATGTCGTCTAAGATATCAATAGTCGCATTTTGTATACATTCCATTAAGTAGTGCATTTCATCTCCAAGTTGACGTTTATTACACAGGGGACACAATCTTCGAAGAACAGTGGTGTCGTTCCATCGGCCTTTCTCTATTGGCAGGCGATGATTACTCGTGCGGAATTAACAGAGAGTTATTCTATTCTTGGTATCCAAGCAATCCAAATATGTTTCGAAATTTATGTCATGTTTGAAAATTTTATATGTGTTGCCTCTGCTAGATTGTTCAATATCAGACAACCAGGTTGTGCGAAATTGATTATTTAAACTGCACTTGAGGTATGACATTAATGTTTCTGGACATGTGATATTTTCCATGTTCCAAAGATGAATCTGTCCACAATTTGTTAGGATGGTCTTTATTTTTTCCATCCACTGGAATTTTACTGTTGAAATTTCACATACTTTTATGGCTAGTAAATACAAAGTCTTACAAAATCTGCTCTGATTCATATTCTTAATTTTCAAAATGAAACATTATGTAAATTGTGTTCAAAAATAGCAAATGTCAACTCATCGCGTGATCGAATGCCTTCCTATTTGTTGGGTTTGTTTTAAACAAAATTAGGCCTTTTAGTTCGCAAATATCATGATAATTATTCTTTTAACAGAACATAACATCGGGAAATAAACCAAAGCGCGTGGTTCCAAAACCCATGCAGTGTGCGTGGTTCAAACTCATTCAGCTAACCCGTTGTGTTAGTTCCTACCGAGCCCCAACCCCCGGTTTTGTTATCTCGGGATTGCGTGGAATTACCTGTTTTTACAGATCGTGCTGTTCATGAGCATATCGTGGGAGATATTTGTGCTGTGCGATGAGCGTAATAGGTTGCATCCAGGTCAACAGATGACTGCGTGGATACCCATTCAACTAGAACATTTACACACGCTTGGGAAATATGTGTTATATATCACACCATTATACTAACTAATTTGAGTAAATTCCGACGTTTTCGCTATTGTTTACTGTATAGTAACATAATATATATATGCAATATGAGCTCGCAATCTATCAGAAAAGTAGCAATTTGTACGGGAATATATGGCAATGTTTCCAACTACCGTCTGTCATCGTGTCCCGATGTGCGACGTCCTCACCCGGTGTGTGAGTTCACGTATATGGCCAGCGTGATGAGGGATATATCGGTAGCAGTAGTAGGGACAAGCTGACCGAAAAAAAAACAATCCAATAATTCATTTGCAGAGGGTCAAGGTAATTGATGAGATGCGCATATATGGACAACACACTTCAGACACCACGTTTGTGCAATCCCTTGCTGTTTAGTTTAAACAGTATTTCTTCCCTAAAATAATACACTATATATATATATACTAGAAGGTGACCCGACTTCGTCTGGGCTTTGACCTTGAATTGACCATTTTGAAGGTCAAGGTCAGGTGGGGTCACGACTCGACCCGTCCAAAACACTCAGTGGACAAAAGTAACCATACGTATCAAATTTCGTCGAAATCCCATCAAAATTCGCGATTTGACCTTGAATTGACCCGATTTCAAGGTCAAGGTCACGTCGCACGGGCAAATGAATAGGCTTATGAGACTCCCCATACGAAAGTAGCCCCACATACCAAGTTTCGTCAAAATCCCGTGATATTCGGGCGTTTGACCTTGAAATGACCCGATTTCAAGGTCAATGTCACGTCGCACGGGCAAATTAATAGGCCTATGGCACTGCCCGGCCGAAAATACACCCACCTACTAAGTTTCATCGAAATCCCGTGATATTCGTGCGTTTGACCTTGAAATGACCCGATTTCAAGGTCAATATCACGTCGCACGGGCAAATTAATAGGCCTGTGTCACTCCCGGGCCGAAAATACCCCCACATACCAAGTTTCATCGAAATCGGCTCGGCCGTTTTCGAGTCCATTGGAAACAGACAGACACACACACAGACACACACACACAGACAGATCTTCCAAAATATATAATAGACTAGCCGATGAGCCCGACGTTGTCCGGGCTATTCAAAAACCAAATTTCAAGTCGATAGCTCCACCCGTTTCCGAGATCTCGTCTGCGCATGCGCGAAGCTGGCGTCGCACGGGCCCGGCGACCCGATAAAATTCGTATCCGGGGCAAGATACATTCACATACCAAATTTCAAGTCGATAGCTCCACCCGTTTCCGAGATCTCGTCTGCGTATGCGCGAAGCGGGCACCGCACGGGCTCGCCAATGCGACAACGTCCACCGCCTGGTCAAACTACACACACGCACCAAGTTTCGTCCGGATCGGTCGAGAATCGTAGATTTGTATTAATGACAAACATACAGACAAACATACAGACAGACAGACAAACAAACAGACAGAGGTCTTCAAAATATATATGAGATATGTGAAATGTAACAGGTATACATTAGAGACCTTTCGCAAAATCAATATTACGATTACGGATAGGATATATTTCCTTGTAATGTGGACACCATCATAATTTACCTACGATGGTTAATTGGTGAGACGGCATATGGCCCGGGACATGACAATCTGCGGGATGGGATGGGATATGGGATAAAACGACAATCTGCGGGACAGAATTTCAAATTGCGTGGGACGGCCGATATCTCGAGGAATACAGCACGTAGAGGGCTCCTTTTGGTGTCTAACTAAAGGCCGATATTCGCCCTATCCAAATATATTAACCCCGCCACTGACCGGGCACCAGAAGTTGCATTATTTGGTCGACAACTGACCTAACATGGGATGGAATATGGAATAGAACGACAATCTGCGGGACAGAATTTCAAATTGCGTGGGACGGCCGATATCTCGAGGAATACAGCACGTAGAGGGTTCCTATGCAGTTTCCGTGTTTCGTGGCACCTTCGCATGGGTGGGTTACTGTAATCGGTATCTAGATGTGCATAAATCACAGCTTCGCTCGAATTAATAGATTTGTGTTGTGCAATATATGACAAACTTCATTTTAATACCAAGTTTGTTTGTGAGCATAGCGTTATCGCTGTAAAAATGCATTTCTACAGCTGCCCCACGCTGTTCCACGGCCTTGATTTCGACAATTTCATGTTAGGTCAGTTGTCGACCGAATAATGCAACTTATATATTGGTTGGGATTAAGGTGAACTTTCCACAGAATTCGCAAGAATGGATCGGACGAAACTTTGGTCTGCCACGAGAAAATGAACGTTCCCCTGACAGTTGCCTTCACTAGAGTTATCCACGTTGACAGTTTTGGGAAGACCCCAATGTCCAGGTAGTCGTTCAAATAGTTCAAAAGATCGTATTTGGCTAATATGGAGAACATTTTCTGTACAAAACCACTGGAGCGATTGTATAGTCTGTACAGGTGTGCTTTCAGGACAAACAGTCGTAATGGTAATTGATGGCCGAACGGTAGATGGATAAGACGTCCCAGAAAGCAAAGTTTTTTTATATGTAGTTGATATTCAATTGGTAGAAATCCAAGAAGACCTAGCGATAGCCTAGTTGACGCTCGTTTTGGGAGGGATTTTGCGTATTTGAGACATGTTCTGGCGGCTTTGTTCATAATGGTGATGGCGGAAATTTGATCAAAAGGAACCACCTCGACACCGTAGAGAGCTCTCGGTAGAACAACAGTTTTGAGGACATTTGTCATGGTGATGGGTGTAGTGGATTTCATAAGTTTGTTACCCATGATATTGAAAAAGTTATTCCTCATTTTTGTCGACACAGAAGAGGCGGAATTGACCTGCTTCGCAAACTTGTCCTGAATTAAAACAAGATGGGCACATTCTGTAACTTCCTGAATAGTTTGATTGTCCAACCTCCATATCCTTCCCGAGCGGTCATGTGAGTTTTTATTCTCGTTGAATACAACAATTTTGCTCTTCGTGGAGGAGAATTCGAATCGCCACCGCCTGCTATATTTCACACATATGTTCAACAAGGAGTCGATACCGGATTTCGATAGCGACAGAAGAGCGATGTCGTCGGCAGTAGTAGGAGCGCCACATGGGATACTGCAGATTCTTAGTCCGTATGGAGAAGTTGCTAGTTCGTTAAGTAGGTCGTCTATGAAGACGAGATAGCAGAGAGGTGACAGAACGCCACCTTGTCGAGTAGATTGCAGTATTTTGAAACTTTGCGACATGCGGCCGTCATATAGTACTTTGCTTAAGGTTGTTCCACACCGGGCGCGAGCGAGCGATTATAACGGCCGTTTTCTAACGTCCGTAGCAGTACAAAGCGCGCGATTTTTATGTCCACACCGCAAGCGACTGAAACGCTTCGTCGCGCGCGATAGTCAGGTTATTAGTCTGTGTGTGCGCTAATTTCAGGGGAGTCAGGTGGCTGCATGGGGGGGATACCCCCACCCCACACACTTATGACTAATGTGTAGGGTTTCTACAAACAACGTGTGGCCCTGCTACACAACCATTATTCATTAGAAAATATATGCGCATGCGCGTGGTAATCGGCTGACTTTTTGAAGCTCTCCAGTTGAAAGGGAAAAGAAATGTTATAAACACATAATGCAGTGAAATCTAAAACAAATCTTGCAGCAAATTACTGTGCCAATGTTTCAATGTTGATATACAAGCTATTTGAAGGAGCTACGGATGGAAATTGCCTAAAATGTTGTGCAAATTAGACTTCGAAAAATTATAGTGCCACGTAGATGTCGCCGCCATTTTAAAAAATCGGAAATTTTCTAGAGAACCGGGTGAGAACTAACCAAACCATATTCCTTTCGTTATTCTGCATGTCATTAGACACGAACTCAAAAGTGCATATCAATGCACAAATATAACCAGAAACTTATTGTTTATTTTGGACAGTGACTGTTTATTTTCCTGTGTTGACCAAAACTTTCAAGTTATTTTTCTCACAATGGAAACTGGTGCAGGTACCCTGGACCCACAGGCTCAAACTGCCACTGAGAACATACACACGCTCCGAGACCACGATGAAAATGTCAGGAACGTATTAAAGCGTGATAGGGATGATTCAGCATCCTCGTTGGCACAGGACACTAAGCGTCCACCAATATATCAATCACCTGTGGGCATCTCTAGCTACCAATATCATGATTCCTCTCATATCAGTGTGGATTTTCAGGAACCCCATGCTAGCCCACCCGGCTTAAACTCATTGGAACAGGGCATAATCAGTGCTTTTACAAATCCTGTGGTTCTTAAAGCTTTAACCAGTGTTTTCTCTAGTATAGCCGAATCAATGATTTCTGACATGGAAAGTAAACTCTCTCAGATGGATGACCAAATAAAGCAGCTCAGTACAGATGTTATTAACTTAAAGACATGTTTTCAAGAAATGAAGTCTGATATTGTTGACTTGAGAGAGGAGTTGGATGATTTACAAAATTATGGGAGACGAACCAATTTGAGAATTTCTGGGCTATCCGAGGATGTGAATGAAAACACTGACCTTCTAGTATTCGAAGCCATAAGAAGGCTTGGCATTGATATCAAATATAGGGACATACATAGAAGTCACCGCCTTGGTCCACCAAATGATAATGGTGAACCTCGCTCAATCATTTTCAGGTGCCCCTCCTACAAATTGAGAGAGGCTATTTATATGCAAAGGTGGAACCTGCTACGTGCTTATGCTGGAGACCCACATCCAGTTTATGTGAATGAAGATCTAACGAAAGCGAGAGCCAGTATATTTAAGAGGACCAGGGTGCTCAAAAAAGAATCAAAAAATCATGACACCTGGACCCATGACTGCGTCGTTTTCGTTAAGATCGATGAAGACAGCATCCCAATGAGGGTAACAACCCAGGCCCAGGTAGCCGAACTTGAGGATACCCTGTCCTAAGTCAGCATTATTGCTGAGTTAACTTCACTTTGAGACCTAGTTGTCTCAAATTTGGTTATTGCACTTGGTTTTTGTGTATATACATACCCACTCTGAATGTGTAGACCGGTGGCACTGTCTTAAACATTTCATCCATAGTAAATGCAAGTTGATCCTCCAGCAATTACTTTCCCAATAAGTAATATTCCATGATCTTGTAACTGAATTGTTTCTAAATCTCCCTTGACTAAACACCATACCATGAATATATAATATCTCTGTAATGTAACTAATTCATCCATAGTTATGCAAGTTGATTCTCCAGCAATTACTTTCCGAATAAGTGATATTCCATTATTTTTGAAACTGAATTGTTTCTAAACTCCCTTGACTAAACACCATACCATGAATATATAATATCTCTGTAATATAAATAATTCAAGAACAGTCAGTAACACACTGTGTGCCTTTAAGCATGGTGTCCAGTGTCCAGTCATAAAGTCAGTGTAGCTTATCGCCGTCAGTTGTAAGTTGTAACAAACTCGGCTGAGTAATATGGAGCAAGGCGGACAAACACCACTGAACCAAACTACTTCTATTCGTCTTAAGCATGACCCACTTATTGCCCCATAACTAGATCACTCACACGTGAATTTCGGAGCATGCCTGACGTCCACTATTAGCGAGCATGGACTGAGGTATAGCTATTGACATACGTCACAGGTCGAAACTAGGTTATTGTCCACATGTCCGGCTGCCTGGATCGGGGTGTTGGATGCTTTGGTAGCGACGTATGTATGTATTGACATTATACGAAATAAATTATATATTTAATTAAATGTTTATTTCCGTACAACATGTACACGCAAAGCCCACCATTGTGATTGGTTATAAATACATCGGTAAATAGATCCGGGAAGCTTTTGGGTGACTCCTTCCAACTTTCGATCATTGTCTTCTGTGAAGGAGTCCACTACACAGGGGCGTGACCATTTCTGCACCAATTTAGGGAGGGTGAGGTCTTCACCTCACCTAATATCTTCCTCTCCTTACATATATATATTATTTGCTCTCTCCTCGACATACAACCCTCTGCCCCCATATTTGAGACAATGCAATTATCTGGTCCTCGCTTGTCGTGTATTGACTTTAGTCTTGGAATACGACCTTTTAGTATGGCTTACGCCATACAGGTCGTGGAGCCGATATTCTTTGAGCTTAGGCGACTAGCTAATGTTTTTAAATACACTTAATTTTAAGAATCAACTAACATGGTCATTAATGTTAACATTATTGCAGTTTATATTAGCTCTGACACCTACCAGAACGTGTGTATAATTCCGTAATTATTTAATCCAAAAATCCAATCCTGAAAACACATGTTGCAAATGGCGGAGGCACGAAAAGTAGGAGGTCCTAAATATCACATGACAAATATGCACGGCACATGTGACAGTTTTCATGGATTTTTTTGTAGTGAGGCTAGTAGACCAAAGGTCACGCATGCACAGAGTGTAGTTAAACTCGACCTAATTCTAGATAGTTTGGATTTTCCACGGGTATTCAGGAACGCGTGCAATGTCTGTGTTTACGTTCTGTTATTTGACGGATTTTAAGGATAAATGACACGTAGGTGAGTGGATGGTTTCACACTGGTATTAGTATTTAGTTGATAAATACATATGCGTTGGTCATAATTGTAACTTTTATAGGACTTATAGCCGCCTATGTTGTTTAAAGGTACTCAACCCGATAAAACTCCTCTCAATTACTATTTCAATGGCTTCGGGGGTCAAAAATATTTGATTCGAGTCGAGGAAGTCACCCATCAAAGCTCAGATTTGTTAGATATCGATTTTATAAATCTATTATTTTTCATTATCGGGAATACTATCTGGCCCAGAACTCAGTCAAAATTGCCACTTGATTTTAGAGTTATTCATCCTTGTCTGTTTGAATAGATTTGAGGTACACATCCAGAGCAGATTACGGCAGTTATTGGTACTCATCTCGAGAACATAACAAATTTCAAAAATCAATATCTAATAACTCTGAGCTTTGTTTGATGGGTTCCTCGACTCGAATCAAATATTTTTTACCCCCAAAGCCAAAGAAATAGTAATATAGGACCCTCTGATCGGATTGTTGTTGTTGGAATCTGTTGAGATGGGGACCCTCTTTACGGGTTGAGTACCTTTAAAGGGCAAGATGGATCTTAGCTGGCGCAAGCCATGATACTAAGATCCAATGGATCTAGTATTGACTTGTATTGAGGGGTGGGGATTCTAAATTTTAATTATAATTTTTTTTTTCTTCTTCTCTCTCTTCCTAATGATTAATACACGCAATTTAGTAGTAGCACACTGTTTTGGGTGCCCGATGTACTTATATACCCATGACCTAATGGTGCGGCTAATGGGGTATGTGTAACACGAATGTCGAAATTGATATTCCTATTTGTATGTCTGTCATAGTCTGTATGTGTATATGACACACACATGTGCATGTGTACGCTGTGTATACATATGTATATGTGTGTGTATATATGTGTATACAGCTATATACATGTGTTCCTATGTAGGACACACTGAACTCGCTGCTGTACCTGTCAATGAATATCTACTTCAAAAAGCTAGCGTTGATCGTGAATCGTAGCACGTCTAACAGACTTCGTTTGGTTTTGTTTCCTTTTGCTTCTTGATTTGAACTCAAAGTTAATACGGGATCTGGATACGGATTCTGATCCAAACTAAATTAAACTCAAGTAGTTATGGATAACTCTTGTTGAATTCCCTGATGAATCGAATTTGTTAAATTTTAAATAGAATCCGTATTCAGCTGTTTAGATTTAAATTTGAACATGCTATTGTACCTGCAACAGTGGCTGGTTCAGAATCTAAATATCCAGGACTCGTGCTTGTACATCAACTTTTAATCTCAACTTGGATTCATATATTTTGGACTCTGATCCAATTTGAACTAAATTTGAGCAGTTTTATGTATTATTATACTTTTCACTTGATTAATCTAATAATCCAATTTAACCTGATCTTAATTATACCTGGCTATGAATAATTATCATATATTTATTTCTCCAATTCTATCTTGAATCTAATTGACTGGATTTAGAATCTTCAGTTGTCTTTTCACTTGTATATTCTTTTCCTTGCGTTAATAATCAGTCCTTGGCACTGACTTTTAAAGGCTCACAATGAGCATAGAACATCTCCTTCCCGATATCACAACAACACTGCCCTTTTCGTACATATACTTATGAGAGCCTGGTCTTGTTTCCGTCCCAAATTCCTACACTTGACAGTGGTATGTGGGACTCAAACGACTCCATGCTCCCTCACAAATCAGCAACATATTTCCTTTCCTGGTTGTAACTAAAGCCGCGTTTAGATGTTTTGTTTTGTGTCATATAACTTATTATACTTCTTTCATAACTTGTACCACTGCTTCTATTCTTATCTGTGCTAGCACCCACAACCTATTTGTTGTGTCGCATGCCCATCTACGTACACCTGAACAAAATAATATGAATGTCCAAAGCCTAGTCAAATCAACTGAACAGAAATTATCAAACATAAAACTTCCATGGGAATTTCGTAACCAGATTGAGCCAATCTACTTGCCTGAACAAACTTACCTATTATACCTAACTCATTCTCTAAATGATTGATATCTCACAATATAGAGCAAGTATTGGTTCTTTCTTCTGCTATGCCGTCAGACCGCACCGGAATAAATGTTTTGACAGACAATCTTCGCTTTATTGCGTTTTATACATCTCTCTGAGAATCAAAGGGCTGAGTTGCAATTTATCTTGCAGAATAACCCTTCTTATCCATGTTATGTTTGGCAACTTTCTTCCAGAAAATATTCTTGGCAATTTTGAAACTTTGACGACCCATAACAATATCTTCAGCACTCTGTCGTCTGTGGACAGGGATTACCCCCCGATCATTAATCGTACCTGTACACTTGAATATTTGTCCATATATACTGCGTTTATGTCTGCATTGTCTTTAAAGGGGTACTGTACCCCAATTTCAAAAAATTCCAAGTGACAATAGCGATCTAATATGAATATCATATTATAAAATAACTAATTTGAGTCGACGATGTCTACTGAAAACGTTCCGGTTAACAGGCTATCGTAAAAGTAAAATTGAATTATTTAATATAAATTCATTTATGGCTGGAGTCATAAAATGGAAAATTATGCCATTACGAGTTACCGTTCTTGAAATCGCATATGTTGCGTGTCTTTTATCGACGGCCATTCGCGAACATTATTGAGTTGCAAACAAAACATGTTACCTGCAAAAGAAGGCCCGTTATAACCGATTCGGGAAAACAGGAGAAAGAAACAAGAGTCATAAAGCGTCAAGTATTTTATAGGGAGTGAGATTGTTCGATGGAAGAGATTGAATGCATCAATCGAAGTTGTGAGCAATGAACTTCCGGTTCTTCCTGCGACCTGCGTCTTCTCCGGTGAAGGTCAAAAACATGGCGCGTAGTTTGAAATCGTAATATTTTTGTTTCCAAGATCAATATTTTCTTCGCTAAACTAGGTTTATACGAAACTCATATAACACGAACACAATCTAACTTGAAAGATATTTCAATGGGAGTAAATAAAAAAATCGCCTATCTTAGTGTACAGTACCCCTTTAATTACTATACTCATTCTGTTATTAATTGGATGTGTCCAACGTAATCCAGGTCCACGTGACGACGGCATGGCTTTCCTTTTGTT
Source organism: Siphonodentalium dalli (assembly GCA_032622095.1). Classification (NCBI taxonomy): domain Eukaryota; kingdom Metazoa; phylum Mollusca; class Scaphopoda; order Gadilida; family Siphonodentaliidae; genus Siphonodentalium; species Siphonodentalium dalli. Next base: position 187,146,275 of record CP136061.1, on the reverse strand, counting down.
AAACCCACAAAGTATAAGGAACAAACTAGATACGATATCGGTTGAAATGAACGATTTTGATGTGTGCATGTTCACAGAAACTTGGCTTAGTCCATCTGTTGATAACACGGATATATTTGTTGAAGGTTTTAACGACGTTGTGAGAAATGATAGAACAGACAGGGTAGGGGGTGGGGTGGCTATTTATGTTAGAGATACCATTGCATTCAAATTTCGCGATGACTTATCTACCCCCAACCTGGAATCTGTATGGGTTGAGCTCATAAAGCCTCATCATATTCTAGTAGGTTGCTTTTATCGACCACCGAATTCTCTTACTTCTGACTGGGACGATATTGAAAAATCGATTGGTGTCGCACGAGATAGTGGTTTAGAGATGATAATAGCAGGAGATTTTAACGAAGATTAGAAACCGAATTTCCATGGACATATTAATGATATTTGTAGCGCGTGTGGCGTAAAACAGATCATAAAATCACCTACCCATTTCTCTGAGAGTTCGAAAACAACACTAGACCTTTACCTAGTAAGTAACCCAAAATCTATCATATCTTGGAAGGTATTAGATCCATTTTATTCGGACATGAAACGATACCATTGTCCGGTTAGAATCGACCTTAATTATTCACACACTAGACAGAAAAACTCTCTCAGACGTATTGTGTGGAATTACAACATGGCTGATTTTGAATCGATGAATAATGCATTTTACGATTGGAACCGCTCTGGTGAACTCGACTCTTTGAGCACAGACTATTTAGCTGAAGCTGTAACTACCAAAATTATCTCGACGGCAACTTCTTTCATACCACACAAGAGCGCAACTATTCGTAAAGGGTGTCCCCCGTGGTTGACATGCAACATCCGCAAATTAATTCGTGAGCGCAGAAGGCTTCATAATAAAACAAAACGAATTGACTCTCCTTTCGACTGGGCGAACTATAGGACAAAGCGAAATGAGGTCATATCAGTGATCAGGAAATCAAAAAGAGAACATAATTCCAAATTAGAAAAGAAACTAAATGATAACGCATGTGACGCTTCGACGTGGTGGAAAACACTTCAAAGATTATTATTTTCCCCGAGGGCACAAAGTATCCCGCCGATAACTGATGGAACAAATATATACGTATCTCCCCATGACAAAGCAACCTGCTTTAATGACTATTTCTGTAGCATAACATCTGTAAATGATGATGGTGCTACTCTTCCCCCCCCAGATCTTTTGACACATGGAGACAAACTCTTTCTGAAATAAAATTAACCGCTGATGATCTGCGAGAGGCCCTCAAATCGGTCAACCCGACGAAAGCTTCAGGGCCAGACCAAGTACATCCCAAAATATTAAAACAGTGTGCTGACTCATTATGTTATCCCCTCACTAATATATTCAACCGCTATATCAACGAATCCTATTACCCTCTAGAATGGAAACGGTCAAATGTTGTGCCAATTCATAAAAAAGAAGACAGGAGTAAAATGTCTAACTATAGGCCTGTATCACTGCTCAGCTGTATATCAAAGGTGTTTGAGAAATGTATATATATAAAAAATTGGGACTTTTTAACACTTAATGGACTAGTATCAAATTTACAGTCAGGATTTGTCCGTGGTGATTCCACTGTCTTTCAACTCACCGATATCTACGATTACATTGCAGACTCATTGGACCAAGGTAAAGAAATAAGATCCGTCTTCTGTGACGTTAGCAAAGCGTTTGATAAAGTATGGCACACAGGTTTATTGTACAAACTTGAACGTATTGGTATCACTGGTAAATTACTTCACTTGATCGAGAGTTATCTAAGTCAACGCCAACAACGAGTAATAATTGACAATGCAAACTCAGATTGGAAACCCGTACAAGCAGGTGTTCCCCAAGGATCTATACTTGGACCTTTACTATTTATAGTTTATATAAACGATATCTCTGAAAATGTTACTTGTCACATTCGACTTTTTGCTGACGATACATCCATGTTTCTTACAATAGAAGATCCAGACAGAGCAGCAGATATGATGAATATGGATATCGCGAGACTAGCTAATTGGGCACATCAGTGGCTTGTTACTTTTAATCCTCAAAAAACTGAATCTCTTCTCATCTCCAGAAAGCGATAGGCTACAAGATAATTTCACATATTCTGACCTTGTTCCACTATCTTCGGTTTAGCGGCCTTCGGCTTGGCGGATTTTAATAATTTGAACATTTAATGAATTTTGAGTTGACAATGGTATTCGAACCTTGGTATTTTTCTTCATTTCTTTGAGTGAATATGTATTTGAATTTTATTTTGCTTATTGCTATTTGTTTGTCAATTTTTCATGTAGTTTGTACGTCTAACATATTTTAATATTTGTAACACGTCTTTCACCCACTTGCTTTACGAAAGCCTAAATACAATATTATATTGTTTAGAAGTGTTCACTTAATTACAAGCCCTCCCTTGCTAATTGGATTGATTTTTACAAAAAATCATTTAATTTGCGAGGGACTACGGGCGCGTTTGTCGCTCTATTTTGGTCCCCGTTCTCCATGACCAGTTTATTACTATTTTTAAATACAGCGCGAATTTGTCATTCTCTGTTTTGCTATTGTGGGTGAAAGACGTCAAGATTTTTTAACAAATATTTTTCCACACCCACCCGCCCTTCTTACCGAGTATTTCATATTTGAACATACAAAACTCCACATTTGTCATTTCTAATTACACCGCTTTACATTTGGCCAGTTTGTATTTGCAGTGATTTGTGAAAATTATTGCAAATACAAACTCATATTAATTTGCTCTGCATCACTGTCTGGATCGAAGTTTTTACGAACAGTTCTATATACTTAATGCCATTGACTCGAGTTGATGTGTATTTGTCTATTCATTTTTAAATTGCCATTTGTTTCTTCTGACATAATATTATTTCCCCTTTTTCTGCATGGCGGATTTTAATAATTTGAACATTTAATGAATTTTGAGTTGACAATGGTATTCGAACCTTGGTATTTTTCTTCATTTCTTTGAGTGAATATGTATTTGAATTTTATTTTGCTTATTGCTATTTGTTTGTCAATTTTTCATGTAGTTTGTACGTCTAACATATTTTAATATTTGTAACACGTCTTTCACCCACTTGCTTTACGAAATAATGCAACATCTGGTGTGCGGTCAGTGGCGGGATTAATATGTGTGGATAGGGGGCGAATATGGGCCTTTCGTTAGACACCAAAAGGAGCCCTCTACGTGCTGTATTCCTCGAGATATCGGCCGTCCCACGCAATTTGAAATTCTGTCCCGCAGATTGTAGTTCTATCCCATATCCCATCCCATCCCGCAGATTGTCATGTCCCTATGGCCCACTATATTCAATTACAATTATATATTTGATGGAAAAATTAATGTGTCTCTTTCAGATCCCATGTTCGTATCCGTGTGTTATACGCCAGGCGGATTTAGAGCGTCCCCAAGCAGGATCGGTGGCACATTCTAGACACATCTGCACATAATTAAATTGAGTCGGGGAATATCTTGGGGTAGGGTTCTCTATTCCGAATGTTCATTATTAAAGAAGGTTCGCTATTCAGAAGGTTCGTTATTCCGAAGGTTCATTATTCCGACGTTTCACTATTCCGAAGGTTCGCTATTCCGAAGGTTTCTATTCTGGGAGTATTTAACCACTAATGAATCAAAATTTGCAAACCCCTCCCTCACAAAAAACACACGAGGAATGAAAAATACTATTACGCTAGTATTCACATACAGTACATTTAAACACCACATTCCAATACCCAAATTGTCCCATATGTCGGTTATTAATAGCAAGAAGCCAGTATCAGTTTATCGTTTATTATGGAAAGTTGAAAACATGATGAATGCATGACTGAAATGAGGTACATGTAAGAGATACAGTCTGTCCGAACTGGCAATCTGTATTTGAAAGAAACATCAACATTAAAGGCCCACTTAATTTTCGAACCCACAGATCACATCTATAAAATATATGCCATATTATACCATTTGAAATGGGAATCTCTAACATTGTATTATCAACTTATCCGGTGTAATAAACTGTGAACATGTTGTTTTTGGTGAGTTATCGACGTGTTTTGTGCTTAAGTTTCATCTGGTTTTGTTGCGAAAACTAATATTTTCAATGGAGGGGGAATAACTCTATATTTTAAAGATAGAGTTATTCCCCTTCCATTGAAAATAAACTATAGTTTGAATTCTGTTCCATTCTGGGAGCCATAACGGGGGAAATGATTTTATGATTTCAGCTATTTTTAATAAACTATGGGTACCTTCTGATACACAGACGTTTCAAATGGTGCTGAATTATAGTATTTTAATCATATTTTTGGCATATATTGTTAGGCCTGTTAAAATCGTATATCAAGGCACTATAAACAAATTAATCGGTGACTCGAAAAAAGCGGGCCTTTAAAATCAATACAAAGTCACAATTGCAGTTAGGTTCATCTCATTTTGATAGAGCTGATTTCAGGTTGAATCAAGATTGAGTCTTTCTGGGGAATTAGCATTTATTTTCACAATAGAAATATACGGACATTCCGGTATAGTTGGAAACAGTTTACCAAAACAATTGGACCTCCAGTTGTAATAGGTGAAACGTGACTGAATATTGGAATTCCAAAACATAGAGTGCCATATTATCACAGTTTTACAAATTCTTATATACAAAGCATGAGGTGTGAATTAACGACGCGAGATTAGATTAACAGATTTGCATATAAAATATCCGATCACCACAATGGCATTATCAGTTTGACAAATAAGTTATTATTAAAAGTAAAGCTTATAATACGTGCGATGAATAGTAATTAATGAGCGCATGTTGTAATTTCGAGAAAGCCTAATCTAACCAAGCAACGAACCTAACGAGAATACAATAGAAACGAATATCTGATAGAGTCAAATCAATGTAAATAAACAATGAAATAATTGTCCAAAAATTAGCACTCTGACATCACACTCTCCTCCGGGTGAAATTGGTCCCACAATTTTTCTGTTTGCATGCAGAACGAATGAGTGTTCAAAATGACTTTTGTCATCTGCTTTTGAAGGCCGCGGCACACTGACTCAAAATCTTATGTGCAGCTGTTTTGGTACTACATTTCCAGGTATCTTAAAGGATTACTATCCTCATGAAACAACAAAACTCTATCGGAAAGCCACCCCTATTGTGATCACAATGATCCAAGTCCCATAAAAATCGCGTAATAAATAAGCCGGTTGTCGGCTATCTCCGTCGCAAAACCTCGCATGACGTCAAGCGAGGTAAACTAATTAAAAACAGGGAATTGGAGTCGGAGTTAATTATGTCTACCTATATGGCGATGGAAAATCCGGAATCGACATCAGCGCGTGAGTGTAATGGAATTACTGCGGGGCATATCAATATCATTGTGTACACATGTTGAATTGTCATCGCGCGGTGAGTTATCTTCACTTGTGATTTGCCTTAAGTGCTGTTTGGAAAGTTACGGTATTGTTTTGACAAAAAATATAGAGGGACAATTGAGCGGGGTAGATAACACTTTCGTCTAAAGCTTATAAAAACAAGAGCCGGCATGTGAACTTTATTCGGGTGCGTGTTTGCGATGTTGTTTTAATTTTCCGTATATATGCCCCGAGTGTCCCGTATTTACAATCATTCATTCGTGACAATGCCATATAAATGCAGTGTTTTCGGCCGTGGCCGGTCTAGTGACTCTCAGTTAGGCATATGCTGTATTCATTTCCAAACGATGTTCGTTTACGTGACATTTGGCGGGATTTCTGTGGGAAACCTGTTGCGCAAAATCAGAAACCGATTACATATACCAAATAAAGAGCGTTTAATTTGACGAGTCAGTCATGGTTACGAATACATACAATTGCAGTTAAAGTGGGGAGTATGTTGATGAATAATTCACGATGACAACTATTCTAAGTCGAGTCCCCATTTCCTTCACCATGGCTCAATAAAGAGCGTTCCATGTTAAGAGTTTTCCTAATATGGTACGAATAAAAAGAGTTTAATAAAGCGGAAATTGCTATGAGAATGATGGAAGGATATATAAAGCATGCATATCGGAAGTTCATGTACATGTATTGGCATGTATTGTTGTAATCAGTAAACAATCACTAGAACAACTGTTCTAAGTCGAGTCCCTTTACCTTGACGCAATAAAGAGCGTTCACTATTACGATATATTGCGAATAAAGAGCACTTGAATATGTGATTCCATATTTAACCGGATTATTATCCCTCCTTCAAAAAGTGTTATATATGATTGGATGTTTAAACGAACCACGGCGAACATTTATATATTTTATAACCCTATTGTTATGCGTAATGGACACATAGAGGTCGATTTATGACCTGGATATTCAATAGACCGCATCGCTAGAGTGCTAATTTTATAGGCCAATAACCATGCATAGATGCAGTGAATTTCCATCAGTGACAGTCGGCAAGATTGTTTTGGGGTGGGGGAAGCAATATTCCGAAATATATATAAACACCATATTGCCCAAATATATACATGATTCATAACCAAGGAAAAATGAACTTATCATATCATATTGGTAATGAATGACTTGATTATAATTGATTTAATCCGACAGCAATAAACCAATTTTGTGTTGTTTTACCGCGTTACGATAAATTAAAACGAAACGCTCTTTATTGACACACGACTAATGGCATCTGGAAATTGGAATGTTTACGAGATGATAATTGCCTAATAACTGTGCCAGTCTTCGCGTATATATGCAATCTTGATATGCATATATAATATAACTTGGACTATTCCGGTAACGAAAAGATATATATAAACACGAGCACGCGTTTATATAGATAAATGCGCACAAAACTGAATAATATACGGGCATGGCTTTATAGTAACAACACATCGCGATACATATAATAATAGTAATAATAACACGATAAAGACATTTAATTACGAGAAAGGCATTGTTTTCGGGGAAGTTTTGCATTCGCAGTGTGATAACGCGACAATCTTCAAAGGTCGCGATCGACTACATGCAAACTTAAAATACCGCCGTCGCGCATCTATGCGTTGTCAATGAGTTACCACGTGATCGATCACGTGCTATGCTTCTGTTTACATGTGACAATCACGTGATCGGGCTGATGATCATGTGACTTCGTCTACAACAAAATCTTCGGCTAACTTCGGAATTTTTTTTAATCGTTATAAAAATAACGATTGGCGGCCGAATATTAGATTATATGCGCCCAATGGACATTTTATATATATATTATCGGTATATTGAAAGAAAATAATATTGTTTTTTAAGGACCGTATTCCTTTAATCGCTGGGTACTCAGATATGTAGCACATCGCTTCAAAGTTCAAATCATCTCTATATACCCATGTGTTTCTAGTTGCTGAGAGTCCTCTCCATTTGATAAGATATTGTGGTTGGTCCTTGTGCAGCCGTTTTCGAACAACTTTTTCAGTCACCTTAACTGGCTGGGAATGTTGAAGAGGTTTAGCTATCGGTGATTCTTTCTTGTGAACGATGTCGATGATTTTAGATTGGAAGTGTAATGATGCCGAAAGCTGCTCCGTTGACGAATCGTGTTTCTGAACTACGGAGTCCGGTATCGTTTGGATAGCACTATTAACACTAGGTGTCGATGGCGAAATTAAAGAATATATATCTGACTGTGTCGCAGCTACACTGGTACAATTAATTGATATTTTCTCCTTCTTTTGGATAAAATCCTCCATGCGAATTCGGTCTCTGGGTAGGTTCGATGCAGACTTACATTTTCGTGTTACCTTCTTCCAGTTGAGTGAGAGCGACACGTCTCCGTTCTCCGTCTTTAGGCTCCAGTCGAGTCGATGGTTCAGAAACTCGAACGTCTTCAGGATGTCAATGATGTTTTCGGGTATCGGCTGCGTCATTCTTCTTTTCTTCCGGGAACGTTGCGTTGCAGTTGGGGAAATAGCAACACTGCCTCGTGATTCTCTCACCAATTTGATAGAGCTGATTTCTGGTTGAATCAAGATTGAGTCTTTCTGGGGAATTAGCATTTATTTTCACAATAGAAATATACGGACATTCCGGTATAGTTGGAAACAGTTTACCAAAACAATTGGACCTCCAGTTGTAATAGGTGAAACGTGACTGAATATTGGAATTCCAAAACATAGAGTGCCATATCACAGTTTTACAAATTCTTATATACAAAGCATGAACAGGTGTGAATTAACGACGCGAGATTAGATTAACAGATTTGCATATAAAATATCCGATCACCACAATGGCATTATCAGTTTGACAAATAAGTTATTATTAAAAGTAAAGCTTAGAATACGTGCGATGAATGGTAATTAATGAGCACATGCTTGGGCAAGAATTAACAAGTTGCATAAGAATAGCCAGCTGATTTTAATACAAAGAAATGTTGTAATTTCGAGAAAGCCTAATCTAACCAAGCAACGAACCTAACGAGAATACTATAGAAACGAATATCTGATAGAGTCAAATCAATGTAAATAAACAATGAAATAATTGTCCAAAAATTAGCACTCTGACATCATACCCGTCTATTGCGCGATATTCTGCTACGGTGTATTTTATGGCGCTCCTTAATCGTTATTTAGCCCCACTGTTATAATCAGCCTCCAGCTGGCGTATTCTTGCCTCTAAGATAAGATCAGATAAGATAGTTTATTGCAATACACCAGTGCAGGTAGTTGCAAATAACATAATGTACAAGTAAATTAAATATAATACATAATATTTGTGCATATAACAGTAAACAAGCCTATAACTATATTCTACATACGATTCTTAATTAAATATAAATTTCCCATAATTTTCATTTCCCCATATTTATATTTCTTCTCCTTTGGAAGAATAACCGGATCATGTTGCACGCGGAATTCATAATTACTTTGTCTTCATTTATCATTATAAAAATGAATTTATCATCATCGTTCATGTTTGTGAAGTGTATGTTATTAGTGTAAGCAACATCAAATAATTCTTTCCTGAAGTCAGTGTACGCACTGCATTCCATTATGAAATGTTTTTCAGTTTCAACTTTTTTCCCATTACACATGAGACAAATTCTGTCTTTTAATAACGTCTTTGGCTGTGTGTATCGGCATTTTTCTATAACTAATATATGATTGCTAACACACAGTCGGTGAACATTTCTCTTGCCGTAGGTGATCGGACGTGTTTGAGGTATGGTTCTATTTCATATTTGTCTTTGAACAATCTATATGTGCGTAGTTTATTAGCATCATTCTTTTTGTCGTCATCGAATATATATTTTTTGAAATGATTACATTTTCTGATTTTAGTCTCTCAATTATAAGTTTGTCGGTGAATCCTATCGTTTTATTACACTGTGATATATGGATACCGCTTTTCACAAGATGTGTGTCCCACGTTGGAAGATTACATAATAGAGATTCTGTGAAAGAATCATGTATGATATTTCCAGGTTGTGCAAAACAAAGTTTATTTAGATATTTGAACATATTCCCGATGAAATTAATTGCTATGGGGTATCGACCTAGTTCAGCCCTCGAAGCATGATTTGACGCTTTTCTATTGAGTTGTAGTATATTTTTGCAGAACTTTAAATGTGTCTGCTCAAGAGGGTAGTTATCAACAAACGTAAATTTCAACTCAGCAGCCCATATTTCGCAACCGTACAACAGAATAGGCATTATTAATTTGGCAAACAACTTACATTTAGTACTGAGAGACAATTCTGTCTGTGAATTCAATGAATTCGTCATGAAATACATAGCCTTTGAAGCTCGTCCGCTCAAGTTTTCACAAGCTATCTCCATTTTACCGCCAAAACTGAAAATGAGACCCAAGTATTTATATTCTTCAACTACTTCTAACGACTCACCATTTATATAAAACGTATTATCCATATGCAACTTCCGTTTATTTGGCTTAAACATCATGCATTTTGTTTTGTCTGAATTAACCGTTAGATTATTATTATAAGTATATTTTTGCAACTCATTCAAAGAATTTTGCAAACCCTCAGCTGTTTCAGACAGTAAAACGAGATCATCAGCAAAAAGTAGGTGACTAATCGGGCGATTATTTATGTAGCACGGATGGCCCATGGTATTGAATTGTCTGCCAACATCGTCAATGAATATCTTGAAAAGGGTTGGCGATAACGGATATCCTTGCCGTATACTCCTATTTTCGATAGTAAAGGGGGGCCAAATCATGCTGACGTTTTAACGGAATAAAACGTCGACTTATAAATGGACGGTAGAAACGAGAATACCGACCCGTTAACACCAATACCTTGAAGTTTTTAAAATAAAATAGATCTATCAACGGAATCGAATGCTTTCTTGAAGTCTACAAAAGCAGTATATAGAGGTCGTTTTTGCTCTTTTTTTTTCTTATTCACCAACGTACGCAAGACGAACGCACTGTCTATTGTACTGCGTTTTTTCTAAATCCGAATTGATTATCGCTTATAAGTTTGTTTGTTTCTAAAAAGTTGTCGATTCTAGAGTTAATAATTTTATTGAACAGTTTTCCAACATTACTACTCAGGGCAATTGAGTTATAATGTCATACGTAATGACATTAAATCGTATGGGAAAATAGCAATTGTGTGGGCTGCGTGTCGTGAATATGTATTAAGAAATAAGGTCACAGGTAATGACATTAAATCTCAAGGAAACCCGCGAAATCAAAAACAAATCAAATTTATTGTTTTAATGTTTTAAGTTATATCCTTCATTAAAAGAGTCTTCGTGACAAAGAACCCTCTCAATACTTTAGAATATAGAATTAACATTTAAACTAACAAAAACCTTCGGAATAGCGAACCTTCGGAATAGCGAACCTTCGGATTAGTTAACCTTCGAAATAGAGACATGCCCCCATATCTTGTCACGGAATGATTCCACATAAGGGTGCATTTACACTGTGTATATATCTTTATACAGATATGTATGAAGTCACGTGTCGTGCATCACTGTCATCAAAACATGATGACTAATAGTGAACGCGCGCTGACCAGTATTCTGGTAATTGACAACTCACTAGGAGTCGTTTCAGTTTAGGCCAGACTGAAAAATGGATCAACTACCAGCAGACAACAGCGATTTGGTATGTGCCGCGTCAGCATATATATATATAGGTCCCCTGTTTGACACCATCTGGGAGGTGGTCATTTTGGATTGGTATGGAGTGGGTATCCATGCTACAACACCCTGTATTTGACCAAATGTAGCAAAATTTCCAACTGATGACTATCCTAATGACAATGTTGACCAAATGTAGGACAATATCGTTTTTATTAAATTAACTAGCAGTTTTTACTGGCCGCGGGGAGGGACCAGGGCACAATCTTTCCATATAAGGTAGGAAATTATGCAAATATTGGTCAGAAAACAATACTGCAAAATGTTTGAAAATCAAACTACAATATCATTTTCAAACATATTGTTGGTTTGGAAATTACAACTAATGTTTTGTCAGGTATGAAATTTCCAACTGTTGAAAATTTTGACCAAAGTTGGGGTGAGACACCCCTCACCTCGGTTGACACGTCCCTGTCCATCTTGAATATACGAAATACATGGGTTGAAATGACAACGAAAACTGTAATACATTATTCGCCAAGCCCGAGTAACAATTAATCAAAACAGATTTGCCTTTAGCAATGTTTCGGCGTTGACCCTGACGTATAGCGGCACGATTTTTGCTCAGAGGGACGAATACCGTTTTCTTTCTGTGTGCATTTCTATATCAACCCGTTCGTACTAGTCTGCGTGTAGATCTGTGTACAGTTCTGTAGAAGTGTAAATGCACCCTAAAACATTGTGACTGTTGGTTGTAACATCCGATCCCGATAGAATGTAAAACTTGAAATGCGACATATGAAATAGTCTTGTGGTCCCTCTCCGCCGATGCGATGTAAACTTACGAACCGTCATTATAGATGTGTCCATATTTCATAATAGTGGTGCTATATATAGTTAGTTCTGCCCCATGCACCATAAATCCTCGATTCAACATCAAACAACGGTTATCTATAGGGCGCCGTTCCTCTATTTATGCCCTATATTTGCAGATATCTCCTCGTGGCTAAGAGATATCTCCTCGTGAATTAAGAGATATCTCCTAGTGATTTAGAGATATCTCCTCGCGAATTAAGAGATATCTGCTAGCAATTTAGAGATATCTCTTAATCGACATGTCCGAGGAGATATCTCTTCGTTCAATTAAGAGATATCTCCAATGACTAAGAGATATCTCCTCGTGAATTAAGAGATATCTCCAATTCATTAGCAGATATCTCTTAATTCGCGAGGAGATATATTATATCTCTTAGTGATTTAGAGATATATCTTAATTCGCGAGGAGATATCTCTTAGTCATTTGGAGATATATCTTAATACTGCTGAATTAAGAGATATCCTCGATCCCTAAGAGATATATCCAATTCGGCCGTTTTCACTGGATCTGGCTTAAAATCAAGGATCCCTCAACACACGTGCACAGATTATGTATCTATATATAAAAGAGTATAGGATCTGTCTGTCTTCGGATTTTTCTCAAAGACCCCCTGACCGATTTAAACCAAATTTGGTGTTGTGACTCGGGGTACCCTGGCAGAGGTAATAACGGCGTTAGTTTTTCCAAATTATGATCGAAAACATTTAATTAAATAATCAACAAAAAAACAAACAAATACGCTCACTTTTGCCCTATTTCAGCACCAGATGTACGCTCTTTATGCAGATGGGTTTTCAATGTGGCCTGTGCCATCCAACAGAATAATGGGTAAAAGTCCACTATATATGGGCTTATATCAGAACCAAATAAGTCCAATATGAACCAATGTCAATATTTAGGTCCAATATGAACCTACATCTATTTCCCCGAGGACATATTGAGTGGCATAATAATATGATAAAACTATTTAAAAGAGTAGGATATGTCTGTTAAATATGTGCGCGACAGGCCCCTAATACACAGAGGTCCCGTTGTGCGGGGGCCGCAGGCCCCTCCGATGCCGAATAAAGGCTTCCGAAGAGCTGTTTCAGATAGTATACATATTATTTTGTGACCTTTAGAAAAATGGGAAAACATGAAACGAAAGTGAAAGTCACATTTTTATCGACAAAATGGCTGGGTCTCAGAGATGGTGTCCAGTGCACTACAGGCCACCAGGGCCTATGTTATCGGAGACGCCGAATCACAGTTACTGGAATAAAGTCCCAAAAATAAGGTTTTAATCGAATTTATAGATCGGTATCCTTATTTAAAGATTCTTTATATTAGGATACCGATTTATAAATTCGATTAAAACCTTATTTTTGGGACGTCATGTCCAGTAACTTTGGTTTTACTGGGCGTTAATAGTCGGTCTCAGAAATTCGCTTTTTATGGAAATGGTGTTCACTTTATATTTAGAATGGTTTCTATGGTACTTTTCGATAAGGAATCTCATGGTGCCGGTTGATTTTTTTAAAGTGCCCAATTTAGGGTTTTAAGATATCTCTTAGTCATTTGGAGATATTTCTTTATTGAACGAAGAGATATCTGAAAATCGCGTAGATTTGGAGATATTTGCTAGTGCATGATTTAGAGATATCTCCTAATGAATTAAGAGATATCTGCTAGTGATTTAGATATATCTCCATATTAATATGGAGATATCTCCTTGGCAATTGGAGATATCTTCATAACAATTGGCGATATCTCTTAATGAATTGGAGATATCTCTTAATGAATTGGAGATATCTCCAAATGAATTTCTAAATAGGGGATAAATAGAGGAACGGTGCCCCATAGTTATTACTGTAATTATCGTTCCAGACGGGTTAGTTTAACAAACAAGAGGGAGATAAAGTACTTAGAGGTATACAGGAACAGCATAACATCTTTGATGTTCTTCTTTCTCGCGAGTTATACATATTAATGATTTTGTATTAGTATAAGTCGATATAATAACTGAATAAAAAACAAAATAGGTAAGTATATATAGTATATTATTTATCCTAATATCGAGGTAAATTATCTTAGTAGAATTTTCTCTAGTAGAACTAACACATGCATACTTATCCCGGTAAAATAATTTGGTGAAATACGTGGGACTAACTTTAACCCGGATTCCGGATCCGGATCCGACCCACTTTTATAAACTGCTTTAAATCACTATTTTGTGGTATTTTCGCATTATATCACCGCTATATTTGACTTTAAAGGCTATAGCTATAGGTGCTAGCCACGAATCGGGGCTCCCCATGGTTGCAACGAGTGGACTGTCTCATACAAGTGAGATTGTTTTCGATTGATAATAATCTCGAATTGAGGTACTTGTCTCTGTCTCTTCCTCTGTCTCTCTCTCTCTCTCTCCGTCTCTTTCTCGTGCTTTCATTATTCCCCGATCGTTCGGAGTGCAGAAGTACATAACAATCGCCTCGGTTAACTTCCGGGAAGCGAATGCGGGTTATTCTCGATTGATAATCTGGGACTCATCTGAGACTCGGGTTATCTAATGTCAACTTGTCAAGGTACTCTTTGATGAGTCATAGCATATTGGGGTGGGGTGATATCTCTCTCCCTCTCTCTCTCTCTCTCTCTCTCTCTCTCTCTCTCTCTCTCTCTCTAAATAAATAAATAAATAAATATCTCTTTTTATCAGGTAGTTTGTTGGAAAGTTTGTTCTGACTTATGCACATATATGATTGAGCGTAAAACATGTGTGCAGGACATATTGATTGAGGTCCTATAGCCACGAGTTCGGGCATCTCGCTGTCTTGATTCAGTTCCGGGAGTCGAATCCGCCGTTGTTATAAAAATTAATGAAATGGCTTCAAAGCGAGTTATTTGTTCTAAGAAAAAGTTGAAAAAGAAACGAAAATGGTATGATGATACATGTAAAACCCTCACAGGTAATACGAGAGCAATAGCATGTGACATGAAAACTAATCCATTTGACAAATCTTTGAAAAATAAGTTCTTTGCCGCTAAGAAGGCATATAAAAGGGAACTAAAATACAAGCGTAAACCTTTTCACCAAACCCTCGAAGAAAAACTGAACACACTAGAAGCATCTGATCCAAGCGAGTACTGGAAGATTATACATAATCTGAGAGATACTAAACAGTCATCATATATGATAGTCTCAAACCAGATTGCGCAGTCACATTTTTGAATGATTTATTCGATGATAGACCAATACCCAATAAAGATGGACCTATAATTAAGCACAAACTTAAAAAATAAAAGAAATAACGCCCAATGAAGTTATCAATGTACTATGAGAAATTAAGAATAAAACATCTCCTGGTAAAGACGGGATCCGTAATGAACTACTCAAAACGATTATAACAATCTTAATTGATGATGTTAGACGACTCTTCAATGCTGTGTGCCAATCATCCCATTATCCCGTCTCTTTGAGCGAATCTGTTCTCAACCCGATCCACAAGAAAGGGGGCCGTACCGACCCCAATAACTATAGAGCGATTGCTCTTAGCAGCTCGCTTGGGAAATTGTTCAATAAAATAATTAACACAAGGATTACGGCATTCTTAGAAGAAAACAATTTGATCAGTGAAAACCTATTTGGCTTCCGTAAAAATAAAAGTACTATTGATAGCGCCTTCATTTTGAAAACAATGATAGCCAGATACTGAAAGCAATCAAAACAGCTTTTTGCAGCATTTATAGACTTCCGAAAGGCGTTTGATTCCGTGGACATGGATATACTAAAGTCAATGTACAATTCTAGCTATTATATATATGACACAGACTCGAGATGGTGTTTGGCCAAAAACGCTATCAAATATTGGGGTAAGACCGGTGTGGTTTTGACAAGTCGTGCGCCCCTATAGAGGTTGGCGATACCCTTACTAATCACCTTCTCTTTGCCGATGATCTTGTTTTGGTGTCGGAGTCACAACATGGTTTGCAAAACTGTTTACAAAAATTGCACAAATATGTATTGTCGAAATAGGTTAACAATTAATACGGAGAAGACAAAGTGCATAGTATTTCAGAAAGGAAACAGTCACAACGATATCTCATTCAAAATACGTGATTCCTCTGTCAGTATTTTCAAAGAATATATTTACCTGGGCATTACATTTTGTGCCAATGGATCATTTAAAGAGGCGCAACTTGATGTCCATAATAAAAGCAAGAAGTCAATGTATGCACTGATTAAATCTTCAAGACAAAATTATATATATTCCATCAGCTTTTGGAACACGCTCTTCGATAAGCTCATCAAACCAGTTGCACTTTATGCATGGTTGTGAAGTAATATGGGCCTCCGACATGAATCTGAACAACCTTGAAACCATGCCGTGTGAAACAACTCACATACATTTTTGTAAATATGCGCTTGAGGTAAATGGTATACTTATGGCATCGAATCACGCGGTGCGAGCAGAACTTGGTAGATATCCTATTGTGTAGTGTACAATATCTCGTGCAGTTAAATTTGCAATGAAGTCATCGACCACAGACCAATAATCTCTTATTTACAAATCTGCTAATGTATCAGCAGATCTTATTATACCAGATAAATTGTCGTTTGATTCGGAAGTCCCTAAATATAAAGAACTTTTCGATAGAGGTGATACAGCCTTGAAATCAATTATAACAATTTGTGATAACTTAATTTTTTTATCATGTATGCTGCTTTAGACGATATATATTCAACGACGAAAAACCATCAAGTAAAAACAAGTTGGGAACCTATAGAAGGGCGAAAATAAAATACCGTATAGAACCATATTTCAACCTCGTTAGAAATTTCTCCGTTAGATTATCTTTCACAAAGCTTCTGATTAGCAACCATACTTTAGAAATTGAGAAAGGCCTACACACACGACCTAAAGTACCCGCTGATGAGAGAATTTGCAAAAAGTGTAGAATGGAGGTAGAAACCGAAGAACACTTCATTATGCGATGCCCCATTTATAAAAATATGATATTAATTTGTCTGGTAATTGAGAGCTAATATTTAAAGGGATTATAGTGTCTGGCCCTTGTATAAACACCTATCAATAAACAATGAATCCTTGTGCATCATCTACAATCTGTCCCTCATATCTCTGCATTGCTCTCTCTCGCTCTCTCTCTCTCTCTCTCTCTCTCTCTTCCACACACACACTCTCTTTCTCTCTCTCTCCCCCTCTCTCTCTCATTATTTCGACTCGTTGTGAATCAAATTTATCAAACTCGTTTCATTAAATCTTAAACATAACTCGTTGGAGATCCTCTATAATTATTGACGCGAAACAGCGGCACTTTCTTTGCCAATCTAATTTTTTTTTATTGAGAACAAAGAATAACAAAGGAGGAAGAGACACCATGCATGCATTCCATCATGCTCTTAATCCATGACATGGAAGAGCGTAACTCTTCCACGCGCTGGCCTACTTCCTTACTTGAGACATGTAATTACAAGAAAACCATAGTCAGAAATGGTAACGCCACCAAGATCATATTATTAGCCATAAATATAAATTATAATATAATTATAATATAAACTAGCTTTCAAATTCCATGTGGGAAATTTGGATACTTCCATAGATCAAGTTTTCCCGTTTCTCGTGTTATACATTACATTCTTCAATTAAGCTGTCTCCCTTTTCATCACACTAGCTGGTAGGCCCGACTTCGTCCAGGCTGTTTCCCATCTCCTTTCCGGCGAAAGGCGCGATTTGACCTTGAATTGACTATTTTTAAAGTATAGGTCAGGTCGGGGTCACGATTTGACCCGTCCAAAAACACTCCCCGGTCAAATCCAACCTAGGTATCAAATTTAGTCGAAATCCGTCCGTTTTACCAGATTTGACCTTGAATTGACAATTTTGAAGGTCAAGGTCAGGTGGGAGTCACGATTTGACCCGTCCAAAACATTCCCCGGACAAATGTACCCGTAGGTATAACATTTCGTCGAATTCCGTCAGTTTTACCCGATTTGACCTTGAATTGACAATTTTGAAGGTCAAGGTCAGGTCGGGATCACGATTTGACCCGTCCAAAACACTTTCCGGACAAAACCACCCCTATGTATCAAATTTCGTCTAAATCCGTCCGTTTTACCCGATTTGACCTTGAATTGACTGTTTTAAAGGTGAAAGTCAGGTCGGGGTCATGATTTGACCTGTCCAAAACACTTCCCGGACAAAAGTACCCCTAAGTATAAAATTTCGTCGATTCGTTGATTACCTCACGATCGCATGCTTTCCAAACGGTGTGGTTATTATAAATATCAGCACATGTGCTAATATGTGTCGGACTATTTTGTTGAGCATTCGGGGTAAGACTACAGCTTTTAAAGCGACCCATTTTTACTTTTACATCGACCTAATCCCCCATAATCCCCCATAACACCAGTGGATATTATATTTTCAATCACAGAATACACCGGTGGCGTTAATAAAATATTTAAAGGCACACATTGTTTAGCAGACACCGTTCCACTTAAAAGCAAAACGAAGCTGCGATACTAGATCTTACCTTGACATATTATTGTCCGAAAATGGGCTTTCTTCAGCAACAATGGTCATATTAAAGAACAATACATTAATATTTTGTCTTCAAAATAACATTAAATTACACTTATTAGGCAGCTAAAGTGGTCGATGGTGAGTAATATTTATGGTTTGCAGAATCAGAGTTCCAAACACTATGTGCAGCTTTGATTCATTTACGTTCTGAATTTACCATAAATAATACAATTACTGAATTTAAAATATTGTAAATATTGGTTCGACAGCAATCGTGGAAAATACACAACGCTCGCTTCGTTTGCTTTTCTGACAGGTACTGAAAACTGTTGTGATGTCTATTAGATGTGCATACATCAGGCAAGTTTATTTAAGCAATTCTGCTTCCCATCTACTGTTTGCGATAGCCAAAACGAGGTCATCTTAGAATAAAATATGATTGATTGTCTCTTTGTCTAATTGCAATTTGCACTGGGTCGCATCTAGCAATCATACACGTGACTGTATCTGAAGCAGTGACACCAACACGTCCTTGTGATATTTCGTTTGAGCGAAATAAATCAGTGATATACCACGTCAATCCAAAAGCTTACTTTATAATACACAGATTAGATAATCCACAAAAGGACTGACTCTTATAAGTATATAAATTCATGAAGATCATGTGGTATCGAATTTATGTACTACTTACATCATCAATAAATATTTTTGAAAACCATTGGTGTGAGACAAAGCTCTATCGTTATGCCAATGTTTGACTTAATATTGAGGCTAATATACCCACTCTAGCTTTTAATAACTGGCCCAGTGCTGGAAACCCATATTTGGACCCTACGTCACTGTATTGTTTGTTTAGTTTAATTATTTAAATCATGTTTTTGAGGTAATATTTTTTAAATATTGTTACATATATAATTAAATTGGGACATTGTGAAGTTTGAATGGATGCCCACCAAATTAATTGTCAGAATGGGTAGTTTTATTGTGAAAAGTTAGAGGAAACTGTCAAATTATTTCGCCCAACTGTGTCCGACAACCAGGTTCATAACCATAAACTATTTCAACAACCAGGATTATAACCTTAACCTATTCTGACATCCAGGCTCATAATTCTAACCCAATAAGACATCCAGGCTCATATCCATAACCTAATCTTATAACCAGACTCATAACATAACCTAATCTGACGTCCAGACTCATAAACATGATATAATCCGACATACAGGCTCACAACCATAACCTAAGCCGACAACCAGCCTCATAACCTAGTGAGATATCCCGGCTCATAACCATATCCTAATCAGACAACCAGACTCCCAACCATAGCCTAAATCAGACAACCAGGCTCATAACCATTTCCTAATCCGAAATGCATTATGTGTGGGGCTTAAAATTGAGAAAAATAGTGCAAACGTAGTAAATTTCAATGATTTTTCTGTTTATTGAAATATATATACGCATTTCAATATGTGTATGTAGGATATTTAGCAGCGAACCAGTTAAACGTGTACTTTAATTATTCATATATCGGTTTTATCATATCCATACTATTTCCTTTAATGTCATAATGCTGTATACTTAACATAATTTCTCGATCAACCGAATCTAATGCTTTACGACATTCCACAAAAACGGCATTAAGAGTAGCCAAAAGAGTACCATGCCCTATTCGCAGCGAATAACGGTGATTCTAATAATACAACAATTAAACACTGTTTATTGGCGATTCCTCACTTGGTATAGTGAGTTTAATTAAATCAATATACCGTTTTATGATTCCTAGTGGATTTCATCCAATTTTAGATGAGAACATCACTTTAATGACAAATATCTCAAATTGATCAATGCTATCAACCGTTCATTAAACAAAATAATCAAGAGGGTGTCCGCGTGAACTAACAACAAGACAGTCTAAGACTGTGCGGTCGCTCACCAGACTGCAAAGACTGATAAGACTGGGACTCTGGAGACGACAACAGTCAGAACTTTTCATAATCACTTTAAAAGAAGTAGATTTAAACAGGATATGTGGCTAGAGAGGCTTCGTGTGTGTAGATCGGTGAATATCTACCCTGAAATTACCAACTGTACACTACTGATCACCCCCTCCTCCAGCTCAACAAGTGCCGTCCTGACCGGGCTCCAGACTCCCAAGTCTTAGGTTGGAATTTCACAACCGACATATCAAACTTTCTCAATTGTTGGAAATTTCCAATCTCACAAGCACCTTTTTAATAAACCATTTAGACATGTTTGAAGCCCGATTATCCATGGACCCAAAACACCATACATGTATCTCAGATTAATCAGTCAGGTAGTTCCAAGGTAGATGTTTTAATGAATTTTGTATTTTAATGATTTTATTAGACACAAAAGTGTTAATTCCCCATAGCCCCGTCATTTCCAGGTTGACCTCATGTTAACAAATCTCAATCTCAGTCACTAAAGGATCCTCCATACTATATGTAAGCTAAATAGTCCAACCTCTCTTGAGAAGACATTTTAAGTATTACTATAGAGACACACAGTTATGCCCATGATCCCACCATATTTAACCTGGTGACCCCATCTGAATAAATTTTAATCCCAGACACCAAAGAACCCTTCATACTAAATATCAGTAAAATAGACCTGATGGTCCTTGTGAAGGAAGCATATTAAGAGGAAAACTGTCCTTCGCTTGGCCCATATTTGACGAGGTGACCCTATTTAAACAAGTACCTCAAGGACCCTCCATACTACATATAAGCTAAATAGGACTGATGGGTCTTGATGAGGGGCCATTTTAAGAATTACTATGGGGAAGAGTTACGTCCCTGGTCGCACCCCTATTTGACCTGTTGAACCCATTTCAACAAATCTGAATCCCAGTCACCCAAATACTCTCTATACCAAAATGTATGCTAAATATGCCAAATGGTTCAACTAATGAGGGAAAGAATTATGTCTGTAGCTCTGACCCTATTTGACCCAATTCTGAATCAAATCTGAATCCTTGTCACCCATACCAAATATAAGCTGAATAGGCCTGATGGTTCTTGATAGGAAGACATTTTAAGAATTACAATGGATGGACAAGTTATGTCCCTGGCTCCGCCCTTATTTGTTTTTAACACATCTGTATCCCTGTCACCCAAGGAACTTCCATACCAATTATAAGCTAAATAGCCCCGATGATTCTTGAGAAGATGTTTTAAGAATTACTATGGATGGAAAGACTTAGGTCCCTTACTATGTCACTTTATTGACCATGTGACCCCCATTTGAACAGAACTGAATCCCAGCCACATAGGGACCATCCTGACAAAATAATCTCAATTCTTCATTTCTGGTAAGCTAAGAAAAATGCCTCCTTCTTTCTCATCCAGTGTCCCATATGTAATTGCCTGAGAAACAGGTATTTGGGTTTACTGGCCTAACTGTCAAATTCATCATTCACAATCTGTATCCCTGTCACCCAAGGACCTTCCATACCAATTATAAGCTAACTAGCCCAGATGATTCTTGAGAAGATGTTTTAAGAATTACTATGGATGGAAAGAGTTAGGTCCCTAATCATGCCACTTTTTTGACCATGTGACTCCCATTTGAACAGAACTGAATTCCAGCCACCTAGGGACCATCCTGACAAATTATGTCTCAATTCTTCATTGCAGGTAAGATAAGAAAAATGCCTCCTTTTTTCTCATCCAGAGTTTCCCATATGTAATTGCCTGAGAAACGGGTATTTAGTTTTACTGGCCTAACTGTCATATTCATCATTCACAAGCCCTTGGGGAGTTATTATAAACCATGGGTCATTTATATACAAACATGCAGAGCATTTTAGGGTATTAATCAAACTAGCTGTCATTCCAATCAGATTTTGTTAACATTTTTTTGTTTTGTTTTGTTTTGTTTTTGTTTCTGTTTTGTTTTTGGTTAAATTGAACAAGGAGTTCCGCCCCTATTTGACTCAGTGACCCCATTTGAAAAAATCTGAACCCCAGTCACCCAAAGACCATTCATACCAAATATAAGCTAAATCGGCCCAATGGTTCTTGAGAAGAAATCATTCAAAGAATTACTATGGACGAATAGAGTTATGGCCCTGCTTTCGCAACTATTTGAGCTAGTGACCTCATTTGAACAAATCTGAATGTTAGTCACCTAGGGAACATCCATACCAAATATGAAACCATTTGGTCATATGGATTGGAAGAAGAAGATGTTTAAAGAATTGTTGACTGATGGATCTTTAATTTCTGTACAATTACAACGAAATTACGAATAGGGTCTACCTTATTGACGAACCCGGCCAAGTTCCTCATTCTGAATTATCATGCATGTGCTAACGAGATAGAGAGACACGGGAGGGGAGAGGGGTCACAGAGAAGCGAGATCACCCCCGTATATGCTATGAATCAACACCAAGTAGCTGACTTTAAATAACCCCGCGTTCCAGATTATATAGAGAGTGAATAACCAGGATTCGTTAGAAAACCCCGAGTTCCAGATTATATAGAGAGTGTATAACCCGGATTCGCGTCCCGGATCGATCAGGGGTTAACGAAGGAACATACGAGAGTGGAGGCAGAGGGAGAGAGAAATATACAGAGAGCTAGAGAGGAGGGACATGTGCAGATGCACACGATTGCATATCCCATGTTTTCTTCAGACGAAATTCACCATCAACTGTGGCAACAGTTGTCAGCTGAATATGGCTGCAATGTGTTCAATGGCAATGTGTGGTCAATTATAGCGGTCATATAATACGAATATGGCACTTAATAGTGATTTAAAGCGATTTTAAAAAGTGGGTCGGATCCGGATCCGGAATCCGGGAAAAAACACTTTTTCGGCCAAATCCGGATCCGGAATCCGGGTTAAAGTTAGTCCCGAAATACATCGGTGGGAACATTTTACTAGAGTAAAAATATATAGGCGAGTCTCTATGTGTGCGTATAATATGTTTTTTGTTTTTAAACATATTTTATTTGTAGTATAATACAAAATGGATTGGGGCACAAGTTACAAAACTTAATGAGCCCCTCTCCGGTATACATTGGTACAAACAATTTGTTTAACAAAGTGGCACAATAAGTAACTTATTTACAGCTGCATGTGGTGAATGGAAAAGATGATGATGGAAGATTGTAACAGTTATTGAGGAAGGGTGAGAATGAGAATGCTATGCTATGCTGAGGCGAAAAAAAAACATATGTGTTAATTGATAAACTAATTTATTATCGTGAAATTTTACTGGAAACGTTTAGTCTCCGCGATAAAATGTTGGACTATTTTGAACAGTTTCACAATTTGTTTTTTAGGAGTATTCGGGATGCCAACAAGTAGATTGTTCATATGTGTTAATTTAATTCCTTCTCTGTGTAGCAGGTGAAACATCTCCGTTCGTTCTGACTGGTAGTGGGGACACATAAAGAAGTAATGATAGGCATCTTCACACTGGTTGCCGCTCGTACAACGTGGACTTCCTGAGATATAGTTTTGGAATTTATCAGACTGAAGATCGCTACAATAGTTTCGTAGTCTGGCGTGCAATACATTATATTTCCTACTTCCTGTATAGAAATATACTGGGGGTCTAATGGTAGGATCAATTATTCTAAGATAATCTTTAAAATCGAAAATCGTCGGAGCTTCTGTTATTGTGGAAGGCATGTCGTTCCACGCTTTTATGGTTGAGGGGGGAAATGACTTTTGTAATGCTCAGTATTGGTAAAATATGTGTAAAAAAATTCGGGGTTTCTGTTCCAATCACCATAGGTGTTTCGTTCGTGGTTTACCAGTGTTTTTTTTATAAGGGATACGTTGAACGCTCATGTTTTCAGTGAGTCTTGGTTATACACACCATTGGTATATGGGCGTATTCCCCGCGATATTATTTAACGGATACCGATTACCACATATCAAGGTGAACACCACTGGGTCGTGTGTCACATGGGGCAACCCTGACAATTTCTTGCTCGCTCATGTTAACACGCCATTAGATTATTAAAACGTTCAATATATAGGAGTCAATGGAACTAGCATGATATGACTTAGGTCGCGCTGTGAACAAGCCATATATAACGATCGACTAGGACACATCCGCACATAGGAACATCAAAGTCGATGCGGCGGACATGAATTCGACTGGGAATATATTGTCGTTACTGACATTTCTGACATTGTTTGGTGACGTCCAACTCGTCGATATATGTGGGAAAATTTCGGAATTCAGCACGACAAATAAACTGCGATGCGAGAAGGCCTGTTCATATACATCTAGGTGTCTCGATACATTCTTCGATACGAGAAATAGAACGTGTTACCTCCTAGAGCAACATCGAAATACGAACAACACCTCGATTATTACCGAGAAACATCCCAAGGTGGTGAGTATACAAGGGGGGGGGGTCATTTAAAAATACACACAGGTAAGCCTTTAGTTTTTTATTTTTGGTAATTTTCGGAATCCACCACCCCAGCTGTTTACTTGTGTATAAGTGTTATTTAAAATAATTTACTCATTATATTACACCCTCTCTTTCGAAGCAGGTGACCCGGTGTTGGCCATGTTAAAGTGAGCTGGGTTGTGGAACGTTTGGGGGGGATTTATGGTAATATAGAGAGTACTCTTGCTCAAAGTAGGTATCCCCTAATCAGTGGACTATTACAAGCAGCATATCAGTCCGTCATACATCCGGAATGTCCGGATCATAACTTCAACATTTTAACATGAATAAGAATTTCATGTGA
Source organism: Siphonodentalium dalli (assembly GCA_032622095.1). Taxonomy (NCBI): domain Eukaryota; kingdom Metazoa; phylum Mollusca; class Scaphopoda; order Gadilida; family Siphonodentaliidae; genus Siphonodentalium; species Siphonodentalium dalli. The sequence goes on along the minus strand of CP136061.1, from coordinate 187,121,020 downwards.
TTTAGCAATAGTTGGTATTTAAAGTGATATGAAACACTTCAGTAAGGTGGTCAAATAGAAATCGAGAATAATCTTGCTCAACGTAGTTATTTTTACAAATATTTGTCCAAATTAACAACACACGCAGTCATGCGATATAATAATTAAATGCGATGGCTCTCGGTGGCGAAATCATTTGTGTTTGTTTATCGTCGATAGTTGCGTCCCGAATCCAGATGTAAATATTTACTATTGAGCGTAGTTCAGGCGATGTTTTCTATGGAGTGGAATGGTCGATTTCTATGAATTATTCAGCTATGTTAGTAGAATTCTACAGTCCACAGGTTGACATAACGACTGAGTGATCGCTTATCAGATTCACACACACCGAAGAAGTCCATAATATGTCTTTAAGAAGGCACTTGTCGGTCACGGTTCGATGGTTTCTGACGGAGTTATGCCACTTTTTCCACTTAGAAATCGGAGTTTTTTTATTGTCCGGTTGATAACATGAGCAATATTCAATAGAATTTCTTGAAATTTGGAACGCAGATCACATTAAATTTTGAGACACAGGTCAAATTCAGGTTTGACCATGGCTTGATGGTAATTAGATAGATCGATTTAATTTCACTCAAGTCGTCATATATAACAGACATAATTGAGACACAATTAATACACAATTTGGGGTATAAAAGAATGTTGCGCATGCGTGACATTAATTATTAGTAAAAGGGGATGGCAGGCTAAATCAACAGATGCAAATAGTTATATCATGGGGTATAGGGTGGGCGATGATTGGGAAGGGATCACTATATATTGCGGTATCAAGGGGTGGGGAAAGGATTGAGTGAGTTTATGTGTGAATTTCAACTATATATATGTTGGAACATGACCTGGTGTTCGTCCTCGGGGCAGGAAGTTTGCGACATTGGTTATGGGTTTCTATTCGTTCTCGTGAATTTAGGGCGTATAATTTGTGTGTATTTGGCCGAGTATAGTTGAACGGTTTCAGGTATAATTTTCTAATATCGACAAGGTTCTGACACTTCAGTACAATATGATATTAGTCGACTTGCTCTTGGTTGCATAATGTACATTTTCTGTCGGAATGGCTTTGTTTGTACCAGCATGCTCAGGTTTCAACATGTATATATATATATAGTCTATGATTTCTAGGAGCGCGACCGCTGCTTGAATTTCTATAGTGAAATCGGTTTTAGTTATTCTATAAATGGCTCCCTTGGTCGATGATGATATTCTTCCCCTCCATTATTGGAGGTAAGCGTCATATAAATGTCGTTTAATCAAATTATTGAACGATTTGATCTCGGGTACTGACTGATTTATCCATAAGTTTGACAGACTAAGGTACTTCAGGGAATCGTGCGTGTTTTAATCCATTTTATTTTTGCATTGGCGTTCGTGGACTGTGTGTGCATGATGCTCTATCGAGTCCGTGAACTATGTGTACATGATGCTATATAGTCAATGTGAGTCGCCCGCTCAACATATTCATGATCCCCCAGTAATTAAGGTGTATAATTGTTATTACTAATGATATTGGATATATGCCAGTTTCTCCATATACGAAAAAGGTTGGGGTGGATTTTCGGAGATTTATAGGGCGAATTTTAGAAACCAGATTTCTAGTTGTTCGAAGCATGTGGTCCTTTCAAAACCCCACATCTCAGCCCCATAAGTCACAACCAGTGCTATCGATTTCTAATACTTCAAGGACGCTGTCACACGAAAGCTTGTATTTTCGAGTTTATTCAAAAGAGCGTACATTGCTTGTTCTGCATATTTATATCCTTATTAAATGTGGCATTTCTTGTGAAACAAGTTCCCAGGTATTTGAATGTGTCGATGATTTCAAGATTGTTTTCATTTAATTTGAAACATAATGGCTTTTTGTATTTCTGTTTACTTCCGAGTATCATTATTTTTGTTTTCGATGTGTTTATATCAAGTTTCCAAGTATATATCACAATAGGTGGATAAGTGATCGGGGACATTTTGCAAACCGCGGGTGTGTCAGATAAAAGTGCAGTATCATCGCCATATATCAGGAGCAATAGTTTTAAGTACACGACAGTATTGGTTTTATAAAACTTTGCCAAGTCTATTCCTGTACAGTCCCTCTTCTTAAGATGATCTTCCAGATCGTTCACATACAGTGAAAAAGAAGGGGGGTAATCCGTCACCTCGTTTTACTCCCCTTTGACTGGGGAAGAACCCAGATAAATCATCGGTAATGACAGTCATTTTCAGATTTGTGTATAAACCTTTAGTTACACCGAGTAATGTCCCTTTAATAACGATATTTGCGAGTTGTTCCCAAAGGCCCATGCACCAAACGTATAAGAATAGGCCTTTGAGAAATCTATGAATGCGCAGTAAAGTCTTCTTTTTTCAGTTCCATTATCCGGGTAAGGGTGTACAAAGAAAAACTCTGGTCAATAGTTTAATACCCTTTAATACCAGCTTGTGCAAGTTGTTTGAATTGAGAAATTTATTCAGCAGGTTGTTCAATATACTACAGTAATGCCCTAATTAATCGACTCCATAACCACAGCAGAATTATGGTTAACTTTTCAGGATTTAGTCGGAAATATGGCTGTGGTTATGGCGTCGATTAATTAGGACATTACATTACTAGGACAAATCTTGTTAGTGTCCAATTCTCATGCAGTTCCTCGTTCAACCTCCGATTCGAGAACTTCGACGGAATGGCGGCCAGAATGGCGGCCAGAATGATCAAATATGGTGAATTCGTCCATAACAACCCTAGGGGTCAACTCATTGTCAAAAAGTACAAGGCTCGTTCATTTTACCCGGTTATAAATTCCAAAATGAACCCTATGTGAATATCTTTAGGTCCAATTTGAACCTATTATCACCAGATTATGTTGCTAAATTGTCGATTGTGAGAAATCCATGGTATTACTGACTCTTTTGTGGTGAATTCGGCCATAGCCACCCTAGAAGCAGATCAGTGTAAAAAAAAAATACCAGTCAAGCCCATTATACCCGGCCACAAACTGACCCTAAAATTTAGCAACACTCCTGATTGTGAGAGATCAATGCTATTGCTAGCCAATGTTGGGGTAAATTCGTCCATATAGCCACCCTATGGGGCAAATCTCTGTCAAAAAGTATCGCTTGCCCATTATATACCCGTCTAAAATTATGCTGAATTCTCAATATACTAGTGAAAACCTTAGAGAGAGTACAAAGTAACGTGATTTTTTTCCAATAGCCTTCTGGATTCAAAGGGTTACATTTATTTTTATATATGTGAAGTTTTATTCCTATCTCCCAGTCAGTTAGTATATGATTGGTATATGACCAGCGCATGTATTTCATTAAACATGTTCGTGTATAGGGTTCCCATTTTAATCATACTATGCTTGATCATCTCATTTGGTATACAATCAAAACCCGGTGCTTTTCTGTTATTTTGTTTCCTCACCGCGTTTTGGACTTCCTGTAAGCCAATTGCATTATGTCGGGCATGGGTATATCTAGTGGAGTCCCTCAGGGGTTTAATCGTGACTTTAGGGACTAAAGCATGACACTTTAAAGATATATTGCTTATTCATAGGGAAAACTTTTTGGAGGGGGTGCCCGGTGGGGGGTCCTGTGTCGGGATACAATCAGGTTTCCACTATGAAATATAGGGTCAAGGTCAATTACTAAGGTCAAGGTCATTGGATTTGTTTTTATAGTTTGGTCTATTTTTTTTTAATTGTCTCATATTCCGCTACCCCTAGTGGATTAGTCATAAAAGCACTCCCCACCATAAAGCACAAAAAGTAGGGCGCAATCACCATGTTCAATATGATATACGACACATTTGGTATACTTCAGCATCTGTCAACATGTGACAGCATTTAGTTGATACATAATCACATTTTAAGTACTAGTTTTTATAGTATTTGTGGCAGTACATAAGTCACGATGCATTACCTTAATAGACCATCAGACAAAATACATATGATTTTGTGACTTCAGCAACTAAAGCATGACACTTCACCATATGTCTTGCTTAGTTATAGTGGAAACATTTTGGAGGGGGATGACCAGGTGAGGGATCATGCATCAGGATAAAATCTGGTTTCCATGGCAACGGCATCAAATATTTGGAGAAAAGTTGAAAAGGCCCACTATTGGTAGCCCGATGAGCCTTGTGTTTGAAGAAATGATGTGAACTCATAGTGCCATTAATGGTCCATCAAACGGACTATACCATAGTACATAATATGGTCAAGGTCAATTGCTAAGGTCACGGTCATTGGAAAAAAGGTAATTATTTATATATACTTTTTATAGATTGTCTCATAATTCCACTACCCCTAGCACATGTATTAGTCATGAAATCAATCCCCTTCATAATATACAAACATTTGAACACCATCACCACGTTGAATTTGATATGATATACTTGATACAAGACGATCACGGTCAACATGTCACAATATTTATAGTTTATATTTAATCACATTTTAAGCACAAAGTTTTATGGTATTTGAGGCAGTACTTAAGTCAAGATACATTACCCTTTAGAGACCATCTGACCAAAATAAACACAATTTTGTGACGCTAGTAACTAAAGCACTATACTTTACAAACGTGTTGCTTAGTTATGGTGGAAACTTTATGGATGGGGGTGACTGCATGTATCAGGATAAAATATGGTTTCCATGGCAACGGCATAAAATATTTGGAGAAACGTTGAAAAATCCCACTGTGGAAACCCGATGAGCCTTGTAGTTATTGAAATACAAAAGTCATGATCCAACTCCGAATTAAGGGATCATCTGACCCAAATAAACACGATTGTATGATTATGTTTGTTTATACTAAAGCACAAAACTTCACATATAGGATGATTAATTAAAGAAGCAACTTGTGGGATGTGGTGTCCGATGGGGAGTCGTATTTCAAGGTCAAACAGAGGACAAAGATCAAATACCAGAACAATGCCATAATGATCAAATAACTGCTGTTTTGTTGTGGCTAAATAATGTAGTTGATACTATATGCACAACAATTTCAAAACATTGCAAATCTGCATATTAGTGCCCTAATGTTTTCAGTCAATCAGGATAGTCCACATATGTCAAGGTTACTAATGGGGGGAATGGTTCCTGGAGCCAAATTAGGATATATTTTAAAACACGACCATGCAGAGTCAATATTACAGAGAGGAATTATCATGCCACTTTTAATCTATTCTCACATCTAACTGGGATCAATGCACATTTCTATTTCTTACATACAGCGGGGTCCTTTACGGGATGTATTTCCTAATCCTTACAGATTACGGGGTCCCTTAAGAATCACATGAATCGTGACTATAGTATCTGAAGCATGAAACTTGGCATATTGGTCGAGTGACCTCAAGCTGAACATTGTTTGAGGTGGTTACCCAGAGGGATGAGATTGATCAAGGTGGGGTCAACATAATCTGTGTCAACATTTCCCCACTTATACTTTTATCATGTGTAGGCATTAAATTGAAATATGGGATATATTGAACTTTCTCCGAAAGCATGGACCTTTTACCAAATATGGCTGGCAAATGACTTGAACAACCACGATTTTTGCATGTTTTCATTGTCTCATTAAAATACCCAATCAAACCATGGACTGATGGGATCTGTCACTAAAAGACAGTGGGGTACGTGTAGCAGAATGGCTGTGCTATCAGGCAGTGTATACTATTATGAATATAGAGTGGCCTATGACACAATGGATTGAGGGAATATGATGCTTTGCGACTCTTAGGGTTTGTTGAAAAGGCTATTGGCATAATATTTATAGAAGATAGTCAATTGATGACTGTTGAGTCGCTCGCCTGACTGTAAAGACTGAGAATAATCGGACTCTGAAGAGCACAACAGTAGTACATATAGGGACTCAAGGACTATGCAAGGCTCAACATGAGTAAAATACATTTATATATAGTCCGTAAATGTTTGAACACTCACTAATTAATTAATCTTTCTTCATAACAAAAATAAATCACATGTAGCCTATTTATACATCTATAGTATATAATTAAATATTTGATATTAGATATCAGAATTCTTGTTTTAATGAGTAATGCTTGAAATGACTTAGTATTTGATTCCAAATATTAAATTATTAATGTAGCAATGACTACGTGTGTGGCTAGTGCGGCCTAATGAATGTACATTACTACATAGCAACTCCTTGAACTAGCACTGATGTTATTGACTTGAGAAGCATCAGAATTGTGTAAAATCTCACAGGGCTCCACGGTCCACCCACACTTTCACTTTGACACTTTTGACTCTTCATAGCCGCCAGAGCCCACAAGCATGGAATTATTCTGTAATGTTTCCAAATGAATTTTATTTTAAGTTTATGTTTCAATATTTGGTACGCCGGCATTTTAATTTAAAATAGGCATCATCACAATTATGAATTGAATGATCTCAGCCAAAATTTCGAAATTGAATAACAAACGAAAATTGGCAAGAAAGACAGCGTAATTTGGTTGAAATAAATACTCATTTGCTTTAAAATAAAAATGTTTCATGTTAGTGGATTAAAGTATGATATATAGTCACAAATGTTGCTTTTTGTCTGATTGTTTATTCTTATATAGGCCTACTATTTCGATTTTGTTTACACACATGCAAGGCGAATAGCGCTGCAGTAACCAATGACGCAATTCGCTGTAGTATCCTACTAGAATGGCGGATGCTGGCGACGTCATGCATTACGTTGAGCCAATAGGAAGTGAACCTTCCCGTTCTATATATTCCCCGTTGTATATAAATGGCACCTAATTAGCTGCCAATCCGACTTAAACGCATCTTTTTTTAAAGTTAAAGTGTGTTTATTGATTCCGAAGACGTTGTGGAGAACACACGATACTTGTCAGTTGTACAGGGACGTGGAGACAGGGATTGCTTGGGGTGTCTCGAAACCCCCCCCCCCCAACTTTGGTACAATATTCTTAACTGTACAGTCATTCATACGTGAGGAAAATCAGGATTCTTTCAACTAACTATTCCAAATAATGATATGTACAAGCCAGCAAACTCAACAAACAAACCCGATTTTAAACAAATACATATACAAACTTATGACTAACTCGGGGAGGGGTGGCCGGTGATCTGTATATATGTTCAACTTGTTTTGGTAGTCATGTTGCTTTGCCATTACTAATTATTTATTTTTCAGTGTAATAACATATAGGAGAGGTGCACCCTTAAGTGAGTCAGCACTTGTCCTCCAATCCCATTGTCTGTATAAACAAATGTATGTGTTATATATCATGTGTTATCTAAATTTTACAAATAGATATGTTTAAACTAAACTTTTGGGTACATTTCCAGCAGTTGGAAATTTCATGTTCTCATTGTTTGATTTTTCAACCAGTAAAAGTTGAGTAATTTTCCAATGTTAGGGTGTGTCATGTTTGGATATTTCCAAGGGGGTGCAAATGGAATTCTGCGAACCTGTGAGTTTGATTCAAGGGGGTCGGAAATCTGATGGAGCGCTCCCATGGGAAACCTCTAGCCACGTCCCTAGAACTTGTACGTGTAGTATTTAATCAATAAATTGACTGACTGTTCCATTATATAGTCCTGAGATCCTAGAATAAGCTTTACATTTGTGTTTGTGCGATTTGGAAATGAAGTTCACGTACAACATTAGCTTCATGGGCAAAGCTTTATTTTCCAACTATTGTGCAGAACGTCGGCCAAAAAATGCCTGTGTTTCTGCACTATACAGAGACTATTGTGCAAAACGACTGCATTTAACGAAACAAAACATTTTAAATATGAACTTGCTATAAGACTAAATAGTGCATACGTGTATCTGATAATCCATCGATACCATATAATCCTACTATTACTTGACTAAGAAGGAACATATAATAACGAACAAAGCAGAAGACATACCCATGCAGGTTCAGGTGAATTCGGTCAATGGTGACGTATCCGCCGAATTTGAAATCGACATCGACATGTGACATGAAAGTGACAATTTCGCCATCAACCGAAGTGCTCCCCGGCGTTACTATCAATAACATTATTAGTTGGATAATTTCAGTAATATTCTCCCGTCTACACTAGATAACACTAATTTGTCTGCGCATTTAAAAATTCTTTGATATAGATCGTTTATATTCTGCAATAATTTTTACACACGGGACGGATTCTTATGTGTTATTGTCTTTTTAAACTCCGAGTTGGCGAAATCTCTGTTTGTTTACATTATGAAGGTTTGAGTCAGTAATCGGAATCAGAATCGGAATCCAGATTACAACGAAATAACGATTGCACGGGGTCTAATCCGTAATCTGAATCCAGATTTTCCAACGAAATAATGACACTGTCGACATGTTCGATTGAACCATGGCAATAACTTTTGTTTTGTTCAAGACCAGTGCGCTATTGAACCGGGAATTCCCGCGTTAACGCTTAGTGCACTGCATGCTGTGTTTTTCTATTATGGTTTAACCTGCTTTGTTGCATTGTTATTTGAATATATTTCATTTATTTTAACGTGACATAAATCGGAGTGCTATCTGCTATTATATTGCATGTGGAATTGAGGATGGTATAAGAAATTTAGTTCACACATGAACCTTTCGAGCTGTTTGTTTATATCAGTGTTTAACATGCTATTTAATATCGTTTAGTGAACTTTTTCATTTAGTTATACACGACAAATATCGGCATGTTATATTCTAAATGAATTGGGATGGTAATTATTAAACATTTCCCACGTTAATCCTTCGTGTTGTTTGTAAATATTGACATTTGGTGAACTTCAGTCTTGGTCTCTGAACTTGTTTTCATTCCTTTATATGCGGAATATATCTGAGCTGTGAATCGAGATGTTTATTAATGAAAGTTCCAACACTAAATATTCACATTGGTTGTTTAACACACAATGTGGCCTTATACTAAACATCATTTTTATTTCTGTGTACGGCGCATATATCAGAATGTTTAATTAAGTGAAGACTTTTAAGAAATTAACCCTCCTGGGACCATGTTTTAATTGATCATCATGGGGGTGGCACATTTCAATTAGTCCTCATTGGATCATATTTTAATTGACCCTCATGCGAATATATTTTATTTAACCCCCATGGGACCGTAGTTTAGTCAACACTGATGACACCATATTTTAATTTTAATTAACCCTATAATGGGAACATATTTTAACTTTAATTAACCCTCATGTTACCATGTTTTAATTGGCATTTATGGTACCTTTTTTTCAAGTAAACCCTATGAGTCCATATTTTTATTGGCCCTAGTCAGGGTTGGGTCAATTACATTGCAATGTAATTAATTACAATTACATTGAAATGTGTCAATTACAATTACAATTGCATTGGAAATGCAATGTAATTAATTACAATTACAATTACATTGGTTCAATTACAATTACAATTACTTTCAAGGAGGAAAGTCATTTGTGTTTGATGAACTTTATTGATATACATAAAATATAAAAGCAAATTAATGTAACACAGTGAAACAATGTAAGCAAAACAATAAAACAACAACTACATGTCGAGCACAAATTGTTCATTTGATGTGGTGGTTACAACTGACCATCATCATTCTTTCGAATGTGTCATCTGTCATTCGACACATGTCGTATCTGGATATTTTTCCTGCAATACTGAAGAGCCGCTCAACGGGTGCTGATGAGGGAGGGACACAGAGGTGCTTTGCAGCTAGCAGGCTTAACCCAGGAAAGTTTGTACAATTAAGTCGCCAGTATGAAGAGGGCGCTCATATTGATCCGTATGTTTCCGCTGAAACAAAAATAATTAACATTAAGATACATCATTATGTATAATTTGCCTACATACTAATAGCAGGGATTAAAACAATCAAGCCAGCTAGGGTTGTAAATCACACACAATGACATAATCAGGATTATGAAGTAAAACAGGCCACAGGTGCGCCTAATGCTGCCTTTGTTAGGGGATTAACGCATTGATAAAATACTGCAGTGGAGTCATATAATTAGGACAGCAACACAGATTAAGTGCACAACACTGACCAGATATGGAGGTGAATACAGTTAAGCTCAAAACAAATAGATTCAATTAGGTTTTGTTATGAAGACAAAATGCATTTATTATTAATGTTATAAAACAATTATTGTTTTAAAATGAATGTATTACTTTTAAAGATATATTCCGGGAATGTTCAGAAACAACAATAATGTTTATGAATTTTTTTATTTTTTTAAATCTAATACATGTACTTGTATTAATTATGTACATATTGCCATGATGATATACACATTATTGTAGGTGTATTAAAACATATACATATAACAATAACATATATAAATAATATAAAATAAAATTCAACATGACTTACCTTTAGATGTGTGATGAAATTTGAAGTTGCTTTTGCTGAACCCGAAATCAGTGTTGGACAATGTTTACATGTAGCTTTGAATTTGTCAGAAATATCATTGGGCAAGGTAAAATGTTGCCTCATGAATGAAAAACTTTGAGAAGGCATCGCTAATGACTCTAATAGAGGCAAAGAGATAATGATTGCTTGATAGTCAGTGATGCAGTTATATATCCATGAAACTACTAACATAGAAGTTATTGTATCCATGAAACTACTAACATAGAAGGAAAATATGAGGATAATGACCCCATGTGTATAACACTAGTCAAGTAAGTTAGTAACCAAGTGTTTTACCTGATACTATTAACATATCATAGTCATGTCACATTTCAGATACAAATGCTGATGTGTTAACTTGTTATATTGGTCTGTATTTTTGGAATGTAATTGAAAATGTAATTGAAAATGTAATTGAAAATGTAATTGAAATTACACCCCTTTTCTCAATGTAATTAATTACATTCAATTACATGTAATTGAAAAACCTTCAATTACAAATTACATCCAATTACTTGGGAAAATGTAATTAATTACATTCAATTACAATTACAAATTACAATTACCCCAACCCTGGCCCTAGTGGGACCATATTATATTTTTTTAATTAATCCTGATCAGTTGGTCAATCTTAGATAATAATTTGTTACCGGTACGCGGGCTGATTCGGGAATGTCAGGATAGTTACGCCCTATATGGTGTATACTGCGAGGCAGATCTGGCGATGTCATAGGAGTCATGGAGAAATGTGAAAGGTGGTGCATTCGTGAACCAGGAAATTAAATAATTTACACCGATTGAATAATATGACCTTGAGGGCGTTACCATTTCTGACTATGGTTTTCTTGTCTAACCTGTGCAGCTGATTATCGTGATTTTGTACCGACATTTGGGCTTTCGGCGAGTACAGCGTTCAAGCCATGTAGTCGTGTTGTGTCTATTAGCTCAACAAAGGATTTAGCTCTGCGAGTGTCCAAGTTCTGGATGACATGTGGTGTTTCTCGGTTAACGTTTTGTTTTGGGTCTTCGCGCTTGATCGACCGTGGTATTTAGAAAGTATGCGCGGTCGTGCGATATTGATGTCGAAGGTCCAGGGGGCGTGGACGTCGGATAATAGACAATTGCATGGATGAATGATGCATTATCCGAATTTACGCTCCTAAATTACTACTTCGTTGGCTTCGGGGATAAAAAATATTTGATTCGAATCGAGGAATCCACCCATCAAAGCTCAGAGTGATCAGATATCGATTTTTGAAGTTTGTTATTTCTCGAGATGTGCAATTATTTGTGACCCACAAACACGTCGTCAAACGAACTGTTTCGGACAAAATTGCGGATGAAGATGGTTAACTCTAAAATCAAGTGATAATACGCCAAATTTCATGATACTAAAGTGATGGTCATATTTCGTTGTTGATCAAAATGTTGATAAATAACACGTTTTGGGACATTTGATACCATAGTTGACAGTGGTTAGCATTATCTGATAACTAAAGCGTATTTTGAAGAAATGTTGTTGTTGTTGTATCTTGATGATATGGGGACCGTCTGATCGGATTGAGTACCTTAACCTGGAAATTTACTATATCGTCAACGATTTTGAAAACTAACGAAAAATGAAGGGATCTCTTGTTGTTTTATTAATGACTTCTCTAGATTGTGCATAAACACAAATGATTTCCTTATGCATCTATGATTGAGAAGACAAAAATAAAAATATATAATCTTAAACAAATTATGTCTTCCATTACACGGACAGCCAAATTTGCCTGTGATCGAGAACCGGCGTGATGACATAGGATATTTGAGGTCATACAACTCAATAAATATAAATCCATATTCCCTTCATTTCTCATAACAACTTAAGTAAACACACTGTGAAGGAATTTCCAAAAACATTGTGTAGAAAATCAATTTATGGCCCAATGAATCCTCAGTATTAACTTTTTTCCAAAAATGCGATTTCGGGGCGCTTTTGTCCATTTTAAAAGGTTTTTGTGTATAAATAGTAAAAGCAATGTTCGTTTACCCTAAAGCTCTTAGTGTTGAAATAATAGCTTTACATTGTCAATGAATGTCACTGGATTTCACTCAAGTTTCTGGAAACTGACTCCAAATTTGAATATCAGAAAAATGAGGTAGGGGAAACCATATTGACAAAATCTCAGAAAATATGGATCTTGATACATAAACCATTACTAAAAACATTCTTTCATACAGAGTTTACTGCTTCCTGATCTGATGTTCATATTCAGAGCTACAATCCCCTGTGTTGCCACTCGATGGCGAATTATTATTTCGGAATTGTTCTATATGACATGCCCATTAAGCTCTAAATATACCTCCACTAAAGTACTAATGAAACAATCTACACAAACTGGAATAAAATAACGTTTGTCTCCAATGACTATAATATGGGATGACAAGATTATAGCCTTTTGTGATTACATCTACCCCATTATCAACGTTCAAATTTGGAGTCAGTTTCTTGAAAAATAATGTGAAATCCAGTAACTGTTGATTGGCTTAATCAATGTAATCCTATTTTTTCCAACATAAGTGTTTTAGGAGGAACGTTCAAATGATTATACATATTAACCACTAATTGTGTTCATTGTTGTTTACTATTTGTGCACAAAAATACCCTTTAAAATGGACAAAAACAGTCAAACATGGCATTTTTGGAAAATATTCAATACCAAGGATTCATAAGGCCACAAGTTTTTGTTTTTTTGGGCCAATACTGTGTTTAGCAAATCCAACACAGTGTATTTAACCTTGTATACTTAAGAGGTATTTTTAGAAATACAGGGCATATGGATATCAATGTATCGAGTATTTCATCATATCAGTTCTGTGTCACAAGGCAAATTTGGCTATAAAATGGAACACTCATTTTGTCTTCTCAATCATAGATGCATAAAGTAATCATTTTTTGCACAATCTAGTTAGGAAATTAATACAACAGCAAGATATCCTTTTTTTTAAATACTGGACCATAAAATATGGATTTTAGCTAACTCTTAGAAATTGAGTCTCCGCAATTAGACAAACCCCCAATTTTGGAGGCACATAACTCAAAAAATACTCAACGTATTAGAAAATGTTTGCTGCTCTGTAATAATAATTTTGCACTCTGCAAACTGAATATACAAATGGAAGGACTTGTTAAATTGAGTTTTTTATAAACATCATTGAACAGGCATAAATCGAATATTTTACCAAATTTTGGCAAATTTATTTCACAAAATTTATCAATTCCGCCTTTCTTGATCCTTTTTTATTTTTAGTTTGTTGTTTATAATGGGTTAATATACTTATAAATACCTGCTAAGAAGCATTGTGTTGCAATTAGTTTGAGGTTTGGCACTTTTTTCTCATAACAATTAAAACTGCATATGTTGAAAGTTAATAACCCGAGGGGAGGGGTGATAATGAAACATGTCGGTCTGGTCCAAGAGGCATGCAGTAAAGAGACCAGCCACGAGAACATACACATGAACTGTCCAAATAGACCCAACTGTTACAGTGTCACATGCAATATAAGTACCCGGGCCACACCAACACAATCTGACAGGTCCATGTGACCTGCCTTGGAACATGTATACACATGACTTTAAAAAATAGACCCGAGTGTGTCCCATGCAATATAAGTGCGTACACCCAACCCCATGTCGCCACATCCCTACGTGTGATCAGTTTGAGAGCATGCGCATGCAATTTTACAATAGACCCGACAGTGTCCCAAATAATATGATTATTCGTGCACCTCAACCCTCTGTCGCCGCGTCCCTGTTACCATACAGTCTTGATAACGTACACATGAAATGTCCATATATAGACCGATATTGTGCCATGCAATATGTACGTACATCCAAAACCCTCTGTCGCCGCGTCCCTACACGTGATATTAAGTCTTGAGAACATGCACATATAGTGTTCACCGCGTCCATATACATGCAACCAGTCGTGAAAACATGCACGTTACGTGTTCAAACAGTTACGACAGTGTCCCCGTGCGTTATAAGTATGTACACCCAACCCCATATATCGTCATGCCCCAATAGGGCTGAGTGTACATTAAAATTAACTTGCTCACAGGGAATGGCGTGCATGGGTTTTCATGAGACACTAGCACTATGCTGCATGGCCACTAAAATCATCATAATTAGACGCCACACGGGCGGTTCGGGTTGTTCGCTTCATTGGCGGCGAACATATAATCGGTGATGATGACATATCGAGGGTTAATTGCCAGGATATGTATGGGCAATATTTCTTATTACTTCGTGAATCTATAGTCGACGTTAGTTGCGCTATATACCGATATATGCGGAGTTCTTCGTGGTACGATTGTGACAATATTGAAATTGTGGAAAGTAAGGGGTTAATACTTACGCGCGATCGCAGCCCCCATCCGTGCGTGGGTGGGTTTTCACGTGCTTCATCGCGACAAACATTGTGAAATCGCCATTTTCGAGTGGCAGAGAGGTTGCGTTACATTATAAAGAGTAAGGTGAGCGCTTCGAAGGATTTTTTGACAGAAAAGAGCACAATTTACAATTGTATCGATTTTTCCTCGGATTCTAATGGCACATGAACTGTCCAAATAGACCCAACTGTTACAATGTCACATTATACTACTTATTTATGTGGGCAGTAGCCTCTATACGGGCGCCTGTGGCGCATACGATACTATGGGTGGCGGGATGGGGTGGTGGGTGGGATCTCATTATACTACTTATTTATGTGGGCAGTAGCCTCTATACGGGCGCCTGTGGCGCATAAGATACTATGGGTGGCGGGATGGGGTGGTGGGTGGGATCTCATTATACTACTTATTTATGTGGGCAGTCGCCTCTATACGGGCGCCTGTGGCGCATAAGATACTATGGGTGGCGAGATGGGGTTGTGGGTGGGATTTCATTATACTACTTATTTATGTGGGCAGTAGACTCTATACGGGCGCCTGTGGCGCATAAGATACTATGGGTGGCGGGATGGGGTGGTGGGTGGGATCTCATTATACTACTTATTTATGTGGACAGTAGCCTCTATACGGGCGCCTGTGGCGCATAAGATACTATGGGTGGCGGGATGGGGTGGTGTAAAATGTACTCGTAGAAATTGCCGTTCAGTGAAATGTTAAGAGATAATGGTAAAATGGTACAGATAAAATCGGTGTTGTATTCATAGAAATATGATGTTTTTGACAAAAAGAAACACAGCTGATCCCATATATTTGATCCTCGAAGATGTTAACGTTATTACATGCGTAAAATTGTAACGTTAGCGTTATTTTGAAACATGGATCCAGTAACGGAATTTCTCAAGACTATTGATGTGCAGTACGACCATGTTCCTGCAACAACGCAAATGTCGACTCCACTGTATGCAGGCAATATAACACCACGGGTAGAACAGCAACAGGTACCAATGGTTTATTCGCGAACGGAACAACAACCAGTGTATACACCGCCGGTGAAAACACAACAAATAACTCAACCTGTTATATACCAAGTTATCAACAGTTCACAATGGGAAGAACAGACAAAATTGTTACGGAATATTTGTCAGGAAATGAAGGATTTACGAAAGCAATTAACACAGAAACCGGTTGAATGTACAATCAACTTGAAACCTCACACGATTGACATACCAATTGAGGTACATGGTTTCCAGAAAGAACCTCCGAAGCGATCAATATTTGGATCACTCTGGAAAGATTTAACAGTGATGAAGAAACAAAAGAAATGATTTTTATATTATTTTAAACGGCCCTTTTCAGGGCCACTTAAAATTCACGAAAGATACGCTCTGTATTATGCTATATGATGATCGTATTATAGATATGAAGGGTGGTAGTGGGTTTTTTTTTATTGTTAGGGAAGTATTCTTTGATAAATTATGTGAACATTCTCTCCAAGTTCATGATGAATGAATTTGGTTTGAAGAAATTATGTGAACATTATCTCCAAGTTCAGGAAGAATGAACAAATCGTACAGTAGCAATTTCAGAGCGTATCTTTTAAAAAAATTTGTGAGGCCCTGAAAAGGGCCGTTTTGGATGGTTTCAAAAGAAACCGCACGATGTGTTTGGGTTTGAATACAGCTGAAAGTTGTCTTGGGAACGTCGCAACCAAATGGCACGATTGCATGGCTGGCCTGTCTGTATCCCCCAGAGCGGCAAGAATTCGTAAACTCTATGCCCTGAGAAGATTATGATAGACCGCTGCAGTGATGTAGCCGCAAGTCGCACCATCAATCTTGATGTCCCCAGCAATCTTGTGTGTCGGAACCACCGTGGTGGCAATCCAAAGACCCGATCTCTGTTGTCCGTCATCAGCATAACGGTGTACCTGTAGATATCAAAGAAGTTATCTACAGTACCCGTTTCTGCTAAACTCAAAGCCTTCCATATCATCCGTGCTTCATCTCCAAACACACCTCTCACCAGCATCCCATCCTCCAAATAGCTCCGATACAGATCTCGGTAATCCATTTCGGTATGAATGAAGAATGGGGATATCTGGTTGTTTTTTTTTATTGAAAACGCGCGGACGTCACCGACGACGTCGTGCGTTTTTCTAACGCTAACGTTACAATTTTACGCATGTAATAACGTTAACATCTTCGAGGATCAAATATATGGGATGCGCGGGCCTCGCCGACGACGTCGTGCGTTTTTCTACCAAATTTATCCGAACGTCAAATCAGTTGTGTTTCTTTTTTGTCAAAAACATCATATTTCTATGAATAAAACACCGATTTGACTCGGGAAAATTTTTTCTGTACCATTTTACCATTATCTCATAACATTTCACTGAACGGCAATTTCTACGAGTACATTTTACAACGCTATCGTTTTCGAATTTATTCGAAGACTTTCGCTTTTGTTAAAAAAGGCACTGGTAAAGTAGCACAATTTACCAATACATCTATTTTTTCTCGGTATTATTCTAAGTTCAATGTGTACAGCGAAGGGGAGCACCTTTCGCTTACCACACTGCCATTAGAATCCGAGGAAAAATCGATACATTTGTAAATTGTGCTCTTTTCTGTCAAAAAATCCTTCGAAGCGCTCACCTTACTCTTTATAATGTAACACAACCTCTGGACCGATGAATCCTAACCTGGGACCTGTCACTCTGGCCCACACACTCACTGACTGCCACTCGGACCCATGGGTCAGAGTGACAGCCCAGGTTCTGAGACCTGTCACTGACACACCCAACATCGCTCGAGGTATTCTGGAAAAAGAAACACACTTGAATTGACGTTCGGGAAAATTTGGTGAAATATGCAATGACGTCGTCGGTGACGTCCGCGCGTTTCATATAATATGGAGCGCAGTGTATCGTTTTTTTTTATCTTCAAAATGTTCTCTAAACTAAAAGAGAAAATTTTGCTAAAAATTTTCTGCCGATGCTCGATTAAAGCATTGGCAGAAGAATGTTAGAGATTCGGAGAGCCATAAGATAGCCATTAGAGCTGGAGTTCAAGAATTCCTGCAAAGACTGAGGCCCAGTCCTCCCAAGGTGTATGTGGAAACTCCAGAGTGGAACCCCGCGTATAAGGAGGGGGCATTATATCCAGATTTGTCTGAATATAATCCTCCAAGACCACTGCCAAGGTGGATTACCACTGAGGCAGCGAAATACGTGCGGGATTCATACTGGAGACCCACATACAACAAGGCAGGACTTTATCCTGATTTGTCTGAATTTTATTGACTCAGCAAACATTTTAAACGGCCCTTTTCAGGGCCACCCAAATTTTTCAAAAGATACGCTCTGAAATTGCTAAAAAAAACGTAACAAATAAATAAAATAAATAATATTTTATTCACTATTTTTAACTTTCTTGGAAGATTATCGCGATAAACGTCTTTTTCTCTTTCTGCTAGGCAAAGTGTTTTGCTTAATTTCAGTATCGTTAGCGCTTTTGGCTACAGCGTTTATCACTTCCATCTGCGAATCCTCCGTGTTTAGAATAGTGATTTCATCATTTGACACCTCGGTTGAGGTGTATAATTCACCACTCTCAGTTTTCACATCCGCGATCTCGTTTATGACATCGTGGTTGAGTTCCATTGTTCCCCACTTTCAGCTTTCATATCCGCTATCTCATTAGTTAATGTCTCAGTTTGATCAATGTTCATAACATCATATGGTGTGAGATCATCGTTGTCTGATGTGTGCGTCCAAGTAGACTTCCCAGGAGTAGATTCACTCAGCGTCAATGATGATTTTTTCATCTGACCAATCTTCTTGTTCGTAGTGCCATCACATTGAAAAATCCAATGTGAACTCGAATTGCATCTAAAACAGTTACTGTATGGTGGTACCCACTTTGTATTCTTTAACACTTCTAATGCAATTTTTCGTAAATGCTGTATGTTGTTACTCTGCAATCGTGGATCCATTGTGAGCGTTCGGTGCGTTATTCAGTCGTCAGTGAAATGACGACGTGATGAAAAAGCGCGTCACTTTTATGCTCTGACACGGACGATGACTGCGCATGTCCGTGTCAGAGCATAAAAGCGACGCGATTTTTCATCACTTCGTCATTTCACGATGAAGCGCCTTGTGCCATATTCAGATAGCGAAAGCGAACGAGATAATAGAAAGAGAGTGCGTCTGGATGATGACTGTAAATATTATACTATAACAAATCTGACCGATAAATACTCGAGGAAATTTAAAACAGCATCAAAGAAATTCAACGTCACATTTCAAGAATTTCATCAACCATTTCAAACTGTTCACAGCATTTTCAAAGATCTGGTGAACAGTTTGAAAGATGAGTGTGATGCAGGACCAAAAGATCAAATGAGAATTTCCATCTTTCATCCAGGGCTAGATCTAGGGATTCACGTCCCGTTCACTGAAGCAAAAGACCTGACGGGTGAATTATTGCTTGACAACATAGAAAAGGTTGCACAATCGAAAAAAAAATTCAAAATTCATGACGGACAGATGACATTTGACATCACTGTCACGCATATGCCTACAGGGACCGCAAGACATACCTTACATTATGGAGCATTCGGTGAACAAAATCAAATGAAAACAGTAAAGAAAAGTATTCTTCTGATTCAGAACGCAGAAGATAACATGTGTTTTGCGAGGGCTGTCGTTGTTGGTATGTGTAATACTGACAAAAAAATACAGCTGAATGGAAGCAACAACGGAAACGGATTACGAGGACAGCAAGACCTCCACAGCGGGAAGCTGCGAAGTCATTGTTGGATAAAGTGGGTTTATCACACGACACCAGTTGCGGGGTTGAGGAATACAAAATTATTCAGGAACAACTATATCCTGAGTATGTTATAAAAATACATAATCAATTTGCTGATGAAGGCTTTCTTTTTCAACCACCACCAGTTGGGAAAGAAAGTAAAGTTGTCCATATATATTTCAATGACAACCACTACGATGTGATCACAAATGTCACGGGATTCTATGGATGTGCTTATTACTGTGAACACTGTAATGTCGGATCGAGCCACAGATGTGATCATATATGTCCATATAAGTGTATGTGTTTCGAGGGTCAGATATGTCCCTTTGAACGATGGATACACTGCATCAAATGTAAGAGGACTTTTAGAAGTAAACGATGTCTCGACAATCATTTGAAAAAATCACCAAAACAAGACAAAACTGTTTGTGATATGATACACAAATGCCAGAAATGTGGGGTTGAAATCGTCACACGAAAGGATAGAAGACATATCTGTTCGGGAACAAAGAAGTGTAAATACTGTAAGGAAATCGTCGCATCAGATCACAGATGTCAGATCCAACAGTACCAAAAGAGAGAAACACAGAAAGAAGTAAAGGTACCATTCATATTTTTTTATTTTGAATGTCAACAAGATACTGGTGTTCATATACCCAATTTTTGTGTTGCACAAACTGCTTATGAAAATTGTATATGTAAACCCATTGATGAAATATGCATATCATGTGATTCTGTATTGTCAAACAGAGAATATGTTTTTAAAGGTGAGAATGCATTGGAAAGATTTTGTAAATGGTTGTTTTACACCAACGACCATAAAGGTATAACATGTATTGCTCATAATGCAAGAGGTTACGATAGTCAGTTCCTCTTACATTACTTGGTGAACAATGGAAATTCAAAACCTAATGTTATTATGAATGGTAACAAAACACTGAGTTTACAATGCAATGGTGTTAGAGTAATCGATTCATTGAGTTTCATCCCAATGGCATTATCTAAATTTCCAAAAACATTCCAACTTGAAGAAATGGCTAAAGGTTATTTTCCACATTGGGCAAATACACAGGACTTTCAGAATTACGTAGGACCATATCTAGACAAAAAATACTATAAACCTGAAATCATGTCTGAGGAAAATAGGACTTCATTTCTCAAATGGTACGAAGCTAGGGGTGGGGATATTTTTGATTACCAAAAAGAAATTCAAAAGTATTGTAAATCAGATGTAGACATTTTAAGACGTGGATGTGGCAAATTCAGACTATGTGTAATGGAAAGTGATCAAATAGATCCATTCGGGGAAGCAATAACATTAGCTCAAACCTGTAACCTTGCATGGAGAAAAAATTCATTACCAGAGAATTCTCTAGGTATAATTTCAGACGCTGGATATCCACAAGCGCGTAAATTTTCAATGAAAGCAATTCGATGGCTACAGTACATTGCTACAAAACAAAATATAAACATAAAACATGCTTTAAATGGCGGTGAAATTAAAATAGGCAAACATTTTGTTGATGGTTATCAAACACAGTGTATGAAATGTATGGGTGTTTTTTCATGGTTGTCCTACTTGCCAACCAGATAGAAATCGCCAAAACCCATACAGTAATATAACAATGCATGAATTGTATGACAAAACAATAAAAACGGAAACTGAAATCAAAAGCTTGGGATGAAAATTAATATGCATCTGGGAACATGACCTGGAAAATAAATGTAAAGCAGACAAAAATTTAAAACAAACTATGAATCAATTATATTTGCATCAAGACCCAATTAAACCAAGGGAAGCATTATTTGGTGGCAGGACTAATGCTCTAAGATTATATCATGAAATAGAACCAATAAAATATATTGATATATGCAGTTTGTATCCTAGTGTGAATAAATATAAGGAGTACCCTCTTGGCCATCCTGCAATTCTAAGTCAGGAACAAATAGGAGACATCAAATCCTACAAAGGACTCATTAAATGCAAAGTATTACCTCCAAATAAATTGTACATTCCAGTGCTACCGATTCACTGTAATAACAAAATGATATATACATTGTGTAAAACTTGTGCAGAAAATGAAAGTGGACAGTGTAGTCATAAAACCGAACAGCGTGCTTTAGTTGGAGTTTGGACGCACATGTAGAATTCTGGAAGTGTATCAAGTTTGGCATTGGACTGAGTGGTCGGACAAAGTATACAGGGATTACATTTATAAATACCTCAAAATTAAACAAGAAGCAAGTGGATATCCAAATTCTGTTAAAAGTGAAGATAAAGATAAATACATTAAAGATTATTATGAGGTTGAAGGTATAAAACTTGAAAAAGAAAAAATCGAAAAAACCCAGGACTCCGCCAATGTGCAAAATTAATGATAAATTGCATATGGGAAAAAATGCACAAAATAATATTCTTACTAAAACTGAATATATCTCAGAACCATCCAGATATTTTGAACTATTAACTGATAAAAATATCACCGTCAAAGCAGTTGACATTTTTGAACAGGATAAATTCATATTATTCAGCTATGAAAATAAAACCGATATTATAGAACCACATCCATCTGCCAATGTAGCTGTTGCATCATTTGTCACAGCATATGCACGCTTGGAGTTGTATAAGGTTTTAGAAAAACTCCAAGATAGGGTGTTGTATTTCGACACCGATAGTTGTATGTATATTTTCGATCCAGAAAAAGAAAATATCAAAACCGAAGACAGCTACCTTGGTAAATGGACTGATGAACATCCGGATGCTAAAATTATGAAATTTGTAGGGTTAGGACCGAAAAATTATGGATATCAGTACATGAAAGATGGTGTCATAAAATATGTATGTAAGGTCAAGGTTATCACTCTGGATTATAAAACTAAACAGCAAATAAATTTTCATTCAATGATTGAATGTGTTAACGACCATTAAATTTTCAACGTGTCATAAACTATCCATGCAGAATTAAACGCACAAAGAACCGAGAAGTAATTAGTGAATTGTGAATTGAATTGCTTTATTTCACTCAATCATATAAATTGTATGAGATACAGAGTGAAAAACGTATATACAGAACTATGTACACAATGTTAGTATGGCCGTTGCGTTTGGCGTTCGAGGTCCGTAAGTGTCATTCGTCGTGTTCTACGTCATCATCATCATCATCATCATCATCACCATCATCGTCATCTTCAGCAACAACATCCTCATCATCATCATCATCTTCATCATCGTCATCATCGTCATCATCATCATCATCACCATCATCATCATCATCTTTGTCGTCGTCGCCTTCGTCGTAATCATCATCCTCATTGCCATCATCATCGTCGTCGTCGTCGCCGACGTCGTCATCATCATCATCATCATCACCACTACCACCATCATCATCCTACGCGCCATCATCGTCGCGAGTGTTTCAACATCAGCATGTATATATTCATTGTCTGCCATCATCATAATAATAGTCATCATCATCACCATCATCATCGTCCTCGCCGTCGTCATCGTCATCGTTGTTATCATTATCGTCATCATCGTCATCATCAACAACGTGAACAACATCATAATCACCCTTCTCATAGTCACAGTTGTCATCGTCTCGTCGCTATCATCGTCCCGTTGCCATCATCGTTATCGCGGTTGCATATCATTGTCAGCACTATATCATCGTAATCGCCAACATCGTCATCATCATATTCGTCATATGTAGTCGCTGTCTTTGTCATCGGCTAGGCTTGTCGTTTAGTTTAGTCAATCCTAATTTTGTGAATATAGCAAGCTGTTTCAAAGTGTTTCTGTCTTCACATTGAAGCAAGTCTATCAGTTTGCTATTACTCGGTTGCTCGTGGTATAGTTTTGGTAAGTATTTACAGCGGATGTCGGTCAGTGCCTCGCACGTTAAAGTGAAATGATATTCGTCCCCGACATCTTTAAAACATAGTCGACATATTTGGGATTCCTTATTTGTTGTCTTTTCTTTCTTTTTGTTCTTCTCCCACCGAGAGGTCTCAATTTGGAGTCTATGGTTAGCTGTTCTTAACTTTATAACAGAAAATGCCATGTCTTGGGGAATAATCTTGAGGTATATTTCCAAACTTAACTCATGTTTAAAACTACCGTAAAATGTCCCCCGCGATGAACTTTCGATATCGTTGCGCCATTGAGTCTCAAATAATTTATTACGTATTTTGCGATAGATTCCTATTTCTAAATGACTAAGTGGTTTTTGTGACATCCAAATTTGCTCCCAACCGACTGATGCTAAGCTATATTTTATGCAGCTGATCCAGCGTATCGACTTCCCCCGGAGATATGCACTGCCATCTATGCCTTTTATAACAATATAAAGTTTATGCGCTAATTTGGAACAACGACCTTCAACTAATTTTGACCAGAATGTAAGCATTCTTGCCTTTATATTTACTGAAATTGGGTATCTTCCCGTTTCTCCGTAAACCATAAAATTTGGTGTAGATGTTTTCATTCGTAATAAATATTTGATAAATTTTCGATGGACTATTTCTAAGCTGTCAGTATTTTCGAACCCCCAGACTTCACTACCGTACATCAAGATTGGACCAACCATTGTATCAAACAGTCTAAGCGACAGATCACAGGGCATGTTGAGCTTCCCGATTCTATGGAGGAGTGCATACATGGCATTCGTTCCAACTTGACTGATTCTTTGCACCGCCTTACAGAATCGACCATTTCGGAAAAATTGTACTCCCAGGTAACAGAAAATATCAACCGTTTCAACACTGGTCCCATTCATCGTGAATTTGTACTCAGTTTGTGACTTTTTGTTACAAAAGATCATTATTTTAGTTTTCTCAACATTAACTGTTAATCTCCACGACTCAGTGTAATCCGCGAATGAATTCAATGCCCTTTGCAAACCATCTGGGCTCTCGGCCATCAGAACGGTGTTATCCGCATAAAGGATGCACAGCAGTTTAAGATATTCGCCGAACTGGTCAAAAAACGAATCTCCAATATCATCAAGGCCTTGTATACCACAGTCCGATAGAAAGTCTTCCAGATCGTTTAAAAATATTGAGAATAGGAAGGGGGATAGGCTTACTCTCTGCCTCACACCTATGTTGCATGCAAATACATCTGATGTGGAGTCCCCATTTTTAACACACGATTTAATGCCATCATACATACTTCTGATAATCTTGAACGTTTGTCCTCCAATATTACTTTTCAAAAGTTTATACATCAACCCTTTTCTCCAAACCGTATCAAAAGCTTTTCTTAAATCGATAAAGGAACAAAATAACCTCTTATTTCTCAACAAATAAATCTCAATCAACGAATAGAGTATGAACATATTATCAGTCGTTGAATGATTTGCTCTGAACCCCGCCTGGTTGTCATTTATTAGATGTAATTTATCGGAATATGAATTCAGTCTGCTGTTTAATACACCTGAGAATACTTTACTCATACAGCCCAATAGAGTGAGCAAACAAAGACATTCCGATCTGTGTACACCAAACGACTTGTTGTGGGTGAATACAACACAATTCCTTATGGATGGAATTGATGTGTTACCAGCAGAAATGCTTTTGAAAATTTATAATAAATTGATCGAAATGTCAAAAATGGATCAAGAAATCAAACGAGAACTTAAGCAAACTTGGTTTTTGAGGGAAAGTAGAATTATAATGGAGACTTTGCTGAACGGACATTTCTCTGAGGGGCAGAGTCGACTGAGATGTTTGATTGAGAGATCAGAATTTGAAACTGATTTCTTAATGGATATATTGGATCAACTGTTTTCAGATTATTGGATATTTCATGGTGCTCCTAAAAATGAAATAAACGAAATTCGTAAATTAGTTGAAAATAATTTTATTCGTTTTGCTGAATATCAAGACAGGATTCTCAATGAAAAAACTTTGAAATTCGAAGAGGTGACGAGAATATATGGATACATTATTCTCCGAGAACCATGTACAATTTTCACTGCTGAAAAGTTATTTGAAGAAAAAGTGTCTTTGGATTATATTCTAAAAACCACTAGACCTATTTCAGATTTAGATAATGAACTAATATGGACATTTGGAATAATCTGGAGTTATGGTGATTTTTCATTAAAAATAAAAAAGGTTGATTCCGAACAATCCTAATCAGTCTTACATTATTTGTCTCAGGGTAAAGATGGACGAATCATTGTTGTTCAAACATCCCTGTAACATTTTCATATCGGGACCAAGTGGTTGTGGTAAAACAGATTTTGTTAAGAAATTAATTGAATATAAAGATCATTTGTTCAAACCTGTTCCTTACAAAGTCGTTTGGTGTTACAAAGAATGGCAAAATACCTATAGTCAGATGCAAGAATTTCACAATATTCAATTTATAAATGTAATACCGGATGATGGCAATGAACTTGTCGATGACACAGACTTACCGCACCTCGTAGTTTTTGATGACATGTTAGGTGATAAAGATGAAGAAAAAATTATGTTGTGGTTTACAAGAAAAGGACATCACAGAAATACGTCTGTTATTTACATAACCCAAAACATGTTTCAGAAATCTAAAGCGAGTAGAACTTTGAGTTTGAATGCACATTACATGGTATTATTTCAAAGTGTGCGTGATAAAGGCCAAATAAAAATTCTTGCCTCTCAAATGCAAATACCTCATTTAATGCAACCATATGATGATGCAACTTCAACCAATCATGGTTATTTACTACTCGACTTTCACCCAAAAACGGATAAATCGTTGAGACTTAGAACTGATATTTTCCATCGCTGGCTCACACTGACGATCGAGGTGCGGTAATATATTCATCGGTATAAAGATAAGTGTATCCGCATAATATTTCATTTCCAATCATGGAGTCGCATGAAGCAGTCTTGAGTGTATTTTCGACTATCGCTAAATTAATACTTGATCACTTAAAGCTTCCAAAGCAGACACGAAAATTCCTGCAAAAACACAAAAAAGACCTGAAGAAAATAGCTGACAGTAGAACTCATATCGATTCAAAAAAGAAAATACTTTTAAAAACTGGTGGAGGCGGTTTTCTCGGTGGAGTTTTGATCAGAAGTCTTCTCAGACAAAAAGAAAATAAATCAATTGCACGAGTTAGATCAAATAGAGTAAATGATACTCGAGTAAATTCTACGATTGCACAGCGAGCTAGTCCAGTCAGAGTAAATTCTACAATTGCACAGCGAACTACTCCAGCTAGAGAAAAATCTACTGGATTAAATTCTACATTTGCTAGATTTCAACCACTCAACGATAATGGTCTGCAACCAATTCCATCAGTTCAAGAAGCAGAACATTCTCCGTTGGTTCAACGATACTCAAAAATCATGAATCTTTCAAATCCATCGAAATTAGCTTTGATGGCATTTTATCGTAATTTTAATAAACGTAAAAGTAAAAAGTAATTTCAATCAGTCATTTGCCATTCAACTGTTGAAGAGTAAAGATGGCGAAAAAAAACTCCACTGATTAAAAAATATGGTAGTTTTGTAATGGCTATGAATCAGACACCAACTCATTTTCGGAATTTTTTTTATAAAAGATGGCCCAAAGAGAGCGATTGTTTGCAATTTCAGAATGCTGTAAAAATATTTTAAAAGGCAATGTAAAACTAACAGAAGCTCAGAAGCGCAAACTTCGTCCGAGGTGTAGACATCTCAGAGAACTTGCAAGTAAAACAACATCTTTGAAACGAAAAAAAAAAAATTTAAACCAGAAAGGAGGGTTTTAACCACTTCTTATGCTAGCACCGTTGCTTGGTAAAGCACTCGCTGGAATACTTCGCGGTTAAACATGAAGAAAATGGTCGCTGTTCCCTTCAAAATGTTGGATGACATTAAAAAATGGAGAATGAGTCTAACTAATCCGAAATTACCACCTAATCCTGAAATTACGAATATTTCAAAACTAAGCAGAGATTTGAATTCAGTTTCTGATCAAAATTTGTCAGAATCTGAGAAGGTTCAATTATATGGTACAACTTTGCACAAATTGAAAACTTCTCAAAAATCAGTTAGATCTATTTCAGCCCCGAAAACAGAACAACCATTTAATCATCATCATAGGGATGTGCTAGAAAGTATTCCGTTAAAGATGAGAACAAAAGCTGAACAACTTTTACAACTGATTTCAAAACATCCACAAATGAAGTTTGATGAACATGGACAATTAACATATGGTGAAAAAGTTATTAGAGGATCAAATATTGTTGATCTCCTCAATGATATTGTACGACAAGGAAAAGGTTTCGAACCAACAGGCTGGCAAACCTTTTCACAAGGATTGGGCGAGCTTAATGTACCTCAAGATTTTGTAGTGAACAGAAACCGCTGGCTTTGGATTAAAAAACATTTGAACGATGATTCAGATGATGATTTTGAAACTCCGATACAAAGCATAACACCAAAACGATTTGATTATCATCGATTCACACCAGTGAAAGGTATAAAAGCAAGACATTCAAAAACAAAAATAGCAGATAGGTTGACACCAAAGGGTAATAAAACAGAAAAAAACACAATGGGATCCATACTAGATGAACAGTTATCTAAACTTTTCTATAATCCGAAGAAAGTTGTAAGTTACGGCAGTGTAAAGAAGCTTTTTGATGAAGCGAAAAAGCAAAATAAAAAAATAAAACTCATAGATGTGAAAAAATGGTTGCAAGGTCAGTCGACATATACTTTACACAAACCAATAATTCGAAAATTCCAACGTAGAAAGACTGTTGTAGCAGGGATTGATATTCAATGGCAGGCAGATTTAGCTGATCTTCAGAATTTGAAAACACATAATGATAATTACAGATATCTGTTGTGTGTGATAGACGTTTTTTTCCAAATTTGCGTGGGTACTGCCAATCCACGATAAATCTGGACAAACTTTGATCGAATCATTCAGGAAACTTTTGAAATCTTCAAAACGTAAACCAAAATCGTTTCAAGCTGATAAAGGTTCTGAATTCAAAAATGAAAAGTTTTTGAAATTTCTGCGATCAGAAAACATTCATTTCTTCACAACTGAGAATCCAGAGACTAAAGCAAGTAATGTTGAGCGATTTCAAACAACATTAAAAACTCGTATGTGGAAGTATTTCACACACAATAAAACTTCAAGATATATTGATGTTTTACAGCCTCTAGTCGATTCTTACAACAATAGTTATCACCGTATCATAAAATCGAAACCGTCGGAAGTTACTTTGAAAACTGAAGCTGAAATTTCCAAAAATCAATATGGAACAGGGAATAAAAAAGGGAAATCTACACTGAAAGTGGGTGACTTGGTTCGTATCAACAAAACCAAAAGAACATTTGATAAGGGTTATTTACCAAACTGGATTCGTGAAATTTTCAAAGTTGATAACATTTGTAAAACTAATCCAATAACATACAAAGTTTCTGATCTTGATGGTGAAGAGATTGGTGGATCATTCTACAAACATGAAATCCAGCATATAAAAGACAGTAAGGTGTATGAAATAGAATCAGTTATCGATAAAAGAACGAGAAGAGTGGGTGGTAAAACAGTAAAAGAAATTAAAATTCATTGGCTTGGATATCCAAAAAAGTTTGACAGTTGGATCCCAGCTTCGAATTTAGTATAAATCAGAATATATCATGTCGCAAAATCATTCAGATTCAATTAATCTCGATGAACCATCACCGTTTAAGTTCTGTGGTGAAAAAGTTGCTAAGAACCAAGTCACCTACTTCACGCAAATAATTATTATTTATATCATAATAATTACATCTATTGTACACATTAGTATCCAGAGCGCAAACAAAGAATTGTGGCTTATTCTTCTAAGTAGTTCTCTAGGTTATATTCTACCAACACCTTGACTGAAATTATTGAAAAATACTGAGAAAAAATGAATTCATTCTACATAACTCTCATGAGTGATAGTTCAATGTCACTTTACCCAGCCAACTCACAATGTTGTTTGACAATGAAATTACCAAAAACCATACATATTGATAAAGAGCTTTGGGAAGTTGCAATGGTTGAACTAATTGTACCATCAGAAACATACCACATTATTGGAGATGCCTGCAAAATAAAAATAAAAACTTCTGTTCCAAGAATTTTACAATATTTGAATAAGATACCAATGAGTGATGTAGTAATTTCAAAAACAGAAAATGGTATAGAATTAAAAATACCAGAAGGAGCATATTCTGGTGGATCACATTTGACAGATACAATTCAAGGTGTAATTGATAGTACAGTAAGCAGAATGATTCCAGAACTGAAATTCGAATTCGGATATTCCAAAGCACAACAACGAGTTAAAATTTCAACCAATAGTTATCCCA
This sequence comes from Siphonodentalium dalli, assembly GCA_032622095.1. Classification (NCBI taxonomy): domain Eukaryota; kingdom Metazoa; phylum Mollusca; class Scaphopoda; order Gadilida; family Siphonodentaliidae; genus Siphonodentalium; species Siphonodentalium dalli. Next base: position 187,091,021 of record CP136061.1, on the reverse strand, counting down.
AAGTAGGTCTTGTACTCCCCAGAGCTCTTTTGGATAAACTTGGTTACAGAACAGAATCAAACACTGCCACATTTGCTACTCCTTCGATAACATTTCCATATGGAGTTGATTTAAATGCGGAGCATAATCAATTGTTTGTTTATTCTGACATTGCTGATTATACAATTCTTAGTGATGTTGAAGCACCGATATTACGAGTGACATCATTCGAGAGTAAAAGAATACATGATGGTAAACATATTAAGCATGAATTCAAAAACTTACATTATGTACCAGTATCAAAGTCTAGCTTTGATACCATAAATGTATATATAACTGGTGATACTGGCAAACCAATTCAGTTTATTGGTGGAAAGTCTATGGTAAAGTTGCAATTCCGACGCCGAAGTAATTTGTATTTATGATGATCCCCGTGTATAGAGGCGTATCTAGACAGTATGGAAATGGAATTGGTTCACTATTCAAATCTGCAATGAGAACAGTAATACCGTTTCTAAAACACATTGGTCAGATTGCTAAACAACAAGTATTCAAGCATGGACTTGCTGCAGTCGAAGATATCATTCATCGTGGTAAAAGTCCAAAAGATGTATTTTTGAAACAAGGTAAAGAAGCATTGAAATCTTTTGGAAGGGAAACAATAAAGAAAATATCAACACCAAATGGCATAAATAGATCATCGCGACCTTTGAAAAATCATTTTTCTCGCAAACGAGTTGGAAGTAAGTTCATTAAAACGCCTTTAAAGAAATCAAAACGATCTCTCGATATATTTGATTAATCATGATGATGCAAAATGGATCATGCGAATGCAGCAAGTCCGAGTTAGATGCTTCTGATGTTCCACCAACAATGACAACGATGTTGGAATCACAATGGATAGAACATCACCGATTAGCTCTTTGAATAATTCCCCACCGGTAGAATGTGTAATTCCGCCTCAAACTGAAAAATGGACAGATGTAAATCAATCATATTTGTACCTGAAATTCAAAATCACAAAAGCAGATGGAACAAACTTGGTTGATGGTACTGATGAAATTGCGCCTATTAACAACTTTTTCCATAGCATGTTCAGTAGTATCGATATTTACCTAAATAACAAACTTGTAACGGCGAACGGAGATACCTATCCTTATCGAGCCTACATGGAAAATCTCTTGGCTTATTCTGGTGAATGTAAAGAAAATCAACTTGCCGCACTAGAAATGTGGTATCCAGACACCGCTAAACAGTTCACCGAAAACACTAAAGCTGGTGGTAATGATGGATTGAAATCTCGCCAAGCAATCATAGCAGGTAGTAAAACGGTAGAATTGTGTGGTCGTTTACACAGATATATTTCTACAAGAGAAATACTTACCAAATGGAATTGAGATAAGAATTCGTCTCAATAGAGCGAATCCAAAATTCTCTTTAATTGGTCAGGCCGACGGAAAAATAGTATTTGAAACGGCAGTTTTCAATGTTCGTACAATTACGCTGATGCCAGTAGTAGCAAATAACTTGAACCAAACAATAATACAGAAACATATGAAAACACCGATTAGAAGAGTTGAAGTAAAAACATTCACTATTGATGCAGGGCTTAGATCAAAAATTGAAGATCACCTTTTTCAAGGACAAATGCCAAAGAGACTTTTCATAGGCTTGGTATCAAATAAAGATATGAATGGCGATATTGAAACGAACCCATTTCATTTCCAACACTTCAATCTGAAAAAACTTGAAGTTAGTCAGGACGGACATACCATCCATAACCGACCATTTGAACCAAACTTTGAATCAGAACAATGCCTAAGATCTTATTTATCACTGTATCAGTCTTCGGGTATGTTTGGACAAAACAAATCCTTTGGTTTGAATCTCGAAAAATACATGAATGGTTATTGTTTCTGTGGTTACGACCTCACACCTGACCAAGGGGCAGAGGAAGGACATTTGCATCCTATAAAAACCGGTAACATAAGGTTAGAGCTTCAGTGATCAACGTGATAGTCTATGCTGAGTTCGATAATCAAATTGAAATCAACAGTTTGCGAGAAATAATAACAGATTATTAAAAACATGGATGGATTGCATTTGGAGGAAAAATTGAGACTGGAAGTTGGAGGACTCGATTTCATTCCATATGTTTCTATCCTTGACAAAGTTCGGAAAACTTTCGAGAAATGTTTCGTTCATGAAATACAAAATCAAATTTCAAAAGAAATGACACTCAATTGTGAAGGATGTAAAATAGATCATCCAAGTCAGACACGACATGGTTACGTAGCGATTCTCCGAAGACCCATAACTCCGAAGGTCAGATTCTCCGAAGGTCCGATTCTCCGACGCCCCGATTCTCCGAAAGCACATAACTCCGAAGTCCCGATTCTCCGAAATCCCATAACTCCGAAGACCCATAACTCCGAAAGCCCATAACTCCGAAGGCCTATAACTCAGAACGCCTATAACTCCGAAGGTCTATAACTCCGAAGGGCCGATTCTCCGAAGGTCCGATTCTCCGAAGATCATGTTTTATCGCTTATTAAATAGTGTACAGTCCAGTGGCGGAGTCAATGGGGCCCTAGGGAAGACCGCCCCCCCCCCAAAACATGTCAAATGTCATGTAAACGTCCGGAAATCCCTGATAGGCATTCAAATATTCACAGTGTTCCTGCCCAGGGGAGCCCCCGGACCAACGATTGGGAACATGTACATGTAGATAATATACCCCCCTGGAATCCGGAATCCAGCTTCAAATTTACCATGGAATCCGGCGTCCAGCTTCAAATTGACACTGGAATCCGGCGTCCAGTTTCAAATTAACCCTGGAATCCGGCGTCCAGCTTCAAATTGACGTCTGGAATCCGGCGTACGGGTCCAAAATGGGTGGAATCCGGCGTACGAAAAGGGGGGAAGGGGCCCTCATATATTGGAAACGTTAACTATGTATTATAATAAGGTGACATCTACACCATCAGTAGTGTGCGACAAGCCTTAATTTTCCACATAATGCTTAAATTTATGTAAGAAATACAATTATTTTGCCACAATGTACGTCTTAATGCAACTAATATGATTAAACTGTGCACATCCGACTACATTGGGGTGATTTGAGTGTCGACGAGCCCGGCCCTGTGCCGTCAGTCTGGCCCACCCCCTCGCTGTCTGTCACTCTGGCCCATGGGCCAGAGTGACAGACCCAGGATTTTTTTGATTTTTCTGGCCCACCTCAGTTCTGGGTCTGTCACTCTGGCCCATGGGCCAGAGTGACAGACCCAGTTATTTTTTGATTTTTTCTGGCCCACCCACCTCGCTGCGCGACACTCTGGTCCGGGCCGTCACTCTGGTCCACCCCCTCGCTGCGCGACACTCTGGCCCGGGCCAGAGTGTCGCGCAGCGTGGGGGTGGGCCAGAGTGACAGCCAATACTACTTATCTATTATATATTTTGGAAGATCTGTCTGTCTGTCTGTGTGTCTGTGTGTATGTGTGTGTGTTCGCGATGAACTCGAAAACGGCCGACCCGATTTCGATGAAACTTGGTATGTGGGGATATTTTCGACCGGGAACGGGCATAGGCCTATTAATTTGCCCGTGCGACGTGACCTTGACCTTTAAATCGGGTCATTTCAAGTCAAACGCCCGAATATCACGGGATTTCGATGAAACTTGGTATGTGGGAGTATCTTCGGCCGGGGAGTGGCATAAGCCGATTAATTTGCCCGTGCGAAGTCACCTTGACTTTGAAATCGGGTCATTTCAAGGTCAAACGCCCGAATATCACGGGATTTCGATGAAACTTGGTATGTGGGGGTACATTCGTACGGGGAGTCTCATAAGCATATTCATTTGCCCGTACGACGTGACCTTGACCTTGAAATCGGGTCAATTCAAGGTCAAATCGACAATTTTGATGGGATTTCGACGAAATTTGATACATGGGGTTACTGTTGTCCACTGTGTTTTGGACGGGTCATATCGTGACCCCGACCTCACCTTGACCTTCAAAATGATCAATTCGAGGTCAAATCGGGTAAAACCCGATGGATTTCGACGGGCACGTGTGTCGGGTACTTTTTTCCGGGCAGTGTTTTGGACTGGTCAAATCGTTACCCCACTTGGACTCAAAAATGGACAATTCAAGGTCAAAGCCCGGACGAAGTCGGGTCACCTTCTAGTCTATTATATATTTTTGGAAGATCTGTGTGTGTGTGTGTGTGTGTCTGTGTGTGTGTTCGCGATGGACTCGAAAACGGCGGAGCCGATTTCGATGAAACTTGGTATGTGGGGGTATTTTCGGCCGGGGGTGGCATGGGCCTATTAATTTGTTCGTGCGACGTGACCTTGAAATCGGGTCATTTCAAGGTCAAACGCCCGAATATCACGGGATTTCGATGAAACTTGGTAAGTGGGGGTACATTCGAATGGGGAGTCTAATAAGCATATTCATTTGCCCGTACGAAGTGACCTTGAAATCGGGTCAATTCAAGGTCAAATCGACAATTTTAATGGGATTTCGACGAATTTTTTTACATAGGGTTACTTTTGTCCACTGAGTGCTTTGGACGGGTCAAATCATGACCCCGACATCATCAGCGACATGACATTCACCTTCAAAATGATCAATTCAAGGTCAAATCGGGTAAAACCGGATGGATTTCGACGGGCCCGTTTGTCGGTTACTTTTGTCCGGGCAGTGTTTTTGGACTGGTTAAATCGTGACCCCACTTGACCTTGACCATCAAACTGGACAAATCAAGGTCAAAGCCCGGACGAAGTCGGGTCACCTTCTTAATTTGTCCGTGCGACGTGACCTTGACCTTGAAATCGGGTCATTTCAACTTTTCAAGGTCAAACGCCCGAATATCACGGAATTTCGACGAAACTTGGTATGTGGAGGTATTTTCGGCCGAGAAGTGGCATACGTCTATTAATTTGCCCGTGCGACGTGACCTTGACCTTGTAATCGCGTCAATTCAAGGTCAAATCGCGAATTTTTATGGGATTTCCACGAAATTTGATACATAGGGTTTACTTTTGTCCACTGAGTGTTTTCGACGGGTCAAATGGTGACCCCGACCTTACCTTGACCTTCAAAATGATCAATTCAAGGTCAAATCTGGTAAAACAGGATGGATTTCGATGGGTACTTTTGTCGGGTACTTTTGTCCGGGCAGTGTTTTGTATGTGAGGGTATTTTCTGTCGGGAAGTGGCATAGGCCTATTAATTTGCCCGTGCGATGTGACCTTGACCTTCAAATCGGGTAATTTCAAGGTCAAACGCCCGAATATCACGGGATTTCAATGAAACTTGGTATGTGTGGGTATCTTCGGCCGGGGAGTGGCATAAACCTATTAATTTGTCCGTGCGACGTGACCTTGACCTTGAAATCTGGTCATTTCAAGGTAAAATGCCCAAATATTACGGGATTTCAATGAAACTTGGTATGCGGGGGTACATTCGTATGGGGAGTCTCATAAGCATATTCATTTGCCCGTGCTACGTGACCTTGACCTTGAAATCGGGTCAATTCAAGGTCAAATCGCCAATTTTGATGGGATTTCGACGAAATTTTATATATAGGGTTACTTTTGTCCACTGAGTGTTTTGGACGGGTCAAATCGTCCGACCTGACCTTGACCTTCAAAATGATCAATTCAAGGTCAAATCGAGTAAAACCGGATGGATTTCGACGGGCACGTTTGTCAGGTACTTTTGTCCGGGCAGTGTTTTGGACTGGTCAAATCGTGACCCCACTTGACCTTGACCTTCAAAATGGACAATTCAAGATCAAAGCCCGGACGAAGTCGGGTCACCTTCTAGTATATATATAAAAATGAATCGACGTCGACTTTGTAGGACTGAAATATTGGTTGTAAGCAACATATGACACACACTGTATACATATGATCTCACAAATATAAAAATCACCTTTCTTGCCAAAGTGATTATAGTGTCCCTCTGAATAATAAGAAATATAGAAAATAAATAGTATGTTCAAATGAATTCCCACCAAGGTGGCAGTTCTCTCAGTTGTATATACCAGTATTATATATCTAAATCAAACGCAAGAGAGCGTGATGTGTTGCTGGGAGAATGTTGTCATATCTTCAGTTTGTCGAGTGTTCAAGACTTAAAATAGGGTAGGTGGTCTCCATCCGGGACCATCCATAATAATTGTGCATTTCCTGATCGAATAGCCTTTCTCCACACCCTCTGTTAAAACGCATATCATATAATTTTAGTTCGTGGTATATTGAACACTTCAAATAGGGTAGGGGTCCCAAAAAGGGACAATTTGCTTTTCGCATTTGCTCGCCGAGTATTGCAAAGTGTCACAGACTCCCAGGATTCAGGAACCAACCCATCCATATAAATTGTTTACTTCCTCGTAGAACTGTCCTATGCCCGCACCCTCAGTTAAAACTGAGAGCATATACATTCAGTTCGTGGCGTTGTCGTGACTTAAAATAGCACTACCTGTCGTTCAAACTGTCAGTTAATATTAAGAGAATACAGCTTCAGTGAATGTTGTGATCAAGAGTTTAATTGGGTTAAAGTGTCCCACAAAAAAAATAATCGCCTTTGCATACCATTTTCCATCCGCTGTGTGTAAGGTGCCAAAGTTTTTTGGGAACCAACCCATCCATAAATACATAATGTGTATGCCCTGATACTACTTATCTAGCTCTACCCACATCATCATTTAATATTGAGAGCAATCCTTTCAGTAACGTTAACACTTAAATTGGGTAGGGGGTCCTCACAACATAGCAAATTCGTCTGTCTTATTTATCGGCCGCTTTGTGTAAAGCGACACAGGCTTGCGGGAAACAAACCACCCATATAAATTATGTATTCCCTGATAGAACTACCTTCCGTTCACAATCTCGTTTAATATAGAGAACATATAGATTCAGTTTGTATTGTGTTCAAGTTTTTAAATCGGGTAAAATAAAATAAATCACCTTTTTTTATTTGCCATTCATCCGAGTTTTGTAAAGTGCCACATTATCTGGGGAACCAACCAATCCATAACAAATTGTGTATTTCCTTATATAACTATCCTTTGTGCATACCTTCGGTTAATAATGATGCTATATTTTCAGTTCGTGGTGTGTTCAATACTTCTAATAGTGTAGTGGACCTAAAAAAATGTCTCAGCTAACGTTTGCCTTCTTGGTTAGACTAGTTTATGAGATATAAAATAAAATATCCGTTTTTCAATATTTTGGTCGATTTAGAGGACACCAACAATCACTATGGCAACAACAATGATTTTGATCTCCATGTATTTGTCTATATTACGTGTCGTGTATAACTTCAGTTCTACAAAGTCGCTATATATTAATAAAAAATTGCATGCACATTATGAATAAAATGTGTTGTTGTAACTGGGGAGTTGGAAGCATGGGGACATCTTTAACCACTCTCGTTGTGTCTATGGATCCAGTTTCAATCAATTGAATGATAATTTGGTCCCATTAGAATAATTTTAAAAAGTGTATGTTGTCGTTATCATAATATGTATTTTTTTATAAAACGTGTTCGGGCGAGCGGTAGCAAATATCCAATAGCTCGCAAACCATTAAAAACTTCTGTTAAATTCTTCATACCTGTCATGTCCAGATAACTACTGAGCCATATGCATCATATAGTTTATCACGGTTTGTTTACAACAAATATTTTGGTACTACAAAATCGATGTTAATGCTTGCAAAATTACCTGTTATCAATAAAATGTTGTTGTTTTTGTAGCTGGGGGGTACACAATTCATATCTGGTTCCATTAAGATCAATTAGAAAATGTCGTAAAATCGTTCTCAAAAATATGTAACTTTTTCGACCAAAAAACGTGTTTAGGGAGGGGAAGCTAAAATCCATTATCTCGCAAACCGTTCAAATTATCTGTTAAATTGTTTTACATATGCTTATCAGATAGCTACTCCATCATATGGATTGAACGATAATGTTTGGATGATAATTTTTGGAAAACAATATTTTTGTGAAAAATAGCGATTTTTCAGCAAAAAATAAAATTTTCGGTTCCAAATGGCAGAAAAATCGAAACTAACCAACACTTTTTACTATCAAGTAGAGATATGGTATGATGTGGTAATTTTAAAACCAACGATGTTGGCAAATGAGTTAGGAGTTAGCCTCAGGGCTCGCCTAAAATCGTTAATTTCTGGTAAAAGTCACTGGTGGGTACAATGACGATACGAACCAATTATGTCATAATCATTGCAGCACACTTGTGGAGACGATCGGATGCTTATGAAGACTGGCACTGAAGGCGATGGATATCGGTGTGTGCCTTTGTCAGGTGAGTTCACCATATCTGCACATGTCTTTTTTTTTTCTTTTTTTTTAAATGTTTATTGATTGAGGAATGTCAAATACAGAATGTTCAATAGCATTGATAAGTGCATACAGATATGGCATTCCTCGCGTTCACACATATCTCTTTCTTACTGCACGCACTCGCCTGGCTCACAGCATTCGCACACCAGTGGTATAAAGTTATACAATACATAAATATATGCATATGCTTAGTATATATATAGTAAATGTATTATAAATATGTCGGATGTTTCGGATGGACTCAACTCTCAACATAGAGGCTATCGTGGAGATGGTGGTAGATGGTATATGTTTTAACTGACTGCGTGATAATCGATAGGAGTCTCAAATATTAAAGTAACTTTGTCGAAATTTTTATTAAGTCGCCTCTTTGTTTAAAGCTTTTTCTATAAAGAACCAGTTTTTCAAGAATTCTGAAAGTTTCGATTGACATCGTGCTGTATATTTTTCGCAATCGTATCTATATGCCAACTCTTTGAGGAAAACATTAACAGACAAAGTGATTGGTTTAAATTTAGACCGATATATATATTGTTTAATTAGGAGCCAGAGCAAGTTTGTAGTATAGTTTTTACTAATGGGTGGTGTGCCAAGAATCATCGTCATATTTGTGGGATAAAGATTTATATCATTATTTTTACCCCAATTACAGATATCTCTAATAAATGCCTGCACATGACAACAATCCCAAAAAATGTGGTTGATATCTTCCTTTTCACTTTTACACCTATCACATTTGCCATCTTGTCTTATATTAGAAATGTGTAGAAAGTTATTAGTTGATAATATTCTAGAATTTATTCGGAATTGTAGCCATTGTAGCTTGGTGTCAGGCGTCGTGAGAAAGGGTAGTTTATCATATGTAAATAATGTACTTCCCATATCAGGAAACTGTGATTGCCATTTTGTGCGCGCTTTAGTCATAATTTGAGAATCGTTCAAAGTTTTGTAAAAATATATCTGCACATGTCTACTGATATTCAAAAATTACTTCAACCCCTTTATTTCCTAAATAATCATTGACGAGTAGTTAATTGCCGCAGACAATGTTCAGTTAAATGTTCAGATATCAATAGGTTCAACAAACGGCTTATGAATTCCCCACCAATGATATGAATCTTTCTGCGTGCACTTATTAGCTTTTCGCATGCCTGTCGTCTTGTAATACATGGACACCCCTCCAAATGATTAATAGGCTGAATGGGATAATACATTCAGTATAGAAAGAGCTAAACACACTCTGTAATATAAGGGTAAAGGGACGTGCAAACTGCAGTCCGACCATCCTACCCGGCCTTCGGCCGAAAACGACCCAACACTGCAATATCTTGAATACGGTTTGGTCCCAAATCCAGATCTATAGGCAGGTATACGACCGGTGTCGATGTGCATTTTAGCATAACTTGACGATGTCAAGGTTGAGTTGTTGTCATGGGGGACCCCATGGATCGCACCCCCTTTCCTTTGGCACACGTCTGTCGATGCAGGCCACATTCCTCACCCAAACGTTACCAAACTTTTGGCGTAACCTCGAGATCTAGATGGGAGCTATCGATTTTTTTCTCGGAATTTAGCTGGAAAAAATGGCTACTAGCACTGAGCTGTTTTGAATTTAACATTTTGATCCATTGGCACCGTGCACACAGCCCACATTTATCGAAGAATTGTTTTTAATTTCCAGGCATGTTTATTTGTTGTAAGTCGATATCTGACCATCAGAAACGCCTCATTGGAAAATCTAATTATTTATCAGGTAAATACATGATGTTAAAACTGACCGATCCCTACAATTTCGTTCATTAGTTAGTATGTAACTGTATCGTTATCATACACATACTGTGTATTTGTCATATCTACATGTATATATGGAGGCCAAACTCACAATTTTTTTAATTTTTAATTTTTAAAAAGTAATTGAATGACGCTTATTTAAGGCGGGATAACGGTCTGGGTTAGGGATATACCTTGTCGACGAGAGTGGGTTAGGACCGGAGGCTCGTTCTCGACGAAAACTGCGAGTTCAGACTAAAGTTATATGTCAAATTGTAGGTCTAGGTTTGTAGTATCAGAAACCAGTTGATGGGAAAATGTAAGCTAAGTGGCAGAAATTTGTCTTCGAAAGTAGCCTTTGGCATTCGTACGCAAAACCCAATTTTACCCTAAAACATAACTTTGTGACATGTGGCCACTACTACAATTCCATTTGAAAATATTTAACGTTTCCCACATGGACTACCCACAGAAACGAATTTACCAAGCCCACTAAACACGTGGTTTCGGAATCCATTATGTCGATTTATTTGCCACCTGCACGCTGTTACAGAGGTCAATCCCGTATCACTACATGTATGGAAGCCCATAGTTGTCACTTAACTTTTGTCTCTTCCGTGCACGGCAACTGTGTCGTGATATCTATCAATTTTCAAATATTGATTTATTTCGCTCAAACGATATATCACAATGACGTGTTGGTGTAGCTGCTTCAGATACATGTGTATGATTGCTAGACCTGTCTTCCATAGTAAGTCACGTGTGTAATCTTCGTGACAACGATCGACCTCGTGTTCGTAAAAATGGCGACCCCCGAAACCACGTGTTTGGTACTTTTTTTTAGAGATACGATGATCATACCTCACTAATATGAGACTTGTATTCGATTATGTTGATATAATCGGATACACACATTATATTTAACACAGTTTTATATAATTAAAGCTTTAGAATCGGTATAATATAAAAACTGTAAGTTTGGAGAAATTATCCTGAAACTCCATTCAAATGCCGAAATAAGTAGAATGGTCTTGTCCTATGATATCTATCTAATATATTTAACCCATTCGGGTCGGTAAAATAGTCAATAATGTATTGTGAAGACTTTGACTGTTTTAAAGATATATAGATGTGAATTACATAATTTACCGAAATCAACCCTAAAGCTTTATAATCGGTATAGTATAAAAGATCATAAAAACTGTAAGTTTGGAGAAATTGTCCTAAACTCCATTCAAATGCCGAAATAAGTAGAATGGTCTTGTCCTATGTTATCTATCTAATATATTTAACCCATTCGGTTGGGTAAAATCGTCAATATTGTATTATGAATAATTTGACTGTTTTAAAAATATATAGGTGTGAATTACATAATTTACCGAAATCAACCCTTAAATTTCCACATTCTAAATGCCATCAAGCTGGAATGCATGGGTGAAACCCATTAATAATGCAAATAATGTTAACTAGTTCCATTGCGAAGTTCCTTGAAACTTTCATGCACTAATTTTAAAAATGCAGCCATTCGCGTCAGAGTGTGAAGTCACCACCCACAATATGCTAGCATGTTGCCAACATATTCTCATGCAAATAGGTTCATTTTATTCGCAGTAAGAAATGCAGACGGACAAATTACGCTTTTAAGTGAGTTCAGCCAATAACTGTGGCATATATGGCAACTTATTCACTCAATCTCGATAGTTATTATACAAGGCCATGGACCTACGTCACCAATAAAGACTAAAGTATCTAACCCATATGAGCCATGTCCGTTTAAAATAAACAGAATACATGTATCATGGCAGTAGATGTCTAATTCCATATGGTCAATTATATGGGCGAACCCCACATGACTTTCAATTTGTTGTCTCTGCCACTCGAAGTGAAGGTAATGTCACTTAATATTCTGTTATACTAGATTGCTATACTATTATTTCTTAATAATTTCTTAGATACGGGCGGCGTTGGCCGTGGGTATGCTGTTAAAATATTCAGCTCCGTCAAAAACCGCCATAAACAGAAGAATAGTAAAATATAGACAGACCTTGTTCTTATACCAATCAGAAATATGGCATAAACAGTATTTTATTGTCAAATGTTTTTCCTTTATCATGTAAAGAAAAGCAAAAAACGTTACAGAACCTGACTTTTGTTTAGATCCGGATATGGTAAACATAAAGAGCGTTATTTGTTACTATTTTCCTGAAATAATAAAGAGCGTTTATATCATTTGTGTGTGATTAACCAATAGAATTGCGCTGTGTTATGTAAACAGAAGCAAATCTTCTGTAACACGAGCAGGTTCTTGTTTACGTACACCATCGTACGTCGACGACAATATAATATTTACGCGCTGATTATGTTTGGCATGAGAACACAACTATATATTTTTTAATATTCCTTCCGTTGATGGCGATTTGAACAAATATGAATATTTCTGCAACGAACGCCGCCCGTGCCTATAATATCACTGGAGATCCGTGAACTCGAGGATCTCGCCTATATTTGTTAGCGTGACCTTGACCTTGAAATCGGGTCATTTCAAGGTCAAACGCCCGAGTATCACGGGATTTCGATGAAAATTAGTGTCTAGGGATACTTTCGTATGGGGAGTGTCATAAGCCTATTAATTTGCCCGTGCGACGTGACCTTGACCTTGAAATCGGGTCAATTCAATCGTGACCCCACCTGACCTTGACCTTCAAACTTGACAATTCAAGGTCAAATCGCGCAATTCGCCGAAAAGCAGAGGGGAAACAGCCCGGACGAAGTCGGTTCCACCAGCTAGTCTCTTATATATTTTGATGACCTCTGTTTGTCTGTCTGTCATTTATTCAAATCTACGATTCTCGACCTATCGGGACGAAACTTGGTACGGGTCAGTCTTTGAGGGACGGGTACCATGAATTAATTCATGAAAAACAAAAAATGCGTGTTGTGCTGTCGTTCATAGGAAGGGAAGGGGGGGATTTCATCTACGATTTTCGACCGATCGGGACGAAACTTGGTACGTGTGTGTAGTTTGACCAGGCGGTCGACGTTGTCGTATTGGCCAGCCCGTGCGGCGCCCGCTTCGGGCATGCGCAGGCCAGATCTCGGAAACGGGTGGAGCTATCGACTTGAAATTTGGCATGTGAATGTATCTTGCGCCGGGTACAAATTTTTCTTATATATATTTTGAATAGCCCGGACAACGTCGGGCTCATCGGCTAGTCTCATATATATTTTGAAGACCTCTGTTTGTTTGTCTGTCTGTTTCTCTGTATGTTTGTCTGTCATTTATACAAATATACGATTCTCGACCGATCGGGACGAAACTTGGTACGTGTGTGTAGTTTGACCAGGCGGTCGACGTTGTCGTATTGGCGAGCCCGTGTGGCGCCCGCTTCGCGCATGCAAAGACGAGATCTCGGAAACGGGTTGAGCTATCGACTTGAAATTTGGTATGTGAATGTATCTTGCCCCGGATACGAATTTTATCGGGTCGACGAGCCCGTGCGACGCCAGCTTCGCGCATGCGCAGACGAGATCTCGGAAACGGGTGGATCTATCGACTTAAAATTTGGTATGTGAATGTATCTTGCCCCGGATACGAATTTTATCGGGTCGCCGAGTCCGTGCGACGCTAGCTTCGCGCATGCGCAGACCAGATATCGGAAACGGGCGGAGCAATCGACTTGCAATTTGGTATGTGAATGTATCTTGCCCCGGATACGAATTTTATCGGGTCGCCGAGCCCGTGCGACGCCAGCTTCGCGCATGCGCAGACCAGATCTCGGAAAAGGGTAGAGCTATCGACTTGAAATTTGGTTTTTGAATAGCCCGGACAACGTCGGGCTGGGTAGAGCTATCGACTTGAAATTTGGTTTTTGAATAGCCCGGACAACGTCGGGCTCATCGGCTAGTCTCATATATATTTTGAACACCTCTGTCTGTATGTCTGTCATTTTATACAAATCTACGATTCTCGACCGATCGGGACGAAACTTGGTACGTGAGTGTAGTTTGACCAGGCGGTCGTCGTTGTCGTATTGGCGAGCCCGTGCGACGCCCGTGCAGCGCATGCGCAGACGAGATCTCGGAAACGGCTGGAGCTATCGACTTGAAATTTGCTATGTGAATGTATCTTGCCCCGGATACGACTTTTATCGGGTCGCCGAGCCCGTGCGACGCCAGCTTCGCGCATGCGCAGACGAGATCTCGGAAACGGGTGGAGCTATCGACTTGAAATTTGGTATGTGAATGTATCTTGCCCCGGATACGAATTTTATCGGGTCGCCGAGCCCGCTCGACGCCAACTTCGCGCATGCGCAGACCAGATCTCGGAAACGGGTGCAGCTATCGACTTGAAATTTGGTATGTGAATGTATCTTGACCCGGATACGAATTTTATCGGGTCGCCGAGCCCGTGCGACGCCAGCTTCGCCCGTGCGACGCCAGCTTCGCGCATGCGCAGACCAGATCTCGGAAACGGGTAGAGCTATCGACATGAAATTTGGTTTTTGAATAGCCCGGACAACGTCGGGCTGGGTAGAGCTATCGACTTGAAATTTGGTTTTTGAATAGCCCGGACAACGTCGGGCCCATCGGCTAGTCTATCTATTATATATTTTGGAAGATCTGTCTGTCTGTCTGTCTGTGTGTGTGTGTTCGCGATGAACTCGAAAACGGCCGACCCCATTTCGATGAAACTTCGTATGTGAGGCTACTATCGGTCGGGAAGTGGCATAGGCATATTAATTTTCAGATCCGAGGTCAACTTTTCACGTGCCGAGGTCAAATCTGTTTTTACGCTGTGTTACGGGACTTTCATTTGAGTTCGGTGCTTACAAATCGTTCGAAACAGCGCGAATAATAAAATGCCAGTCATAATAATGACACTGTGAGAATCTTTCGTGTTTCCTCTTTCCAACGATATATAATGCGTACGTATCCGTTTTAGTTATCTGCCTCAATTATCAAGAAGAAGTGGTACTATCTTCCATCAGGATAAAAACAATGCGTAACTTCTATGACGTCGTTAGAGGTCATAACGTTAGATCACGTTAACGCTTAACCGGCCGATGCATTTGACTGTTTCAGACGTCTTGGCGATATCTCGGGCACCGATGGTAGATCATGGTAATTTATCTTTACGTTGAAACTTGATAATTAATGAGCGTGTGTATATGAGGCGCGTTTATATACTTGAGTGGAAATCAAATCGGGTTAAACTGGCGGATTTTTACGGACGAAATTTGATGCATAGGGTATCTCGGTATCCGCTGGGCCGATTTCCCGGTATCCGCTGGGCCGATTTCCAACATTTTTGGGGTGTTGGTGTTTGACCCCACCTGACCTTGACCTTCAAAATGGTCAATTCAAGGTCAAAGCCCGGACGAAGTCGGGTCACCTTCTAGTCTATTATATATTTTGGAAGATCTGTTTGTGTGTGTGTGTGTCTGTGTGTGTGTTCGCGATGAACTCGAAAACGGCCGACCCGATTTCGATGAAACTTGGTATGTGGGGGGTTTTTCGGCCGGGGGGGGGGGGGTGGCATAGGCATATTGATTTTCAGATCCGATGTCAACTTTCCACGTGCCGAGGTCAAATCTGTTTTTACGCTGTGTTACGGGACTTTCATTTGAGTTCGGTGCTTACAAATCGATTCGAAACAGCGCGAATAATAAAATGCCAGTCATAATAATGACACTGTGAGAATCTTTCGTGTTTCCTCTTTCCAACGATATATAATGCGTATGTATCCGTTTTAGTTATCTGCCTCAATTATCAAGAAGAAGTGGTACTATCTTCCATCAGGATAAAAACAATGCGTAACTTCTATGGCGTCGTTAGAGGTCATAACGTTAGATCACGTTAACGGTTAACCGGCCGATGCATTTGACTGTTTCAGACGTCTTGGCGATATCTCGGGCACCGATGGTAATTTATCTTTACGTTGAAACTTGATAATTAATGAGCGTGTGTATATGAGGCGCGTTTATATACTTGAGTGGAAATCAAATCGGGTTAAAAGGTCAAATCGGGTAAAACCGGATGGATTTCGACGGGTACTTTTGTCGGGTACTTTTGTTCGGGCAGTGTTTTGGACGGGTCAAATCGTGACCCCACTTGACCTTGGTTTCAAAATAGACAATTCAAGGTCAAACCCCGGACGAAGTCGGGTCACCTTCTGTACTATATATTTTGAGACTTCCGTATATATATATATATATATATATATATATATATATATATATATATATATATATGTGTGTGTGTGTACTTTATAGAATCGAAAACGACTGCACCCATCGAGCTCAAATTTCGTATATAAGTGTAAAAACCCACGAACACCGTAGTTGTCGCGTTTTGGAGAAGCTCTGAGCACCCTTTCTCCACTCCCAAAATCACCGCAAAGGCACGGCGGGGGTTAATCGCGTTGATAGTTAATGAGCGTTTGTTTTTGACGCATCGCTATAAAGAGCGTCTGTTTACCATTCAACGTTATTAGCATCTGCAGAGAGATATACGGGAACAATACTTTTGAGTGGTTAGCTATACGGGGAGATTTATTGGATGCCATAGTACTCTTACAACATCATTGTTATAGTATGTATGACACTTATGTCAGGGCTTAGGTGGGGGGGTAGTTAGTGTGGATATAGGCATAATGCTTCTCAGAAATCCCGGTTACAAACCAACACTCACAATTTCGTCTTTTGCATCAGATACCAACACCTCGACCGATCGGGACGAAAATTGGTACGTCAGTGTAGTTTGACCAGGTGGTCATCGTTGTCGTATTGGCGAGCCCGTGCTACGCCCGTGCAGCGCATGCGCAGACGAGATCTCGGAAACGGGTGGAGCTATCGACTTGACATTTGGTATGTGAATGTATCTTGCTCCGGATACGAATTTTATCGGTTCGCCGAGCCCGTGCGCAGACCTAATATCGGAAACGGGTGGAGCTATCGACTTGAAATTTGGTTTTTGAATAGCATCGGGTCAGTTCTTTCCGCCCGATGTACCTTAAATCTTTTAGGGACGGGTACCATAATTTCTCTTGATTAAAAAGGCACAATTAACTCGTTGAAAAGCCAAAAAAAATGTCATGTTTCTGACGAACGCCGCCAGTGGCGGGCTAACCTGCTAGTCTCATATATATTTTGAAGACCTCTGTTTGTCTGTATGTCTGTATGTCATTTATACAAATCTACGATTCTCGACCGATCGGGACGAAACTTGGTACGTGTGTGTAGATTGACCAGGCGGTCGTCCTTGTCGTGTTGGCGAGCCCGTGCGACGCCAGTGCAGCGCATGCGCAGACCAGATCTCGGAAACCGGTGGAGCTATCGACTTGAAATTTGCTATGTGAATGTATCTTGCCCCGGATACGAATTTTATCGGGTCGCCGAGCCCGTGCGACGCCAGCTTCGCGCATGCGCAGACCAGATCTCGGAAACGGGTGGAGCTATCCACTTGAAATTTGGTTTTTGAATAGCCCGGACAACGTCGGGCTCATCGGCTAGTCTATACTATATATTTTGAGACTTCGTATATATGTGTGTATGTGTGTGTGTGTGTGTACTTCATAGAATCCAAAACGCGTGTACAGATTGAGCTCAAACTTCCAATGTAAGTGTCAAATCCCACCGACACGACCGTGGTCGCAGTTTAGAAAAGCTCAGAGCACCCGTTCTCCAATCTCAAATCACCGCAAAGGCACGGCGTGGGTTAATCAAGTGATTATTTAATGAGCGTTTATTTTTGACGCATCTCTATAAAGAGCGTCTGTTTGCCATTCAACGTTATTTGCATCTGCAGAGAGATATACGGAACATACATTAAATTTAAAAAAACATTTGTTTCTGACCAACCCTGGGAGCACGGATGGCGCGCTTTGTTTTTACAGTATATAGTTATATACCGAAATCATCCCAGATAATCACGAATATAGCATCAGATTTCTCCCCAGATATACCGTTATAAAAAGCTACTGGAATCTGCCAATCTACGGGAAATTCCAGGGAATGCCGATTGAGCTCAAACTTAAGTGTCATATATATGAGTGTGTCCTTTATAGACTCGAACCGATTGAGCTCAAACTTGCTAAATAAGAAAATAGCCCCCAAGCCGTAAATATCAACAACAACGATATTGCTACCTACGGGGAGCAACGTTATTAGCATCTGCAGAATTATGCAGAGAGAAAATGCTTTCCTATTTTTAGAACGCAACACATGTTTACGTCGCGTTGGTGATTGAGGTTCACAACGGGGTTAATTGACTGTCCGCTCTTTGCGACGATGAGGTTCACGGCGGGGACTATTGACCAACACTCACAATTTCGTCTTTTGCATCAGATACCAACACCTCGACCGATCGGGACGAAACTTGGTACGTGAGTGTAGTTTGACCAGGTGGTCGTCGCTGTCGTATTGGCGAGCCCGTGCGACGCCCGTGCAGCGCATGCGCAGACGAGATATCGGAAAAGGGTGGAGCTATCGACTTGAAATTTGGTATGTGAATGTATCTTGCGCCGGGTACAAATTTTATCGGGTCGCCGAGCCCGTGCGACGCCCGTGCAGCGCATGCGCAGACGAGATCTCGGAAACGGGTGGAGCTATCGACTTGAAATTTGCTATGTGAATGTATCTTGCGCCGGGTACAAATTTTATCGGGTCGCCGAGTCCGTGCGACGCCAGCTTCGCGCATGCGCAGACCAGATCTCGGAAACGGGTGGAGCTACCGAGTACAAATTTTTCTTATTGAAACGCGTGGAGCTAAAAATTATAAAAAAATATTTAAAAAATGTCATGTTTCGGACAAGCCGCCGGTGGCGGGCTAACCTGCTAGTCTATTATATATTTTGGGAAATATGTCTGTGTGTGTGTGTGTGTCTGTCTGTCTGTCTGTTCGCGATGGAATCGAGAACGGCCGATTTCGATGAAACTTGGTATGTGGGGGTACTTTCGGCCGGGGAGTGGCATGGACCTATTAATTTGCCCGTGCGACGTGACCTTGATCTTCAAATCGGGTCATTTCAAGGTCAAACGTCCGAGTATCACGGGATTTCGATGAAAATTAGTGTCTATGGATACTTTTGTATGGGGAGTGTCGTAAGCCTATTCGTTTGCCCGTGTGACGTGGCCTTGACCTTGAAATCGGGTCAATTCAAGGTCAAATCGCTAATTTTTATGGGATTTCGACGAAATTTGATACATAGGGTTACTTTTGTCCACTGAGTGTTTTCGATGGGTCAAATCGTGACCCCGACCTGACCTTGACATTCAAAATGATCATTTCAAGGTCAAATCGGGTAAAACCGGATGGATTTCGACGGGTACTTTTGTCGGGTACTTTTGTCCGGGCAGTGTTTTGGACGGGTCAAATCGTGACCCCACCTGACCTTGACCTTCAAAATGGACAATTCAAGGTCAAATCGCGCAATTCGCCGAAAGCAGAGGGGAAACAGCCCGGACAAAGTCGGGTCCACCAGCTAGTAACATATATACAGGATGATGTATGGTGTGGCTGTGATTGCTGGCAGTCCTATCCTGCTTTTGAAATTTCATCTGAGGTAGTCAATATTTGTAACGCAAAGGAGGATCTCACCTATATTTGTTAGCGGAGGGGGCCTAATTAAATCGTTTCGTTGATGAAATGTATGAATAAACAAAATGGAAAAGAATTTCATTGCGTCGATTCGATTCTGATGATATCCCTGTGAGTAAGGAGGAAATGTTAGATATTATAAATTGGTGGGCTGCAATCTTATTGAAGAGTTCGCATCTTTCGGTTGCATACAGGGGGCACTCAAAGAAATAATGAAAGGCATCTTCGACTTCGTATCCACATGTGCATTTAGAGGTATCAGAGATAAAATTGTTATACATATCTGATTTTAGTTCACTACAATATATTGCATGAATTATAGCTCGCCACCAACCGACTATTGTTGTTATATAGCATGCAGATTACATTAAATATAATTTGTGTTTCGAATTCTGCTGTACATAAGGCGACCCGCATTTGAATCTAGAAGATTTTATGATTAGTATCGAAATCGTTATGAATTACGGCTCGGGTAAGATGTGTCTTTACGACATTCAAAACTCGTAAGGTATATAAAAAATAATAATTCAAATGCCTGTCACGTTCGTTCGATCACTCGGTGTTTAATAACCAATGCCTTGTTGTTATTCAAGTCTGAAACTATGAGAAAGTTTAACCCAATTACAATACAAGTTATAAATTAGGAGATAACGGGTCCTGTATGTACCAACGTTCCAATCCCCAAGGCAATAACTTGAGTGGAAATGGAACTGTTAACCCCTAATATGGGGATTGGAACTTTGGTACATATACAGACCTATTCTGCACGACAATGCATGTCCCATCTCGCTCAGACCCCCTGGGGAGGTGCGGTCGGGTGCGATCGGCTATTAGTATAGTACTGGGGATAACTTTTTCTGTGACGAGTTACTAAGTTACTGCAAAATATTTCACGCGGCGCCGATTTTTTTTTTGCTCGAATGCGCTATATCACCCCGACTGTAACACGACATCACATCATATATATTTATCACCATTGTAACATGTTCTTTTCCAAAATATAAGCCCGAATAGGCAAGTAACACAACGTTGTGTCCGGGTGATTATTACACGTGTGGTCGATCGCTGATCGTAAGCTATCTAAATTAGTCGGACAATAACGTCATGTATGCATGGTTCGGCATTCATCTATATGTAAAGCGAAGAATCGTTCTGTTTTGTAAGGTCAGCGAAGTGTTACAAACGCACGAACAAGAAGTTAACTGTATTGTGCACATAGTTTTATTTCCCCAAATGAACAGCCAAAAGCAACTTGTGATATTTTGGAGCATTATTCTGCATCATTCCTTTAGCATACACACGTGTAGTCGTGTACAGAATGAAACCCACGAATAGAATCGTATACATTGTTAAAAACTCAATGTTATTATACCACACTCAGACTTTGATCTGAAATATCATCTCTGTGAATGCAATACTATTGTATATGGACAAAAAAGTATATGCACAAATTATTAGCGCGCACCGGAAATTTCTTGATAGCCGTGGTCCCATGGGCATTTTATTTATAGATAATTGTATTTTTTTTCGGTTTAAAAGTCGAACTGCGCGACCAGGAGGCCGAGTCCGGTAAAACGTGTAGTTGGGAATTTTAATTTCGTTTATTGTCCTTATGCCAATAATATTGATTTTTGGTTTGTGCATGACATGGCGCCTGTCTTATTTCTTGCTGTACGTGTTAAACGCGGACACAAACATGCATACGCGTTGGTTCCATATAATATGTGTATTAATTCAGATTAATTAGCCAACAATATAGTTACTGTATAAATTATGTTACTGAAAACCCTTAGGTATACTCTATATACGTCGCCCATTTTATGGATGGGCTAATATTGTTTTCTATTATTGAAAACCGGTGTGCGTGTTATTAAACATGCGTGATGTTCGAAACCGTTGTACGAGTTCTTGCAGAAATAATACTGGATTTCAAAATGCATACCGTATACATGCCTTTGATCTTGTTATAACTTCTGGGTTCAACATATAAGTATGCTGAGATGCTAGCCTATTTGGAGACAAAATAACATACACTCAGAGAACGACCGACATGGTCTCACCAAACGATTGAAATCGTAAACATGGAAATTATTCAATAAATAAGGTATACAAATCTCTTTTGTGACACGATTAAGACATTGTTTCGGCAATGGATTACTTCTTCCCATAGATGGTTCATTCTCGCACCTTTTTTAATTAATCTGATAAGATAAGATAAGATACATATAATTTGACAAAAAGTAACTATATATATTAGACTAGCCGATGAGCCCGACGTTGTCCGGGCTATTCAAAAACCAAATTTCAAGTCGATAGCTCCACCCGTTTCCGAGATCTGGTCTGCGCACGCGCGAAGCTTGCGTCGCACGGGCTCGACGACCCGATAAAAATCGTATCCGGGGCAAGATACATTCACATAGCAAATTTCAAGTCGATAGCTCCACCCGTTTCCGAGATCTCGTCTGCGCATGCGCTGCACGGGCGTCGCATGGGCTCGCCAACACGACAAGGACGACCGCCTGGTCAAACTACACACACGTACCAAGTTTCGTCCCGATCGGTCGAAAATCGTAGATGAAATCCCCCCTTCCCTTCCTATGAACGACAGCACAACACGCATTTTTTGTTTTTTCATGAATTAATTCATTGTACCCGTCCCTCAAAGACGGACCCGATGAAAATTTCCCCTGTTCCTATGACATATATGACCCAACAACCCATTCTGCCTTTTTAATCGAGATAATTGCATTCCGCGTTTCGTTTTGCATCCGTATTTTACGCATGAGTAGCCGTTTAGCAGCTTCGATTGTAATAAAGAGCGTTCATCCTTAATACCTCCGAATATGGTCAATATAATGATCGTTGATGCCTTAACCCCCCGAAGTGGCGTTTGCGGCGATTTTGAATGATTGGGAGAATGATTGGGAGAATCGGTGCTCAGAGCTTGTCCAAAATGCGACGTCGACGATTCCCGTGGGATTTTACCTTTGGATAGGAAGTTTGGTCTCGATCGGTCAACCCGTTTTCGATTCTATAAAGGACATACAGACAGAGGTCTTCAAAATATATATGAGACTAGCCGATGAGCCCGACCTTGTCCGGGCTATTCAAAAACCAAATTTCAAGTCGATAGCTCCACCTGTTTCCGAGATCTGGTCTGCGCATGCGCGAAGCTGGCGTCGCACGGGCTCGGCGACCCGATACAATTCGTATCCGGGGCATGATACATTCACATAGCAAATTTCAAGTCGATAGCTCCACCCGTTTCCGAGATCTCGTCTGCGCATATGAAAGACAGCACAACACGCATTTTTTGTTTTTCATGAATTAATTAATTGTACCCGTCCCTCAAAGACGGACCCGATGAAAATTTCCCCTGTTCCTAGGACATATATGACCCAACAACCCATTCTGCCTTTTTAATCGAGATAATTGCATTCCGCGTTTCGTTTTGCATCCGTATTTTACGCATGGGTAGCCGTTTAGCAGCTTCGATTTTAATAAAGAGCGTTAATCTTTAACACCTCCGAATATGGTCAATATAAAGATCGTTAATGCCTTAACCCCCCGAAGTGGCGTTTCCGGTGATTTTGATGATTGGGAGTGGAGAATCGGTGCTCAGAGCTTGTCCAAAATGCGACGTCGACGATTCCCAGTGGGGTTTTACACTTATATACGAAATTTTGTCTCGATCGGTCAACCCGTTTTCGATTCTATAAAGGACATACAGACAGACAGACAGGGGTCTTCAAAATATATATGAGATGAGTAACATATATGCATATACACGTACAATGTAGTTTCCTAACGAATTTCTTTTTTCTCTTTTCATCGTAAAATTGAATTAATCAGTTATAAATTATCAATTGACTAGCTTTTATTGGAATCCCGAGCGGTGAAGAAAGACCTGGTCATGTCACATATAACATTAATGGTTGCTTTGTGTTCATTCTTCATAATAAATCTAAATTTCTCATAATTCGTCATATCTGAAAAATGTGGGAACTCTGTGATTATGTCCCTAAAATATGTATCGCGCATACTTTTGTAAGCTCTACATTCTAATATAAAATGGTATTCTGTTTCAATTTGTTTACATTTACAAAAAGTACATAATCTTTCTTTAACGGGTAGTGGGGGCTGTTTGTGTCTCCCCTTTTCAATTTCCAATCTATGATTGCTGATTCGCAATCTCGTAAATAGAATTCTCGCTTTATTATAACGCGTATCGCAAATGTATGGCCTCATTTCGTACTTTGTTTTACACAACCTATTCGTTTTTGTATTATTACCAGCGGTCGGTTTATTTTCAGAAGAGTTTATGTTGTAAAATCGTTTTAAATGTTCCGTTTTCAATTTTCTCACAAGCTCCTTTTCTTGAATTCCTTGAAGTGTCGTACGATTTGAAATATCAACACCATATTTACCATATAAGTCATTGCATAATATAATGATATCGACACATGTTCAAGTGATTCGATGTATGCATCATGTATCAAAGACCTAGCTGGGGAATTAGAAACTTTTTTCATATACTTGAATTGTTGTATAGTCGCGTCATGTATTACCGGTAATCGTCCCAATTATGCACGTACGGCATGATTCGTGGCCTTTTGATTAACCCCTAATATCGTTTTGCAAAACCTCAGGTGAACTTGCTCGCATGGTATTGTGTCAGAATGAAGCATTTTTATTTCTCCTGCCCATATCTCACACCCCTATATCATTATCGGTTTAATCAATCGAATAATTTGCATTTAGTTGGAATCGAAAGTCGCATCTTAGAATGAATAGACTGCGTTAAAAAGAACATTGCTTTCGTGGCTTTTCCACTTGTGTGCTCTTGTGACTTTGTCATTCTACCGGTTGATGTGAATTTTATTCCGAGATAGGGATACTCTGAAACTAATTCAAGCGTTTGTCCATTGATATTGAAATTTGGCTCCCGTTTCGTTTTCTTCGATCTGAAAATTATACATTTTGATTTGCTTGCATTCACCACGAGATCATTATATTGAGTAAATGTTTCCAGCGCATTGAGACTATTTTGTAAACCTTGTTCTGTTTCCGACAACAAAACTAGATCATCTGCAAATAAAAGATGATTGAGCGGGCGGTTTTTAAGGAATATGGGATCACCAAACCTATCTAGTGAAAGTTTTACATCATCAATGAATATCTTGAAAAACGTGGGTGATAAGGGATAAACTTGCCTGACACCGCCCGTTGACATATGCAGTGGTCCAACTCCTGCATCTGTTTTAACTTGAAAATAACTTGATTGATACATCGATCGTGTTATCTGATTGACCCTACCTCCGATACCAATGCGATGTAACTTTTTAAACATCAAAGACCTATCCACTGAGTCGAACGCTTTCTGGAAATCGGTAAACGCTGCAAAAATTGGCTTATGTTTCTGTTTATATTTATTTATACATGTTTTTAGAATATAAGCGCTGTCAATTGTACCCCGATTCTTTCTAAATCCGAATTGGTTGTCACTAATGAGTCCATGCGTTTCCAAATAGTCATTTATTCTAAATATTTATATATTTATTGAACAATTTACTATATGCTATTGCTCAGCGCAATCGGTCGATAATTGTTTGGGTCATGCCGGTCTCCCTTCTTATAGAGCGTCTTAATGAGAGATACGTTCCAGCTGTCTGGATAATGACCTGATTCTAAAACTTGGTTAAATAATTTCACAACGTCGTCTATTGTCGCAGGAATAACTGTTTTAAGTAGTGCATTCGAAAAGTTGCCATATCCAGAAGATTTTCTGTTTTTTTTAAGTTTAACACAATTAATTACTTCGCATGCTTCTATAGCACTCTCACCAATGTTTAAAGTCGGGGTTTCGTTCACATTAGTATGTTCTGTTCTATCCGAAGAAACTGTCTCTTTACAGAGTACTTTCTTGAAAAAGTCTACACTTTCATCAGGATGTAAATAATTTGTTTCATCTCGTTTATTCCTCAGTTCATTTATCACTCGCCAATATTCGGACGGATGTTCATTTTCCATGTTATCAACTAGCTTTGCTAACTCTTGGAAATGTAGTTAAGATTTGTACTTAGTTTCTTTCTTATAAGCTTTTTTGGCTGCGAAAAATTCCCCCCCTAAGATTAGCGTCGCTCGGATTTTGCTTCATTTCCCGACACGCGTTTCCCATTTCATGTTTTAACTGGCGGCATCGCTCATCAAACCAGTTACGCTTACTTTTTTGCATTTTGGACTTATTCGTTCGAAAAGTAGTCGCTCTATTGTTGATAGATGTCAAAATAGTTTCAAAATCTCGAACTGCACATTCAGTTCCGTGCCCATTAAGCTCATAATTTGTCATCCTGAATTTGTAACAGACGGTTTTGGATATAGAATGCAATTCCACCTCTGTCATTTTCCTGAGCACTTCTACATAAATCATGACAATTATAGCCAGGGATTTTAATTTGTGTCGCATTTTTGTGCCATGTCTCAGATATGGTTATGAAATCGTAGCGTGTAATTAATTTGAGAAAATTTGGGTCTTCAATTTTGTTTACTAGCCCTTGCGCATTCCATGTTGTGTAACAAAAGGTAACATCAGAAGATTGATTTAAGTTAGTCATTAATATTTGGAAGTTTAAAAAATATATGTATATATACACTGGGGGTCATCGGAGATAATACACGACCAGATAAACATTTACTTCTCTGTTATATTAAATGTTCGCGTGAATAGAATATCTTCATCTTATTACACTGGTATAGTCTATATATATACCATTGAATAATTTTAACTAAATAAATATTGTTGCTATATATCATTGCTGAAACACAAATGCATATCTCCACGGAATATTCATTGGGCAACTACGTGTACTAACCCCGAAAGTTTTTGGTGCAACAAATTAATGTCATATCTTAGTGAAGACAATTCTGAATTTCTATAATTATTCGTATTCCGTCTGAATCCCGTGCGAGTGTCCATATTTGATTGTTTACCGTAACCATAATAATATCATTGTTTTATTTAATACTCATCGATTTGTGCACGTAGCTTCCCCGCCCTGCTTTGAGCTGCGCGTGAGTTTCTATACGCTGACCTGTCCTGTCCAGTTAATATATGATTGTACGGTCAGTTTGACCTATATTTATTCCCCGACCACTCACTGCAGGGGCGCGAGCTGGTGGGCCCTCCGGTTGCAGCTCGGGTGCCATCGCCCGGTCTGGGTTGGGGGTGCTTATCGGGGTCGCGGTGCTGCGGTGGCTGGTTGGGGGAATTTTGTTGATATATATAGATATATTTATTGTCCTCCATAATTGAAGAGTTTAACAAATGGTATATACATAATACAGTATCAAAGGTAGCCAAACATTTTGGTCAACATGACATTTAACAAATGATAGTATGTACACAGAATGACACAAGTGCCACCAAGACATGGTATACAAGTTGGGTCAAACTAGAGAGTAACCTTACCCACAGGCAGATATACATTCAGACATACAATCGGACATACCGACACTCGGACATAATATGCAGGCATGCAGACAAACACAGCCACGCAAACATAACTTGCAGTCTAAACATATTACTGGTATAACTGGTAATCGAGTTCACGGATCTTCAGTGTGATAATATACATGTTTAGTTCGATTATGTAGATAGCATACGCTAAGTCATTATCGGGTTTAAAACGTTTGATACACAAAACTGTATTCGGCCTAAGTTCAGCTGCTACGGTGCAGAATTCCTTCGAATAAATATTTTGTAAAGAACCGTAACAGCCCTGATTGCCTTGAAATAGAACCATAACACTCATAAGTTGTGATTAGGAGGCTGGTGCTCCAAATTATCAACCCACATCTGGATATTTCCTCAGCTATTTTACAGAAGAAATAAAACAGGTATACTTTATACTCAGTGTGTTCGTCTTCAGAATGCTTTTCACAGTCGATGTGCCACCAAAAACAAATAGTGCAGCGGCCAAACGCAAAACAAGTGGTCGGTAGAACAAGATGAAATGAGTTTGTTCTGAAGTAGAAATATATATTGTTCACGAAAATGATAGTAAAAAATATCGAAATCGGTGAGTGCTGTTGTCAAATCGCCGTTGAACGATTCCCACCAGTGACTTTTTCACAGAAATTAACGATTTTGGTAATGCGAGCCCTGATGCTAAGTCCTAACTTATTTGCCAACAGTGTTGGTGTTAAAATTACTACATCATACCATACCTCTACTGGATAGGGAAAAAAGTTTTGCTTAATTTGGATTTTCTTGCCATTTGGAACCGGATCATTTATTTTTTGCTGAAAAATCGTTTTTTTCGCAAAATTATTGTTTTTCAAAATTATCATTCAAATGGATATTGCGATAATGTCGAATCAATACGGTGTAGTAGTTACCCGATAAGCATATGTAAAAAGAACTTAACAGATTTTTGAACAGTTTGCGAGATACTGGATTTTAGCTACCCTTCCCCCAAACACGTTTTTGGTCGAAAAAGTTACATATTTTACAACATTTTCTAATTGATCTTAATGGGACCCAATAAATACGTCGTGGCGTTTCGTCCTGCATATGTGGTCTATATACAAAATCCAATCATGTTAATACTAAACGAATGTCCGGTTAGCTGCATGCATACGAACGACAGAATTCACGTGCGTGTGATCAAGGCATCGCGTTATCATTCATTAATTTTTTGAGATCGCAAATCTGAATGCTGAGATGGATGTTCAATTAATTTCAATTGATATCCATTCATAATAGATATGTACACAATATTTCGAATATGTTATGGATTCGTATTTCAGATGACATTCGCAGTCCAATTGATCAGTCTCAGATACACATAAAAACACTCGAAAACTCACCAGAACTCCTTAAGTGCTACGCATATTTACTGCACAGAAAATCGGCGTTTGGTGACATCTTCGTCTGCGACGTGACATCTTTCTGGGCCGACAGTGGTCCCTCCATGTCGCGGTGGATATTGAGAACGACACTGCTTTTTTAAATTCTGTTCAATCCTATGCTTCATTGACAGATTCAACTATATACCGGCATTTGTTTTGGCAGCGTGGAAGTCCAGGAACTATACTAGTGGGTGGATGTTCTCGAAAATTTGAGTGAGCAAAAGCAAAAACACAATTGCAAAAATTCGCAAAAACATATTAGGTGGATAAATACTCCTGCTCCATGTGGACATACACATACGTTGTTCGTTGTCTGTTTTACGATAAGAAACAAACATATAATATACGTGAAAATGACTTTCCCATTTCCCCGGGTTTGGCGATACCCTCGGGTTTGGCGATACCACGTACACGGGGGTGTTCATGTATACTCAAATACCACAGTAAGTATTAAAATGGGTTAATAAAAAATAAAGTACTGCTGTTTATACAAACATGTTTATATGTTTATATTCGATATGTAGGGATAGCAGTCCAGACCAACTTGGCTCTGAATAAACAGTCATGGCAGTCGTCTATCTGGCCAAATTTGATTGGCCAACCGGGGAAGGCTAATGATGGAAACAGAAGCCCACTATTCTTCGATTATTCCTGTGCGGAAACAAGCAACCAACCAGACCCATGGTGGATAGTGGATATCGGACAAAATTATAAGATTACTGGTGGGCTAGTAGTCAACAGACAAGACTGCTGCTGTAAGTTGACGTTGACAATTTAAATATTCGTATATGAATCGTGACTCGATCCTGGTTTGAACAGGAACTTCCTTCAATGTTCTAACCCATGTCACCAGAAACACATAAATACACATGTAATCGGGCGATGTTATCCCTTCTTTATCATGAATAAACATGATAACCTATTTGGGAAAATTTATTTAAGAAATGACTGGAAGATCGATTGGGGTCATTGTATATTGATCTGCAGAGTAATTAAACAATGTTCGGGTTTCACAAGAACTTTATTTAATTAATCTGCCGGTCAAAACCAATGACCAATAACTCACGGTGTATATCGGACACCGGAAACAGCGCAGTAATTTTGCCAATTTAATCGTCTTGATAGTATACCGTCATTATAATTTCATCAATTTCTTTTATAATGCGTAGAAATTTTGGCAAACTCTCTCGCTGAAAGTTTTAGCTATACAACGGCCTTTGTGGAATATCGACGATGAGTTGAACGGTTTAACGCACAGGCAGAGTAATGTTTAATAATAGTGTGTTCCTGCACGGAAAATATCCACCATGAGATATAAAATGCCCCTTTTGCAATACACCCTATTAAATTCTCTTGAGGCATCAATGTCCCCCCGAAGAGATTACTTTCAATGAACAACGGGTGTCATTTTGTACTGTCATTCTCAGCGCATTAGCAAACAATCAGACTTAAATGTTAGATGCTGGCGTACGACAAATTGATGTTGTCTCCAACCAGACATAACTACTTTTGTAGCACACCGATCGATACATACTGTGTTTTCCCTGGACAAAAGGTAACAATAACACCATAATCAGAAATGGTAACGCCCTCAAGATCATATTATTAGCCATAAATATAAATCATAATATAAAATATATTGGTTACATGAATGCACCGCCACAGAATTTCGTTAAAACAACTAATCCTTCAAATTATTACAAACGAACTACTGCTTATCACTGCAGATTTCTCATTCACCACACCAGAAAGCTTCTAAATGCGGATCAAAAATCGGAGGCATTGTGTTCCCGCCATAGATTCTTCAAGAGTGGTCCAGCCATTGTTCATAGTTACTTTGAGTTAACGGACTCTATACAGCATCATGTACATAACTTTCACGAACTTGGACATCGACACTTTCTAATCACTCTACATAAGCATGGTCAGACCTATCATCGAATACTGTAACTCTGCATGGAGCCCACATCACAAATATCAAAGCATTGTGTTAGAGAAATACAAAGAAAAGCAACGAAACTAGTTCGTCAAATCAAAACTATATGCTACCGAGACCGAATGATAAGACTCAATCTGATGTCTTTAAAATATCGAATATTTAGAGGAGATCTAATCGAGGTATATAAACTGTTGAATGGTCATTACAATATCAATGCCTGTGACCTATTAGAAAGACATTCATCAGGAACAACAAGAGGACATAATAAAAAGCTACATATGCCCATTGTTAACAAGGCCATAGGAAAATATTTCTTCACGCAGAGGGTGGTAAATAGCTGGAACTCTCTGCCAGACTTCGCTGACCCGTTTCAAAGTGAAGATCACATCTGGCGGAATAACTGACCCGATGAAAATCTCCCCCGTTCCTAGGAAGCCCTAAGTACGTAAGAATCACACAACACGCTCATGTCTGGATACAGTCACGCTCACGTCAGAAACATGACAATTGTTAATTTTTTTAATTAATTTTTTTAATTAATTTTTTTATTTAATTTTTTTTTTTCAATTTTACCCGATTTGACATTGAATTGATAATTTTCAAGGTCAATGTCAGGTCGGGTCACAATTTAACCCGTCCATGACACTTCCCGTAGGTAGCAAGTTTAAGCTCAATCGGTTCGAGTCTATAAAGGACACACACACATATATATCATTTGTGGGTACCCGTTTCAAGGTGAAGATCACCTCGGACGGAAAAACTGACCCGATGAAAATCTCCCCCGTTCCTAGGAAGCCTAGGAAGTACGTAAGAATCACACAACA
This sequence comes from Siphonodentalium dalli, assembly GCA_032622095.1. Taxonomy (NCBI): domain Eukaryota; kingdom Metazoa; phylum Mollusca; class Scaphopoda; order Gadilida; family Siphonodentaliidae; genus Siphonodentalium; species Siphonodentalium dalli. Next base: position 187,059,629 of record CP136061.1, on the reverse strand, counting down.
CGCTCATGTCTGGATTCAGTCACGCTCACGCCCGGACCCAGACGTAAGAATCACACTACCCTTAGATAGAAAGTTTGGTCTCAATCGGTGCAGCCGTTTTCGATTCTATAAAGTATATACACACACACACATATATATTTATTTATTACACGATCCTACCCTTATTCCATTCAATAAACCCATTCTATAAATTGTGATGTTAAACGTTCGTTTAATAACACGAAATAGTTCCAGGTGACCTTTGACTTCCGGTTTGTCATCTGTTTACATTCCGTACGCTACGTCTCAAAATACTATGGCTTCAATATTTTTCCAACAAACTATAATGAATGAAGAGTTTGAAAAGTTATGTCATTAAATATACGGCACTAAATACGACAAGGAGTCTTTATTTATCTGGAACTATTTCTTTACGCGAGCAAACAACGCATAGTACGTGAAACGTCATCGCATGCCTTATATATATATATCTTTATTCCTCCATACAATGAAGAGCATATATATAAACAAAACAAAGAAGAAAAAATAATCATTACAAATAAGTTGAGAACAAAAATACATCAAAATTTGGCTATACAATATACATGGTTATATAATTTGACTGCCAAAAGAGACAGATACGAACATAGTTTATTACATATAAGCATATATGTATACACGAGTACACGCTCGATCACGCACTTGCATATGCACTTCATGCATATACACATACATCCACTTATACATATATAGACACTTTCACACACACACACACACACACACACACACACCATCCCACACCCTCACACACACACAAACACACCCTCTCCACCCTCTCACACGCACGTGCACACCTTCACACACACACACACACACACACACACACACACACACACACACACACACACCCTCCCTCTCGCACACACACACACACACACCCTCACACACACATCCACGCATATATATGAATACATTATGTAACGTCATGCACCTATATATGCAGTGTATATGTGCATGTACATGGAATTAACTACACCAAAGCATATTATGTGGGACATTATGAGGAAATAAGGAGTATGAAATAGTTCACGTCGAGCTGAAGCGGGACTTTAAATTGTGTTTAAAACGGTTATACAATATGTTAATTAAAAGGGTTATCTTAAGTGCAAGCGAGATATCTCCAAGGTTTGAATAATTGCAAAAGTTGTATGGTATTTATATACACATACATATGTATACACACATACGAATGCATGTATACATATACATATACGGACTATACACATACATATACATATACATACATATACACATGTATATATACATACACATACATACATATATATACATACATATACATACATATACATACACATACATACATATATATATATATATACATATATATATACATGCACACACACATACATGTAGATATGGGTATGGCTTGTGCCATCATGTATCCGGAAGAATACTAAGATTCATGGATGTCCGTTGAAGTCAGGTTATGTAAAATGTATCGTACGTAAACTGTTAAACAGCCTACACATGCAGGAAGATATGGGTAATTTGAAGTATATATAATTACACATGTTTGGTGGAACGGCGCATGGTACTGAATTGACCAAAGTTGTGACTGAGATAATTTACCAACTAGCTGTAAATGTATTAATAGGAAAAAAAAAAAATAATAAAAATAAAAAAAAAAAAAAAATAAGGCCATTATATTCCGAAAGAGCGCTGATCACTTTAGTTAACCATCATCAAAATGAAACTGTTTCCACATAAATGCTGTTGTCCTAACGAGCAACCGAGATAAATTAAGGTGGTTATCTGAGAGCAGAGCGAGATCTCTATGTGGCGAACCCAGAAGGGCAGACAGTAGCTGCAAACGGGGTAATTGGTCTAGGTAAAGGAAACATTCAATGCCATGTTGGTCAATGACGTGATACCACATGTCATTCCGAATATGTAGCAATGATGGGCAATCTAACAAGATATGTTGTACTACACATGGGTAGGTCGCTAAACAGTGTTTGCATGTGTCAGTTTCTCCGAAAGCTGTATGTGCGATTATGCGACCAATCAGGAGGAATACAAATTTTTCCTTCGGAAATTGTGAGCACAGTTTCCATATACCGAGCGTTCGCAGCGTGGGATGAATGGTACGGAAAGCTGCTAAAGAGGAGTCGCTGGCGATATGATTATTCCAGTCGAGTTCATCTAACTCCTGTACAGCTGACCGCACCAAACGTTTCCACGCCACGACCGATGGAAATTTATTGGAAATAGCATATTCAATAAGGTGATGTTCGATATTATATTTACATAGAATGCACCGTATGTCACAAATAAAAGATGTTTCATCAGTTGAAAGACCTGAAATAAAATCATATAGGCGTCTTAAGAATAACTGTTTTGATGTTTTCTCGTAATTTGGCCTACAGAAAGCGCCAAATATTGAGAGTTTCCGACGATCAATCCACGATTCTAGCGAGGAACAGCCCAGACAGCCTTGTGCGATAACTGTACGGGTCCTCGTCGGAAAGCCTTGCATATGCTTGATGCAAACTATATGGGCCTTCTCAAGCTTTTCTTTTTGAGTTGCGTTAAGGTTCCAGAGAAGTTCGCTGCCATATAGCCCTGAAGGAATAACTATTGTACTGTAAAGTTTGTATGAGCTTTGAGGAGAGATACCACCAGGGTATAGGCCAACATCGAGAGGCCGAAATATGTACCCCTTAATTTTGTACATATGGCATCGACAAAATTATTATTGAAATGGGATTTGGACAGAAGAATTCCAAGGTGAGTATATGAGTCAACTTCTCTGAGAAAAGATTATCCAAATGGCCACGATCTAGCACATTTTTCGGCTTCTTGTTTGGTTTCATTGAAAACCATTATGACGGTTTTGGAAGAAGGAGTCTTTATTTATCTGGAACTATTTCTTTACGCGAGCAAACAACGCATAGTACGTGAAACGTCATCGCATGCCTTATAGAAGCTGATGTTAGTTTTTCGTCCAATTTCTTAATTTAAGTATGTGTTGTCGAGGTGTTGGATCATATAATAAATAGAATCTACAACTCGTCCCCAGTTTACAACGGAATTTACAAAACTCGTTCAGTAAATTAGGGCTGGACCTCGCCAAAGGCTCGGTCCAGACCTAATTTACTGTACTCGTTTTGTAAATTCCGCTATAAACTGGGGACTCGTTGTAGATCCTCTATTTATCATATGACTCAATCGTTATTTACGTTGGAAAGTATGTCATAAATCAATTTCATATGAACTACTAGTTCATATCACCTTCCGATAATTGTATTGGTTTGTTGACAAAAAGTGTGTTCTGACTAAATGCAGGTCAAATTCGTGCGCGTCAATCAACGCGATGCCGAAATTCTCGCAATTATAATATTGAAATATATAGTTTTGGACATTGTTATACGATAAATAGAATATGTAATTCGTATTTATCTAATAAACATACGATATAATGTCACAAACTGAGAACAGAATAGCGCATATTAGTTCTGCTAGTTCACCAGGTGTATTTGGGCTTCCGGTGCAATGAAGTGACGTCACATTAACCTTTTGCTGCCGATGTCATATAGCTATTTAGTGATTTGTGTGCGTTTTGGACATCATAATCAATTTATAGGTGTCATATGATAAATAGAATATGTAATTCGTGTGTCTCTCATATGATATTTATGAAACTCGTCACAAATTTTCAGTTTTCTCTCGCCGGAGGCTCGAGAAAACTGAAAATTCTTAGACTCGTTTCATAAATATCATATGAGAGAAACACTCATTTCATATCCTCTATATACGTAGTTCTCAAAATATATAGTAGACGAGTTCGACGACTAGTAATATGTTCAAGTGACTCACAAGTAAATATCGAATGACCTTACATATATTTGTAAACAAGCATTGCAAATAATGTTATTGGGACGAAAAGTCACAAGACTTGTTCCGTATGATGATGATTATGATGATGATGATGATGATGATGATGATGATTATGATTATGATATGATTGATAGAACAAACTACTATTATGATGATCGTGTCGTTATTTGTTTAAAATACGTATCAATTGACATATACGCACCCGTTCCCTCATTAAAATCAACATATTTCGACCATTTAGGGGACCTCTGCGAATTCGATGACTTCCGCAAATAGAACTCCGCAAATAGGGATCTACTGCGAATTGTCACAACCGGAAAAACCCATTATAAATAAAACGCCCAGCGAACCATAGCTATCTAGACTGGTCACCGATTATTTGTTATAGTGTCTTGACATACGGTTTTAATAACAATATATGCCAGAAAATATTATTAAAATACTATAATTCATCACCATTTGAAATGTTTGTGTCTCAGAAGATGACCATAGAGAAATAGAAAACAGCATCATAAAAAGATTACCCCAGTTTTGGATCCCAGAAAGGGGAAAACTCTATATTTTAAAATAAAGAGTTATTCCCCCCTCCATTAAAACAAATACACTTTGCACAACAAAACCAGACGAAAATTAAGCACAAAACAAGTCGGAACTCAACAAAAACAACACGTTCAAGTGGGCCTTTAAGATGAATAGCGTGCGCCCCAATCCCATAGTAATTAGTCGCTACAATAATATAATATAAAGTATATGTTTAAACTTAGTTTGACTACATCATGTCTGCCATTTTAAGGAGGTAATTTGCTCCCACTTGACTTAAAACATATTGCAACTTATGAGTCCCACTGCCGATGTCCCAGCTCGTATAGACACCATTAATATCAAAATAGGAAGGGCTGTGATTGTTCTATTGGGTTATAGATAATTTGGCTCTTCACAATGAACATTTCAACAAGTATATGAGTAGCATTTTGCCTCCATGTTACGATACCTTGTAAACAAATGTATGCCTGATGCCATCATAATTATTGTTTTCTATCATTCTTGGAAATATGGGTCTTCTGGGTATTGTAGCTCCCCTGAAGTTGTTACATAACCAGGCCTACCGAATCCTAACAAAATGCAAATTGTTTCAATTGGAACACATATAAAGAATTAAATGGTTGGTTCTTTAGTATGGGGGGTTATCATCCAACGAAAGGCAACATAATTATGCCATGTCTCCACATGGGTGCATGCAAGCGTCCACAAAATTGTATAATAGCCCAAAATGATCTCTGTATTAAATATTAGAGCACAATCCCATTGTTGCAATCGTTCCCTGATTTTTTATAAAGCACACCAATTTCCAAAGCTGGCGAAGGAATATTTCAGTGATTATCCCATTGTTTGTTGTTGTTGTTGAGTCGTTTCCGGCCGAAGGCCGGGTAGGATGGTCGGACTGCAGTGTGCAAGTCCCTTCACCCTTTCTTTGCGTTTCCGATGAAGATCGATAGATTCTGTCGGCGGTGGCTGTTCATACTGACTGGAGGCAAGGCGATGTGGGTTGTTAGCGGCTGTTGTTTTGTTTCCTTCTATATATTTTCTTTTTAGGTGGTACTTCAGATGGTGATGTTGGCAAACCTGGAATCGGACGATTGATCAGTTCTTTTGCATGTGCTGTGTTTTTGGCCAGTTCGGCTTGTCGTCTTACGGATTGTCTCAATAATTCTTCTAATTTTGCTATTAGTTCTTGTCTTTGAGCTTGTTTCTCTTCGTCTTCGGAATCGGATGTGTCGTCGGAATCGGAATCAGATGTGTTCTCGGAGTGGGGTGTTATTGCTATGGTTGTTATAGGAGAGGCAGGTGCAGACTCTAGTTCGTTGTACTCCGGAGTCTTCGGGTTGAAGCGGGAGGTGTCCGCATCTATCCGTGGAGATGGAGAGTCCATTACCTCGTCGAGTGGCCCATTGTTCTCGGCTACGTGGGAGGTGTCGCCTGGTGTTGCGTCAGTCGACTTCCTCTTCCACGCAGCCAATCTTTCTGTGTCTCTCTTTTTTCTGGATGGAGTCTTTTTCTTTCGACGCTTCTTCCTGGCTGATTTGGTTGTGTCCAGTCCTCTCCCGGTAGGGAGCCCTGAAAAGAGCTTTGCCGGGCCGGACTGGAAATCCAGAATCAGCTGGTATCCGCCTTTGTGAGCGTGGAGTGACCAGCTCAGACAAGGCGTGACATGCATGGCGTCCAGCATGTTGGTGACACTAATTGGAATTAGCGGTGGCGAGTTCATCTTGAGAGGTGGCGATCCAAGCTCTCTGGATGTCCGACTGCTGATAACCTGTGAATGTCTCTGAATTGTCTGTCTGAAATCCCATTGTTAGGCACGCGCAACTCATAACAGACAAATCGCACGGGCGCTTCAAAGTGGGACCAGTCAGTGTTGTTTCGGACATATCTATTCACATTCAACGGCGATCACTTCATGTTAATCACGTTGTTGGGCGTGGCTAACCGGCCGTTGTGTCCAATTGCGGCCAGCGCACGGATTGTGCGTCGTGGTCAAAACACGCTCAATAGTCTGGTCGATAAACTCAAAATTTAGGGTCAACCTAGAACAAATTCGGACTAAGTTGGTTTTTATACCATTTTAAAGAGGAGCTCTCCTCTATAACATATCCAAAATCCGCTAAAATCCGCTTTGAGAATTTTTTGTAATTCAAGATGGCGTCCAAGATGGCTGCTATTTTCCTATAAGTCAGATTGATGCAATTATAGTGAGAACATCTTGTCATATGTATACACATGTATACATTTTTATGAAGCTAAGACACAATTCCACCTTTATGTGCCAAAATTGGAACTCCCCGTTCAAGATGGCCACCAAAATGGCGACCGGAAGTGGATTTTTTACGTTTTTCACTAATATCTTTGAGATAAGTTTCTGTGGTTTGGAACTGGTTGAGAATTGCGACTTTATTTTGTATTTATCATGTTAACTGACCATTGGAGCAATGAAATATGCTCTTCATGAGGTCCACACCCCTTTCGATCACTCAAAAATTCGATTTTACAAAACGCGGTATAACATTTCACAAAAGATCCCCATTGGGATTCTACTCATATTTCACCAAGAAGTGGGACGAACTGTGCAATGTAAGTAATGCAGTCTATATCTTATTGATATTCGAACTCAATGGTACCAAAATTGTCACTTTGGCTCAAAATGGCTGTCAAAATGGCCGCCAAAATATGGAAAATGATAATTATTATCACAGCGTGCCATGCATCCGCTTACAAGTTGTGGTGATGCACACAATTGACTATTCTGTCTTATATACATTGAACACCAGCATTTATTATGCACCTTGATTAATTTTTACTATTTACTATTCTGAAATTACAAGAATTATGGGATTTTTCTATCACAAACAGCATCAAACTCGGCAAAAAATCACTTTTCATGTTGGACCATTTTTTTCATGTAAAATTTAACTATCTTTGGTATCAAAGATTGTTTTTATTTTGATATGCCTTAAATGTGTCAATATTACTCAAGATGACTTGCAAAATGGCAACCAAATTTGGTAAAAATTTATATTCCGAACATTATTGTCTGGTGTTCCGAAATGGTAGCAAATTGTGACTCACTTGGTTATTAAACATGCTACTTAATCAACTAAATCTTATATTCTGTTTGTCCCAGCACATTATGAGGCACGACAAATTCATTTTATGGGATGCAGTATGGATTTTGCCGAACACCTCTTTTGGGATTCTGTCCATGTTTTTAACGGAAACGGACAGAACGTTGAAACTGAACTGAAATGGATCATAATATGTGGCTACTCTGGCCCATTAGCATCAAAATTTATTAACTTATTAACTATTGTCAGGTAAACCGTTTTCGTCACATTGCATACAAAACGCAATTAATGTGGAGAACACTCTGATATTACCTCTATCGATTAACATATCCTTGAGTTATTGTGAAAAGCGATAGTAACCCAAATGTGCACCAGTACAAATCACACATGAGCATGCAGTCACTCCATGTAGAATGTAGAATCCATCGATACGATTTTATTAGCTAAAGTTATCATGAATATTATGATGTTGAAGCTATATAATACAGAATATGGTAATACATAAAATACGTGACGCATGCGCGAGTTGTGGGAGGGGTGGGAGTACATGAGTACATGAATACCACATAAATGGTCATGTGCCACTCGCTGTATAGACATACACCTCACCCATCACCATACAGCCACACTTGGGTTTACTCATACTCCAACGCATGGCCCTATAGCCGTGAATAACCATGCATCCACACCAGTTATACTCCTACACCTCACACAACCTGTATACATATAAAGTAACCTCGTGTATACATATTCGACCCACCATGTATATTTATTTGCCACATGCATAGTTATATAGCCACTAAAGATATGCATATACACCCCACCGATGACCATACAGTCACTCCTGCTATACCTGTTCGCTACATCCATGATCATACATCACTTCTTGTACACCTATTTGCCTCACCAGTTGTCATACATACTCAATCCCTGTATATATACATATCTGCGACACCCGTGGCCATATAGCCACTCAATATATACATATACACCCAACCCAAAACCACAGAATCACTCCAGGTATATACATATATACCTCACCAAAATGGCCCTACAGCCCTGCTAGATATATCAATGTCCCGTACCGCGCACACGGCCATTCATACACTCCAGACTTGCATATACACCTGACCCATGACAATTCAGCCTCTCGCTGTATACGCATAAACCACATTCGTGATCATAGTCACTCCTTGTATATCAATTCACCCCACCATTAATTTTGCCATACGGTCAATCCCTATATACATATTGGCCGTGCCATGGCCATCTAGTCACTCATGATATATATATACACCTCACCCATGACCACATCATCACTCCAGGTGTATATATACCTTATCAATGACCCTTCTAGATATACCAATACCCCGCACACGGCCATTCCTACACTTCAGACTTCAGACAATTCAGCCACTCGCTGTATACTTATACACCCCCATGAGCATTCAGCTATTCACTGTATACTTGTACACACCACCAATGACAATACGATAGGCCCTACATATAAACATATACATCCCACTCATCACCACGATGTCACTCTCTATTTACACTAGCCAACAATGGCCACCAAAGTGTACTCCATGTATGCATATACACTTCAACAATTACCGTGCAGTCATTCCATGTACACCTATATACATTGCACATAACCATACAACCACACCCTATTTATCCATATACCCATCCATTACCATACATCCAACAAATGTATACATATACACCCACCAATGACATACAGCCACCAAATGTACACATGTACAGTCCACCCCGACAACACGGTCACTACATATATACACACAGGACATTGTAGCTGCTCTGAGTATGTCCATACACCACTTCAATGACCAGACAGCCACCCACTGTAAACACGTTCACCTCACACATGATTCCTTATATACCTATACATCTCACTATGGACACTCCATCCATGACCATATAGTCACACATTGTATAAATATTCACCTCATTCATTAATACAATAAATCCATGTATACCTACTCACCTCGCATATGACCATACAGTCAACAGACATACACACTGTATTAAGTTGATCAATGTTGATGCTAATGGGCCAGAAAAGCCACATATTATGATCCCTGTCAGTTCCGTTTCAACATTCTGCCCATTTCCGTTCAAGAACAAGGAAGTTTTTGGCAAAATCCATATTGCATTACTCAAAATGAACTTGTCATGCCTCGTAGGGTACCGGGACAACCAGACTTTTGATAACCTTAAGTTTAGATCATCACATTTTTAGATACCACTTTTTATGGTATTTGTGCAATTACGACCCGAACTTACTAAAGATAAATCAAGTGAATTTGAATTCTAACATTAAATATAGTCATACAAAGTAAATATAGAGCGATTGCGTTGGGTTAATATTAGTATTAGAATTTTCGGGTTGATTTGGTAATTTTAATACATAACATATATCGTGTTGCCATGGCAACTGATAGCGAAAATATCGCAAAATTACCAGTTTCGAATGAAAATGATAAGGCTTGAGAATAATTTCTCAGAATTAATTCCACCAACAGGTCCTATAAATATCAGAAATTCATTCACTTCGGAGAAAAAATATTGACTTATATGAACATAATTATGGTGTACATGCAGTGTTCCCGCTGGCGGTAGCCATTTTAGCCAATGGCGAAAATAAATTGTAAATGGCGAAAAACAAATTGACGAAATGGCGAAAAATTGCCACCCAAATATGTCCAGACATGGTGGCGATTATAAACACACCAGCTTAATCCTCGGTCTAAATACATCACGCGCAGCTAACATCCGTACGACAAAAGCGTCATCACCTGGTGTTTGTTACACGACTCCATGTGCTTGGAGCGATTAGTAATAGGTGTACATTGGTGTTGATTTCGTGTTGTGTCAATGGCAGACGCTTTGTGTTGTAATAAAAACAACTTGTGAGTGGAGACTGAGGTTTTTATTGCGAGTCAAATTTCCAAATGAAGTTCTTTCATTTGCAGTTCAAATGATCCGTATTAATTCCAACATTTTACAAAACTAATCGATCTTTCCAACAAGCCGCGATTAAAAAATTATAATTCCATAGTCACCAGGATATATTTATTGTCATCCAGCGAATTGAACATATATGCACCAGATACCAATAGGTATAGATAAAACTAAGCACAAACTCGCGAATAAATAAAACTACCAATCGCGTTCAGATATCGTATTGCCTATTTCCGCTATATGTTACATTGTAATACACCGCAAATTTGTTTTGTCCATTCCAAATAATATGTTGGGTGGACCCAATGTACTTGTTTCCATAGCAACCGTTTCAAATTTGATCACTGACATCATAACATTTCTGTCAACGTCAGTAGACTTTACAAGATTGTCGTATGCTAAAATATACATGGGTAACTAATATATTATTGCCGAAAAAGGCAACCACATAAATTAATTATACCTGTTGTACTATTGCATGTGATTCGATTTTGTCCCATGGCATCACAGTTACAAAATATATCTTCAATCCATGCAGAAATTTAAAACGTTGTTCTGTGATCAGGGACGTGGCCAGCGTGTCTCCGCTGGGAGGGGGTGTCCGCCTTGGAATTTTCAACTGAACCCCCCCCCCCCCCCCACACTTAATTGATCCACACATAAATTTGGGTCTGGTCCAACCATTTTTGATGGAGATATGCCCCTTTTCGACTCAGATGTCACCTGTGGATCATAATAATACAGGTCCAATTCGAAAATGCTTTGGTTCGATGAATGTTATCTGATTTATGCCCCTTTTTGACTCAGAATTTCTTTTTAATTTTTGGTGTATAGGACGGGAACTTCATTTAGTCTATACAATTTTAACCTCTCTGTTAAACTTTCCACCAGCTACTCAAGGTATCATGGGAGCATGATTATCTCAGTCCATATCCATACTGCCATGTACCTGTACTCCCTGATAGCACGGTCGTTGTCACACCCCATATCTTTTTATCTAGATTGTACATCCCTTCAGTCCGTGGTGTTTTTTTCTCAATTGTCAGCCGATTTTTATCAAAACTTGACTGTTAATATGGCGAGAGACCGTTGGTGGGAGTCCTCGTGTGGCAACAAACCTATATAACAGCGCCTTTATTGATGGATTCTGACCATTTTTGAATGATTTTCGATGAAAAACATGGCCGGCGGCAGCTATCTTGGATTTCACTCTTTGCATGACTAAATCCTTTGCCACACCACACAGACCACATCCCTCATCCGATCAACACCAAACTTTATAACTATCTTCGGGGTGATCAAATTTTAATCGCGGCTTGTTGGAAAGATCTTCGGGGTGATCAAATTTTAATCGCGGGGTGATCAAATTTTAATCGCGGCTTGTTGGAAAGATCGATTGGTTTTGTAAATGGGAGCCATTTTGTTTCCAAAATCCGTTAAAAAACATGACCATCGGCAGCTATCTTGGATTTCAAATTTGAATCCATCGCCACACACTGCAACCCATATTTATTATATATGTTTTATGTTAACTGACCATTGGAGCAATGGAATATGCCATTATGTGGGGTCGCAGGCCCTTCCGATCTCTCAACGTTTTAAGTTTACATAATGCGGTATAAAATTTCACCAAAAATCACCATTGACTCCAAATGACCACTAAGATGCCGGCCGGGGGAGTAGAAATGTTGCCCCAGCCCGCCGTGCAATCAGTTACAGGTTGTGGTTGATACTATAAGACAAAATTGACTTATATGCCTTATTCATTGAATACTATGGTTGCTGATACACCTTGGTTAATAGTTACTATTTTAACCACTGACATTACCAGAACTATTGCAGATTTCTCTCACAAAGTTAATATATGATTATGAATTATGTATATGCAAGTCTGGAAGGTATGAATGGCCGTATGTATGGTATTTGTATACCTGGAAGAGCTGTATGGTCATTGGTAAGGTGTTTTGTATACAGTGTTCGCGTTGGACTGAAAAATATTGTGGCCAAATTAAAACGAGAGGCCGATTACGATCGGCAGATACCTTGGCGATAGTGATTAGCTATATTCAGCTAGGAATCTAAAATCCAAGTTTTTTTTAAATACGCCCATAACTCTGTTAAAAAAAATCGGATCAAACCCATATTCGAATTATATCTGTATTTTGGGCTGTGAAACTCAGATACCAAATTTGATTTAAGATATCTTTTTTTTTCAGTTATTGCAGCATGCGTGAATTATAAGTCGAAGATAGGCCTTAAATCAAACCCATATTTTAACTTGATCTGTATTTTGGGCTGAGAAACAGATATACCAAATTTGGTTCCGATCGTATACAAAATGTTTGAGTTATCGCACCATGCGTAATGTGTCTACCGGACGGACGACAAGTGGTCAATCCGGACATCGACAATATGTGTACCATACTATGGTATGGATACACATACAAATAAAAATAAATTAATCAATCAATAGGGGCAAAGAGTGTGTCAAAATAAACCAATATAAAATGAGACATATCAGATGAAAGTATCAGGAATGTTGAGCAGTGTAATTTTTTAACAACAGAAATCAATGCAAGTGAATGAGGAGAAACCTGGAGATATAATAGAAGAATGATTAATTGAAAAATATAATGAGAACATCAATACAAATGAACAATATTCCAATTAAAACTTTTAATTAAAAAATCAGATCAAACCCATATTCAAACTCGATCTGTATGTTGGGCTGAGAAACTCATATACCAAATTTGGTTCCAATCAGATATGGGTACACATAAAACAAACTTTGGCCAAATTAAAAACAAATTATATGAAGCCAGGTTGTTATTAGACGGGAGGCAGGTTTGCATGGTACGATATTTCCGAAGTACGACATACTTTCGTCGCCTAACTTCGTCGGGATTGTCGATCTTTTCAGCGCTTTTGAATTAGCTTCCCGTATCCATTTGGGGTAAAAAGAAAGTTTGGCCAAATGGATTTTTTATTGGCCAATTTCGAAAAATATTGGTCATTGGCCAACTTGGCTACTGACAGCACAAACAATATGTATACCTAGAGTGATTATATGGTCATGGGTAGGGTGTATATGTATATCCTTGGTGGTTATATGGCCATCGTTGTGGAGAATATGTATACGGAGTGACTGTATGGGTAATGTTGAGGTGAATAGGTATACATTGCGTGACTGTATGATCATGAATGTGGTGAATATGTATACAGGTGGTGACTATGTGGTCATGGGTCAGACGTAGGAATGTACCTGGTGTGCCTACATGGTGACTCATTACCGTATGATGTGTACCTAATTGTGGCTGTATGGCCTTATTAACACCACCGGTGTATACTGTGGGCCAAATTATAGAATTACATGGGCCCATGTAGGTTTTATAAATAGATAATTGGTTTTCCCGATTATTTTGGGACGCGTTAAAGTTGTACTCCGACCCCGAGTCCGATAAAAGCTGTAGTTGGGATGTCCAAGTTCGTTAAAGTTCTATTGACTATGCCGATGATTTGAGAAGCTTTATTGTTTTAGGATATTGTAGAAAAGCTAAACTGGCCGTGTCAAATTGAGCTATAGCGATGGGATAACTCGCAAGACAACACATTTCGCGCTTTCGTGGGGTGTGTATTCGCTGGATGTCTTATAGTTGCAGTAAATAACTACATGTATTAGGCCATAATAAATATATTCCTAGATGATCATCGGAAGTTTTTTGAAAATTGGGGCGGGGGGAGGTATTTATTATTTATTTCCAGCTCGGCATAGATGAACCAAGTAAAGTTGATTCAATTCATTGCTTTGTTGTATACATGTGCAATATTAATAAAATGTGAGTTAAATGAAGTGAAAGATGGAAATAAATAATACCTGACAATAAATGTCATGTTGTTATATATATATATTCCCAATTTCCCATCATTTACTTCATTTATAATAAAACACATATGTATATATTAATATCGCACACACATATGTTGTGGTGCAAACTATATGTCAAAAGATGCCCATGTCAAGCATATTCGCATGCCCTATTTCTATGTGGTGTTCGGTATCCCGAGAAATGAGCAAATGCTTGCGGTACGGAACAAGCACGATTAGGCAAAACAAATAAAATATTTGTTTCCTATTACGGTGCCAAAAAACTCCAGGTAGGTAGGTAGGGATTTTTATTTGTTTGGTAATATTTTTTTTATTTTTCCCCGAACAGTTAAGAAGTGCATTAATGCTTACTCTTTATACTTGTGTTAATGCTGTCCATGTATATTGTAAGAAAACAGTTAATGTAGCACAATAATATGATAAGTATTGTCAATGTGGACAAACAAATGCCTCCCAAGCACTCAACTATGCAGTTCTCTTGTAATTATTCTCTCAGTTTAGATTGTGGTGGCACATCTTCCTCAGAGCACAATATTGACATATCAACAGTCCCAAGATGAACACCATAATAGGGCTTTTCTATGACTTTATTGTATAAAGTGATTGGTTATATGGTCTGGTATATTTGTCTGGTCTATATATAGAGTGACTCTATGGCCATGGGTGTGTCGCAAAGGTGGGCTTATGGTGGCTATCGCTTTCCACAATAACTCAAGCATATGCTAATTAATAGATATGTTTAGTTGTCAGTTGATTAAGTAACATTTTAATAACCAAGTGAGTTACAATTTGCTACATTTTCAGAACAGCATATAATAATGTACGGGATATATATGGATTTTACCAAATCCGATTGCCATTTTGCAAGCCATCTTGAGTAATTTTGTCTAACCCCCTCCCCTGTGACACATTTTAAGACAGTTCAAAACGATAACACCTTTAATACCAAAGATAGTTCCATTTTACTTGAAAAAAATTGTCCAAACCTGAAAAGTAAATTTGTGCCGATATCACGTTTGTGAGAGGGAAATCCAATATCAATATGTCTGGTAATGTCAGTGGTTATAGTAGTAATGTGCATCAGCAATGTTAGTATTCAATGTATAGAAGGATTATAGTCGATTTTATTCACGAACCACAACTATTAAGTGATTCCATAATACGTCATAGGTCATAGGTCATTTTTAGTCAAAGTGACAATTTTGGTTCCATTGAGTTGGAATATTCATAGGTAAAGGTATGCCTCACTTATGCACAGTTCTGCTCATTTCTTTTTGTAATATGACTAGAATCCCAATGGTGATTTTTTGCGAAATTTTATAGCACGTTCTGTAAAATAATTTTTTTAGAGATCGAAAGGGCCTGCTACTCACATAATGGCATATTTCATTGCCCCAATTATCAGTTAACATAAAAAATATATAATAAATGCGGATTGCAGCGTGTGGCGATGGATTCAAATTTGAAATCCAATGATCTGTTAACATTGAAAATATAAATAAAGTTGTAATTCTTAACCAGTTCCAAACAGCAGAAACTAATCTAGAAAATATCAGTGAAAAATAGTCCAATTTTTCACTTCCGGCGGCCACATTGGTGGCCATCTTGGAATGGGGAGTTCAGATTTTAACCCTAAAATGCTAGCATTGTGTCTTAGCTTCACAATAATATAAACATTTGTATACATTTGTCAAGATTTTCTCTCTAGAATTTGCATCAACCTAACTTATAGTGCCTCGTCTTAAAACACGGCGACCATGTTGGACGCCTTCTTGTTTCGTATATACGCGGACACTTTCTTTCCGTGCTAACATTGCTTAAAAGTTCAGGGACATGATAAGGAATAAAATGAGTGAGGTGAAGTTAAGACATGTGGTGTGCGGTGTAGATGTACCCTATCAGCTTCCTATTGGTATTATATTTGCGTTTGCGTTCATCGCGTGAACTTTTGACATCATATCTGGTTACGTCGTCAACGACAACGTCATATCTGTTTTTGCTACCGATGGATAGAGTATTCCAATACCCACAAAATGACACATCGCCTGTTAAATTCAATCACAATGACATCCCTCGTATATGGGATACCATTTCCCCCACCACGTCATAATGGTAACACATTAGGGTACATACAAAATTACCAAAAGAAGAAGTGGGTGCACCAGGGGTCCTACCAGCTCATGGACTAATGCAACAAATTGGGGTAGGTTAATCATAAAGACAAACAATATGACCTAAAGTTATAAAGACAGCATTATTTTTTTTTACAATGACCTTGACCTTTCACACTGACCTTGACCCTTGAGATGAGCACTGGCGGTCCGTTATGGAGAATAGATTTATATAAATATTATTATATAACTATATTCACCAATAAGTCTAAAAATAAGTGGTAAAACAGCCAAATTTCGTGAATACTCAAGTGATAATCCGGCCATATTTCGTTGAACAAAATGTTGATAAATAACACGTTTTGGGAAATTTGATACCACAGTTGACAGCGGTTAGCATTATATTGTTGCAATAATCGATTCTGATAACTAAAGCGTATTTTGAAAAAATGTTGTTGTTGTTGTTGTTGTTGTTGTTGTTGTATCTTGATGATATGGGGGGCCCTCTGATCGGATTGAGTACCGTTAACGTTGGTTTCCAATGTCTCCAGTATATGGGCTTTATGAAAACATATGTTGCTGAAAATTCACAAAACATTTTACGAAACCCATTTTTTAATTACAAATTACGGTTCCAAGCATATCTTCAATTCCACAATGTCCTCTGTCGCTAGTTCCATATTTAATTAATTTTAGCTTGTTCCATAAATATCATATGAGGTGCTAACATGTCAGTTAAGACAAAACAGAGGTTTGGCGTTATTTTTTTTTAAACGGACAAGATGGAAATATATTTGTTCGTGTGCAGCCCAAAGAGGAAATAAGGCTATAATGCTTAAAGTGATGTGAAACACTCAAGTAGGGTGATCAAATAGAAATGGAGAATAATCTTGCTAAAAGTAGTTATTTTATACAAATATTATATCCAAATTGACATGACACATCATCATTCTTATATATTAATTAAATGTAGCGCTCTCGATGGGGCAATCGTTTTCGTTAGTGTATCGCCGGTAGCTGCGTCCCGAATCGAGAAGTAAATATTAACATTTTAGCGTAGTACAGACGATGTTTTCTATGGAATGTTACGGTCGATTTGCTTGAGATTTTCGGTAATGTTAGTAGAATGCTACATTCAACCAGTTGGTATAGCGTCTGAATACTAACTTATCAGTTTCACGCACCGAATAAGTCCATAATATGTCTTTAAAATGAGATATGAGAACCTGGAAGTTAAATACATTAAACCTATATTCATGACTGATATCTTTTTTGTTTTGTTACATACACTGTATTTGAATTATATGGAATAAATACTGTGTACATCAATACATTGAATTTCAACTACAACGGACGGAAAATAATGCTTGATATCTTCGCGAGAAGTGAAAATACGTACTTCTCGTTTCCGCCATTAGAAGCGTTGTGGAATTCCGATTTCAATGATACCAATATCTCAATTTCACCAAAAGGGTCATTTGGGAAAACCTGGAAATCAGGTCGCGACATGACTACTAAGATTCAATGCAGCAAAATGTAAAGTACTTCACATTGGCAGAACTAATCCAGAATACAACTATACACTGAGGGAAGGGAAATTAAATATATCTGTCCAAACAGATGAAGGAGAGAAACAAATAGGGATCACGTTTGACAACGAATTATCATACGAGCACCACATACCAAACAGTGTCAACAAAGCACACAAACGAATCGGTATGATAAGAAGAACATTTACCCATATGGACGAAGATATGACCAATACACTATATAAATCCCTAGTTAGACATATGATGGAATACGGATCATCCATTTGGTATCCGGCTTTAATGAAGAATAATACTTACATCCATGGAGCCTTCTCTGTGAACCACGTCAAGAGGCCATAAAAAAAAAATACATAAACACCTCTACACCACTAAAGTCACCACAAACAAAAAGAGTTTCATCCCACGCTGCACAAATACGTGGAATCATCTTAATGAACTTTGTGTGGACGCACCTGTCGTCAACACCTTCAAATCTATACACAGCGACCCCTGGAGGGGAAGAGAAAGCAAATTCCATTTTAAATTCAAATAAAATACCAAAAACACGTTTTCAACGGATTGTAAATATTGTGATTTAACATTGCTGCAAACACCATTGATAGTACGAAACGTTGTGAACTAACGAATCGACCATACAAGCATACCACTTTCTTCTGCTGAAGATTCAATGTAAATTCAAGGTAAATTCATTCCTGACCATGGATTTAAAAAAAAGGAATTATACTATGCATGTATTAGTTTATGTTCAAGTCATCTATTTTATATCAACCCGGGCTAATAAATTAACCATTGAGCATATAAATCAAAGAATGCATGCAAGTATGTAGGGGAATCATAGGTTGACAAAATTTGTGCCACAATCCCTTTTGTATTGTTATGCAAATAATATATTATTTTCAAGCGAAATCTATTTTCTCAGGGAACTACATGAGAAACTTCACTATTGATGGAGCCGAGACAATGACATCACAGAGTGACATGGACTCGTTCGATCAAATGTGTTTCTATTTTCCTGGTATTGCGACAAGGGGACAGCAGATCTTTTTCAACTGCACGTCACCTATCTCAGCTCGCTACATACGAATGCGGATATGGGACAATGACAAGAGGATCATGATGTGTGAACTGGAAGTTTATGGATGCATTGATCAATTGTAAATTTTATAGATATCAGATTGTTTATAAATGGGATTTTGTTGTCCTTTGGTTTGGTGATATATAGCCCAGATTGGTGGTTACGATACCAACATACTACGACTGCATATCATTCTTCCCTATATGGGCTACATCACTATATATACCAAAGGAAAACTAAATCCGATGTATAATTAACAGCCTGGTTACAATGTACTATACATGTACATGTATGTTCGTAAAGACAGACGGAAGGAAGCCTGATATAAATATCATTCGAGGTCAGGGGCATAATCACACGGCACAATCGTTTCGACGATTCTACGACCAATTCCACGATGCTGCGGCTTGACAACCACGGTGCTGCGGCAATTTAACGATTCTGCGACCAGCCTGGTGCGATAAACACGTACAAAACATTAAGAAATGAATAATTCCAGAAATATAGACAGTTATGTACCACATATTATATTTCTATTAGGTACGGCGATCTTCGATTCGATAATCGGTAGAGAGTTCAGCACTAGATAGTTAGCACAACAATACATAATCTTTGACACAACTAGACCAGTTGTTTTGGATTTACACACATCACTGTGTGAAATTCGTCTTTAGAGTTGAGAAAATATATATAATGTCCTATAAAATTGAGTGGAAACCAAATAATAACATAGCCATACGTCTATGGTTGATTTTTCACAACTGATGTTAACCTCAGTTCTGTGATTGATGGCGCTGTGTCCATATTTGTGGGGGTATCATCGCACTCAATTGACAACGCCGAGTAGTCGACTATGACAACGACGATTGTGAGACCAGCAATTGAAATTTCTTTAACTTGTGCTCACGAGAAGTCGTTTTCTAATGAATGTCACGCTCGCTATAGACATGAATACGCATATGAATCACACGACGTCAAGGCTACGAGAATAAGACTCTTTTATTTGGAGCCAGCTGTGGAAAATAAAGTAATGTCGAATCGTATATTGCTATACTGTACAGGTTTAATTTCCATGTCTGTGCACCACACATTACATGATTTAATATGTTCCGCCTATCCAACTTTCATTCCGTCTGTCTGTACGCCTAACTAGCAGCCGACTCACAATGCCTCGGTATTTTCTTATGGCCAACATGTCTTATTCTCAGTTGCGTTGTGGTATCGATGGTGGGGAATGGTCGCCTTCATGTTAGAAATTAACTCCACACATGAAACTTAATATTTTGTTTTGAGTATAATTCCATATTTTGACATCCAGCTATATATATATCTATAAACGGTGAAAATGATATTCTATAATGATTTATTTATTTGTGATTAAAATCTAGTTATCTAAAATATAATTCCCTCGCGCAGTCAAGATTTGCCTCCAGATATTACAATTCTATGGCATTTATTTCCTATTAATTCTTAACTCATTTGAAGTATGCACACACCAGTTTACCCAATTAAAAATACTACCGCAACAAAACACCCCATAATATACCGGCAAGTTGGCGTCCGAACCGGGGGATCGGGGATAGGGGGTCATAAATCAGCGTATCCCTATAGGTTATTTTTTTTATTTTGGCTACTTTCGGGACCAACCAACCCAATGTTCTACTTTTTTATGTATGTATACGTTTTTACTACAATTTTCTGGCATCCATCCCTTTTATCTTTTTTAAAGTGTTGCTCATTACTTTCAGTTTCAGATAACCATAAAGAATTTTAACTAATACTTTCATACAAACACATTTATAAAAGTAACTAGAAGGTCAATAATTTTTCGAGGTCATCTTTATATGTAGGGCCTACCTGCTAATCAGAATAGCATAACTCATGTTATGGTAGGGTAAGTGGTGACATTTTCGAATGAACAAGTCAAGTTTACAAAAATTACAACGCCGCTAGGTGCACCAATAAAGAAAATGTTCATGTACATACATAAGTCGGGCATTTTGTCATGTTCAAAAAATTAAAGAATGCTCGTTTAGCGACAAATCTCTTATGTGACTTGGTCTCTATACCTTCACATGTGGGGATCAGTAAATACACATGCAGTACTGTATTGAATCCAGGACATGTGCATTGTACAACGAAGGTACTGTTCCAAACATTTATTGATGCAGCATACATGGGCTTACACGCATAACTAAGCTGCATCTGATCATGCAGTGACAGATACGTCGTATACAAATGAAAATTACCGTTCAACAAGTCACGCAATCGTCGTTGTCATGGTCGAAGCGGGGCGTTGTCAAATAGTTGACACTGTTACTGCATTTCTGTGTGTAGTTTAATCGAATATTGCGTCAACGGAGGTACGAATTTGACAAATAATACATTTATGCTTATCAAAGCTTGCGTTGGATGTTAATTTTCGCACTGTTAATGTCCACTTGTAGCCCAAGAAACGACTTTTTGCGATTGGTTCGCGGTTCGATCGGATTATCCAGACTTGACCGAGCCGATTGTGACTCATTTTATGTATTGATCGCATCTTCGTATCTATTCCGTGAGTCAACCTGGTGGACCTGCAAAGTCTACTCTACACAATGCATACAAGAAGAAGCCCACTTTTATCTTCCCAATTCAGTAAAAGGCCCCATTATCTAAGTTTGTCATAAAATATCACGTATAAAAAGGCCGCAGAATCGTTGAACTGTCGTAGCACCGTGGTTGTCAAGCCGCAGAATCGTGGAATTGGTCGTAGAATCGTCGAAACGATTGTGCCATGTGGGGGCATAATACACATTGAAACACCCCACCCCTCACCCGGGGGTACCACTCCGAGTGGTGAACATGGGGTATGGTCTATTTTCGAGAACGATAAGGATTTCGGTCAATGTGACGGCATACATTTGGGTGGTCACGCCGAGGGGGTAAAAATGGGGTATGGACCATTTTAGAGAATAAGGATTTCGGCCAATTTGACTGGCCCGCCCCAAATACCCCCTATAGAAAGTTGTAGGGTTTTGTAAGGTGGCGCCCAAGACACTCTAAATGCTCACCCCACATATCCCACCCCGATCCAAAATGGCTGCCTTCCAGGGGGGTTCAATTGACCGATTTAGGTCGTACACACGGTGTTGTAGTGTGGCGCACAATTCACGCCCACCCGGTCCAGAATGGCCGATTTCCAGATGGTTTCTACTAGGACACCCATGCCATTCCTCGGCCCCTTCATCGATTTAGGTCAACCACAGGTTGTCTTAAGGTGGCCCCAAAGACACTCTAAATATTTACCCCACATCCCACCTCGATCCAAATGGCCGCCTTTCAGATGGGATCCAAATAATAAAGAGTAAAATGGCCGCCATCCAAATGAGTTAAAATAGTGCACCCATGCCATTTTCGGCCCCTTGACCGATTTAGGTCAAAGAAAGAGTGTTGTAAGTTGGCCCCTGGGACACTCCAAATATTCACACCACATACCCACCGATTCAAAGTGTCCGCGTCCAGAGAGGTTCAAATAGGGCACCATGCCATTTTATCGCCCAATGACCGATTTTGGACAAACACAGGGTGTTGAAGGGTGCCCTCAAGGGTGTGTAAGGTGGCCCCAAATGTATTCTAAATATTCACTTCACACACTTCATTCTGTGTAGTTGATGAGTTAGTTCACAACTTCACATGCTCATGATTTCGCTTTCATATTATTTTATTTTATGACGCCAGTCCAAGATTGTTGCGATCACAGTATATTAAACATATGTTTTGTGCGTTTTGTTTTTATAGTTTTGTGGGCGGGATGCAGAATATTGTCATACATATAAATTGTCAGACCAATTTGCTTCCATCTAAAATCCATGGAACCTGTAGCACGATCCATACGCACCTTAATTACACTTGCCACTAGCATTTTAAGCATTAGCATGTAGAATATATGTTAACTCGTAATATTCTGTGTGTCCCAATCCGGCACTGGAAGTTGCTTCCACACATCATGGTTGGCCCGGGGGCTGGGCGCGATGTCAAATGACGTTATTTCAACCGACCAACGCATGTATAAAGTTGCAAAGACTGAATACATATATTCCGTTTAAATATACATGTAATTTAATGGCATCGTTAATCTTGGAAGTCGGCATATAATACAAAATAACGTCGACGCGAAAGCATGACTCTGTACACCCACTCAATAACCACTACGCATACATCCATGCTCTATAGTACGTTGGAAGAAACTGATTAAGCTGATTAATATTCACCAATGTGAATATTTAATATAATTTCAAATTGTAACAAACCAAAATTAGCATTTATTTACATATTTTATGAGCAATGGTCCGGGTTGGTAGCCATACAAATCAATAGTTGTCTGTAGCACAACCTTGTTGTATTAATTACACATGCGATGAGCTTATAGCTCACTGTCGTCTCCTTTTCCAACCGATATAACAAATGTCATGCCTGCAAATCTCCGATAACATACACCAACAATTCTATGTCAACTATACTCTTAATTTGTTATGTTTATGTATTTATATGTATTGTCTTTGTGTTGGAATAATTAAAGAATGTATAAACAAAAATAAATAAAAAACACGCCGTATATTCTTGTCGTCGAGACTCGATTTTGAGGTGAACTTGGAACAAATTACTGACAAGCTGTTTTTTGTGTCATTTTGTCGGGCAGAATCTTGGGAACAATAATATCCAAAATCCGCTGAAATCCGCTTTGGGGGGAAATTTCTACTGCTCTTTGAAATAAGGTCGTATTTATGGCTTTTTGTGTCAATTTTGCTGGTCCTTATTAGTCCAGTCAACTGATGAAAAGAAACACCCAACCGTACATGAACAAATTGCTATGCAATATCTTTTTGGTGTGTTCGAATGTGACTATTATACCCTTATAATAACATAACCAAAATTCCATGAATCCCGAAATTCAGGATTATGTCAACAAGAAATAGTTAATATTGTAATGTTCTGGTTGAGACTCGGATTTTAAGATGAACCTATATTAAATTGGTAACAAACTGTTTTGGTGTTATTTTGTCGGGCAGATTCTGGGAACAATATATAAAAACTTCACTTTGGGGAAAATTTTCTACATATCTTTGAAATAGGGTGCTATTTGTGTTTTTTGTGTGTGTGTGTGTCAATTTTGCAGTTCCTTATTAGTCCAGTCAAACTGATGGAAAGAAACGCCCAACCGTGAAAAAATTTGCTATGCATTGACATTTAGCGTTTTTGAGTGTGACTATACTCATTTAATAACATATCCAAAAGCCCCATGAATTCCAGAATGAGAAAGTCGTAATTTTTGGGTCAAAAGACTGGAATATGTAAAAGAAAATGGTGAAAATTGGAATTTTGTTAATAAACAAATCTGCCAACCATATACGCTCAGTCGAGTTCGCTGACTGCCAAATGTGACCAAATAATAACATATCAAAAATTCCATGCGTTTCATGAAGGAAAAGTCGTTAATTTTGGATAAAAATTAAGAAAATATGTACGAAAATGGTGAAAATTGGGATTTTTATCCCGGAACAAGGTCGGCCAACGTGCCCACCCCCCCCCCCCCAGACTGGGACCCCAGTATTACACTTGATCAATTTTTGTTGTTCGTAAGGATGTCTGCTCAAACTATTTTGACGCTAACATGTGGTCGTATATGTACCATGCAATATGGCGGTCATTTCCTGGAGTGTACTACCAATCACTTCAATGTCCTCCAAATGTATTAACAGAAATTTAACCTGCATCAAGAACGCATTAGTCGTGTTTCCATGACATATATGCCTGCCATTTCGAGCATAATTTGAATCTAAAACTATAAAGTGGCGAATCCTAACCGTCATAATAAGTCATTTGACGAGGATTTGACAATTCGGTGTCTAAAATTTTTTTTTTTTTAAACTAAATCTTACGATATTGAATAAATGCATAGCCGATATGTAGTCATATATGCCACCATGCGAGTTTCCAAAGCAACCAACTAGTTTCATGTGATGTTCGCCATTACATAAAACATTTTCGTCTAAATGGAAACAATTTGGTGCGCTTTAGCGAAAATTGCCAAATTTTACTACTTTCGGTGGTAGCCATTTTGTTCCTATTTTCCCCAAATCCTCGTGATATGGCTCACAATTACTTGTTGTATGCAGAGTGTTTTATATCAAAATTGGCCGCCATCTTTGATGCCGTCTTTTATTGTATTACCATCATAATCTAGGATTTGACCGAACTCTTAAATGTTCGGTGTCTCCGGAGAGTTCTAAATATTATGATAAACTGTGCATTACTAATTTATTATTGCCAATTTATTGGATAGAACCTGCATGAACGGCTCTATATGGATATATATGAAATTAGGGAGAGGGTTAAATTGTTGTATAGTATTTCACCATGTGGAAAGATATGCTATTGGTATGAGCATTGTTATGTAAAGAATATTGTACCATTTCCAAAAATATATAACATGAAAGAATTTGGCGTATCTCCTATATTTGAATTGAGTTGATGCATGATACTTTGAATCACTTTGATTTTTAACGCATCACGTTACATTCTTTACCTGTATGACGACGCTAAATCACAAAAACTATATGGAGTCTGAATTCGAAAACAAGAGTAATCTTCTCATAATAAAATGATGGTGCGACACCTACCCCAAACCCCACCATGCATCCAACACAGACAATGTTATATTTTTAAACAGAAATGTATGTGTGTATATATATATATATGTGTGTAAGATACTATCTATACTAATAAAATTTAATTTTGTGTATTTGTTTGTCCGCTTTTAGGCCACCGAACTGCTGGAAAATCTCTTATTAGATATGTCCCATTCAGATGTATTAAAGGGCATTAATAATTAATTTAACTAAATAATTAATTATATACCCAAAATGGTTACAATCTGGTCTGTAAAAATTGGAACACGTGGACAAATTAACCCGCCGTGTGTTATGAAATAGATGTTGTTCACACCAGACACCTTAAACGAGCAAATATGATCAATAAAGAGCGTTACTTCTCAGCTTAAAAGATATGTAGGAAAATTGGCAGAGATGGGTCACCTGATCAGGGGATTATCATGTGATAGATACATTTTACCTCAAATGACTTAAAGGGGTACTAATAAATTACATGATCACTAAAGAGTGTTTATTATCAGCTCAGGCGATATGTGGGAAAATTGGTGCACAAAAGTAAAATGGCGTGGAGACTATCGCGGAATATGTGCTCTTGATCTCAATTGACTTAATGAGGACTCATAATTAGCAATATATCAACCTAAATGATAGATCTAACGTTATCCGGAGAGTAATGCAATAGGTGCTGTTAACACCAGATGACTCAGGATGACTCAGGATGACTAAATTGTATTTAAAATGACTTGAATGGCAACTAATAAATTTTCGCATTCTTCACCCGAGCACGCAACGCCGAGTACCCCAGCTAGTAGCAACATAAAATTAACACTTAATTTGCATATCATTGAATTTTACTACCGAGATATTCTATATGGGAGACTCGCAATATAAGAGAATTCACTGTCACATGGTATCTGGCGAGTATTTCCTACAAATGAAACATATGAAATAACAAACTACCGCCCAATCAGTATCCTGCCATCGTTCTCTAAACTACTTGAAAAAGTAATGCAAAAACGACTAGTAGATTTTCTAAATGAACATGAAATCTTGTATAAACACCAATATGGATTTAGACCAAATCACTCAACTTTTCACCCGATTTTGCACCTTCTAGACCATCTCGTTAAAAATAATGATAAACCGACACGGGATTCCACCTTAGCTGTATTTATTGATTTATCTAAAGCATTCGATACGATCGACCACGACATACTGATATCGAAACTGGAACACTATGGCATCAGGGGTGTAGCAATGTCATGGTTCCATAACGGTTATTTGAATGAGCGGAGGCAATACGTTGAATATGGTGGGACTACTTCTAACCTTATGAACACTTCCTGCGGGGTCCCCCAAGGCTCAATTCTTGTGCCGATTATTTTCTTAATATACGTGAATGATATGGTAAATTCTACAACAATAGACATTTTATCGTATGCCGATGACACAACACTGTTTACAAGCGGTAAAGATGGCGAACTAGTACAAAGTTACGTCAACAATGAATTAGCCAATGTATCAGACTGGTGCTGCTGTAATAAACTCTCAATTAATATTAATAAAAGCAACTACATGCTTTTACACCCCCAAAACAATGATCAAAAGTGGAATACTTTGAAATTAAAGCTAAATAACACTCAATTGAACCGAATAGGGAATCTTGGACATGAATCATCGGCAAAATTTCTAGGTATTCACATTGATGAGAACTTGACATTCAAAAAGCACATATCCATAATCTGCTCAAAATTATCACATGCAATCTACTGCATCAATAAGGTGAAACATTTTTTCCCAAGTAAAGCATTGAAAACATTGTACTATGCACTGATTCAAAGCCACTTACTTTATGGTATCCAAATATGGGGTCATGTTCCGGAAATCAAGAAAATATTCCTATTACAAAAAAGAGCAATGCGTATAATATGCAATAAGAAGTATAGGAGTCACACAGATCCACTCTTTAAACGAGAGAATATCTTGAAAATATATGACTTACACACCCTCAATTCCTCCATTTGCATGCATGACTGGTGTTATAACCGCCTGCCTGCGTCTTTTGGAATGATGTACAATAAACGAGCAAAATCAACACCAAGACACCCGAATCCCGTACTGTTAGAACTACCTAGAACTGACTGGTCAGGTAAATTGCCACACCACGCCTACCCCACAACATGGAACAACATGGGAAAAGACTATACATCTCACCAAAGCAGGCACACGTTGAAGAAGCGCTTACAGATAGCAATGCTTAGAAATTACCAAGAAAATGTACGCTGTAAAAACAAAGGATGCCCCGACTGTGCTCTATAAATAATATGAATATTCATTGTTATACTCGATGCAAAATTGTAATTGTTCTCGACACTAACATACATATAAACATTACATATATGTAATACTGTTAATTTGAATATCCCAACACCTCACTCAACAAACAAAACAAAAAAAGACTTTCCAGCAATATATATAGATAATTCCTATATTACTAGAGTAGCTCATGGTGGTTTTGTATGCACTTGTATGTCCAGAGCAAAACTCTTCATGAATCCACTAATTGAAGGTACACGAACAATATTTGGTTGGTAACACATTTCCCATTGACGGCGAAATGGGTCAAATGGTCACGCCCCTTTTTGCGTGAAGTACTACCACCCGTCGTGACTATATCTCCAGAACCGTTGGACATAGGGGGTCGAGTGACCACTCAAAATATGCGGAATGGCCACATTATGGGGGGGTCAGTAATACATTTTCATATCCAAAAGTCAATGGTTTTTAAGATAATTGCCAAAAACCAAAAAAATCCATTTTTGAGAGCCTGAACCCCAATTTTGGGATTCAGGACTTTTATCTCAAAGTTGAGCCCCCAATTATAATTTTATTGACATATATCCATCGGTGCCACATACAGGTATAATTTCTGATATTTTCTGTACCATTATCGGATGGGATTGACCTTCAGGGAGCTCTTGACCCTGAAAATAAGGTTTTTGGATGGAATATATTGGTCGTAGAATGAAAAACAGACATTTTCCCAATAACACAGATGTTGAGGAAATCATCAATTACAGGGTATTTGATCAGTAACCTAAAACTCCTACAAAAATGGTTACCTGGTGATATAATTTGATCAGTTGATATGCAGATATAAATACATACAAATCTACATTCTGAAGGTAGCCATGCATGCTATGCAATCCTCCCTCATGTTTCAACTTATCAAGGAAAAATGATCACATTACCAATGACTATGCTAGTCAGATGTTTTTGTAGATTTTGTAGATTTGTGGATGTTGTAGATTTTGTAGATTTGTGGATGTTGTAATGCAATATAGATCTCCATTATATATGTGTGTGATGTCAATGCAGTAACTACATGTATATTCTAGTGAAATTTATGGTCTGCACTCTGCAGTATTTCAGAAACATGATATGGCCATGCCTACATATACATATGTACACTATTCTAACACAATGATTGTCAGGTTATAATCTATGTTTGAGGAAAGTTACTATGTATTTTTCATTTGTGTTGCATTTGTCAATATTAATGGGTCCCAGGAGCCCAGATGTTACTAGTGCAGAGCCTATTTAATTTTCATGAGACTGGTGGACTTCATGTCTATATTCCTAAATAAACATGACTCTGAGGCTTATCAGACCAAGACGGTATTGTGTAGGTTTTACTAGAATTATATTTAGAAAAGACTCAACCATTATTTTTCCACTACCCTATATATCACAATATATTCATTTGGCAGTATTCATCCCAAGTTTAGTGGTGATGCTAATACATTTGGTATGATAGTCAGGTAAAGCAAAGCGATCTGAACAAATCGAGGATAAGCCACTATGTGTAGTGTACATTAAAAAACATGTATATTGTGACATATTTTAATAATGGGTGCTGGTTTGTTCAAACTGGCCATAATTGAGAAGACTATTCCTGTTGTTTACCAAACATCAGCGTACACATTAAATATTTTGAAGTATATATGTTCTTGAATGTTTCATACATACACTGACTTTTGCACAAATTGCTCGGATTAGCCAAACAATGCAAAAAGAACCAACTTTAGGTAAAATGATGGTACTATTTCTTAACAGAATCGCCTTGACCTACAAACAACGATCATAGCAATCCAGCAGTACCCATCAGCAAAATATAAAATTAGCAGGACCACTTAACCTGGGGTGGTGTTGAAAATGAAAATATCTTTAAAATGGTAAGTTATGAGGGTTATTAGCTATTATGAAGAATTATGTTAGTGAAATTATAGACCCTCATCTTCTCCAACCTGCAACTATCATGGCCAATCAAAACTAATGTGGGACTGACAAAGGCTCATTCTACTATTGATTGAATAGTGATGATTCCATCATTTCCTAAAACTGTTTGTGAGATGAGGTGTCCTTTTGGAAGAATTGATTACTTCTGAAATATATATTGGTATATATGGTCATCTCTCATCTGATTACAATATGTTTTTACTATGCCCAGATGCAATACCCATTTTAAGATCGCAACATGTGGCTGCTGCATGAAGCAAACAGCTGGTCATTCCATTTAGTAAAAGTGTATAGCATGTTGCATAGCTTGGTCACTTAAATCAGATTAGCTGTTAAATGTTGATAACAAATTTTGAAAACCTGTCTTGTTCAATCTGTACATTTCTGTTGATTAGAGCACAATTGTTACCTGATTTGTGGTAAAGCACACCAGTTTCCAAGGCATGTTCAGTCGGGAAGAGCTCATGTTGTGTGTCGGGGTCAACACATCCTCAGCAGCAATTTCCAGCTAATCCCATTGTGTGTGGTCAATTTTGCTCTTAAGTTGATCAGAGAATGCGGATAGTTCTTTAAAAAGTGTCCTTGTGGTATTGTATACTTGTGGTGCATTACATGCTGAAATCGGTTTTTGGCAATTATCCTAAAAACCATTGACTTTTGGATATGAAAATGTATTACTGACCCCCCCCCCCCCCCCCCCCCCCATAATGTGGATTTTCAGGGTCAAGAGCTCATTGAAGGTCAATCCCATCCGATAATGGTACAGAAACTATACCTATATATGGCACCGATGGATATAGATAAATAAAATTCTAATTGGGGGCTCAGCTTTGAGATAAAAGTGCTGAACCCCAAAATTGGGGTTCAGGTCCTCAAAAATGGATTTGTTTTGGTTTTTGGCAATTATCTTAAAAACCATTGACTTTTGGATATGAAAATGTATTACTGACCCCCCATAATGAGGCCATTCCGCACATTTTGAGTGGTCACACGACCCCATATGTCCAACGGTTCTGGAGATATAGTCACGACGGGTGGTAGTACTTCGCGCAAAAAGGGGCGTGGCCATTTGACCCATTTCGCCGTCAATGGGAAATGTGTTACCAACCAAATATTGTTCGTGTACATTCAATTAGTGGATTTATGAAGAGTTTTGCTCTGGACATACAAGTGCATACAAAACCACCATGAGCTACTAGAGTATATATGATCCTGAATTTTTTTTAGTATTTTCTTTCAATATACCGATAATATATACATAAAATGTCCATTATGCGCATGTAATCTAATATTCGGCCGCTAATCGTTATTTTTATAACGATTAAAAAAAATTCCGAAGTTAGCCGAAGATTTTGTGTTGTAGACGAGTCACGTGATCATCGGCCACATCATATGATTGTCACGTGTAAACAGAAGCATAGTCACATGATCGACCACGTGGTAACTCATTGCCTTTTGTCAGAGACTGGCTGGGAACTCCTCTCTTCACGCCGTAGAAAACACAAGCTATGCCAATTTTTTAAAATGATACGAGGAACTGCTCCATCAATTTTAAGAAATTATGTACGACCAATTCAGGCAAATAATTCCAGATATAACTTAAGATTTGAACATATAAGACTACCCTCGAATATTAATTATGACTATTATATGGATTCTTTCTTACCATCTGCAATTACCGAATGGAACAAACTGTCAGAAACTACAAAGAGCAGCAGTACAATCGAAGACTTCAAAAAGGAACTGAACAGTGACAATATACGTCCACCTGCCTATTTTTATCATAGTAAATGTCGTAAATCTCATATCCTCCATACCCGGTTAAGATTGAACTGCAGCCACCTAAGTGGTGACCTGACAGATAACCATGTAAAAATTTCCCCCTTCTGTCTATGTGGGGAATTTGAGACAACTTACCACTATCTCTTTGAATGTACTTTTTATCAAGAGCCCAGAAGAGAACTATATGACTCCCTACCAAATGTTGCCTTATCTGAGAATACACTAATGCGGGGGTCAAGAGAGCTTAGTCTTCGCGAAAACAAACAAATATTTAATGCAGTACAGACATATATTATGAGAACAAAAAGATTTCCATGATCTGTATGGGTAACAAATTGCTTTGGATTCCGGCCGCGTTATGCGGCAGCACGATGTTCTCCATTATATATGTAGTACTAAATGTCTTCCGATAACGATTATTTTGTAAGTTACTTTACTTGTCACTATCCTGTATATACGTGAAATGATTCTACGTGAAGAATGCAGCGATATTCAGAGTAAACCCCATTGAAATAGGAATTGGCCATTGCGATTGACGCCCTCCCATGGAGCCTGACGCATGCATATTACTACAAGAATAAGTTTCATCACGCAGCAACTAAATTATTGAAAACTCTGTCCCTTCTACTTTCTCACTCTCCCTCTCATTCTCTCTCTCTTCTTTCTCTCTCTCTCTCTCTCTCTCTCTCTCTCTCTCTCTCTCTCTCTCTCTCTCTCTCTCTCTCTCTCTCTCTCTCTCTCTCTCCCTCTGCCTCCTGCTATCCCTAACACTATCTTCCCGCTGTGTCCATCCCAACTTAAACTTAGTTACTTCTCCTTTAAAAAATATTATTTCTATTATTTCCCGTCTGATCGATACCCCTCCCTCACTTATTGGGGAAGGGGCATGTCGCCAAAGAGGAGAAGACTTCATATAAGCCCTCGGGCTTGTTGTCTGATCCTCATTTCCATACATTATCTCTTATATGTTGTATATTTATGTCATTTGTGTATTATGTGTATTATGTTTGGATTTGGAAATAAAAATATGTTTACACTAACTCATTGAGAACGCATAGATATTCAACGATACCATAAGTTCGCACGCGCAAAGCGATCATGAATTCCATCGCGGCTTTTTACGTTTGTCGCATAATGGGAGAACACTGCGAATGCAAATACATCGTGTTCTCACAATTAAACGTCTTTGGCGTGTTATTATTATATGTATCGCGATGTGTTGTTATTATAAAGCCATGCCGCATTTTACGTAGGATCTGGACACTGGAATGTTTACGATATGATAATTGTCTATTAGTATTAACTGTGCAAGTCTTCGCATATATGCAATCTTTATATGAATATATAATATAATTTGACTATTCCGGTAACGAAAAAAAGAGAAACACGAGCACATGTTTATATAGATAACTGACCGTAAAACCGAAATAATATACGATAATTTATTTATACATCGTGGTAGAATATACTTCAAAGTCTTCATCTGTGATTTATTTTACAGTGAACGCTCTTTATTTAGTCATGGTAAAGGAAAATTGGGACTCGACTTAGAACAGTTGTCATCGTGATTATTATTACACCAATACACGTAAATATATGCACACGAACTTGCGATATACATGCTTTATATATCCGTCAAAGTCGTAGCAATTTCCGGTTTATTAAACTCTTTTTATTCGCACCATATAAGGAATACTCTTAACATGGAACGCTCTTTGTTGAGTCATAGTGAAGGAAAATGGGGACTCGAGTTGTCATCGTGAATACTTTACTAAATTATTCATCAATATACTCCCCACTTTAACTGCAATGGTATGTATTCGTAACCGTGACTGACTCGTCAAATGAAACGCTCTTTATTTGGGATATGTATTTGCTTTTTAGCGATAGGTTCGATTGGATATACTCACGACTGGAAGCGCCGGCAAATTTATATTCTTTACGGGAGTTGACGTTTTTCTTGGGATGGCATTCTCGTCGGTGGTCCATTTGTTTAAAATGGGGGTTGCATTTCCTCTGAGTTGTCGTCGGTAGCCACTGTTCGGGCCAAGTGTATTCGCGTTGTGCTCAAAACACATGTTTTCGAAGTGGACGGAACAAATTCAGGACTATTTCGTTGGCAACTACTTCAATAGTTTCTGATTTTGAGTAACGGGTTTCCCACAGAAATCCCACCAAATGTCACGCAAACGAACGTCGTTTGGAAATGAATGCAGAATTATACCTAATTGAGAGTCACTATACCGACCACAGCCGAAAACACTGCATTTATTTGGCATTGTCACGAATGAATTGTAAATACGGGACAATCGGGGCATATATATGGAAAATTAAAACAACATCGTGAACACGCACCCGAATAGAGTTCACATGTCGGCTCGTGTTTTTATAAGCTTTATTTTTGACACGAAAGTGTTATCTACCCCGCTCAATCGGCCTTCTATATTTCTTGTCAAAACAATAACTTTCCAAGCAGCACTTATGACAAATCACAAGTGAAGATAACTCACCGGGCGTTGAAAATTCACCACGTGTACACAATGTCATTGACATGCCATGCCCCGCTGTAATTCCATTACACCCACGCGCTCGATTCCGCATTTTCCATCGCCACTCATATGACGTCATATAGGTAGACACAATTAACTCCGACTCCGATTCCGTATTTTTAATTAGTTTACTCATTTGACGTCATATGAGGATTTGCGACGGAGATAGCCGACAACCGGTTGGGGTATTATTTATTTATTTCTAGGCTTATTTAATACGCGATTGTTATGGGACTTGGATCATTGTGATCACAATAGGGGTGGCTTTCCGATAGTGTTTTGTTGTTTCATCAGGATAGCAATCCTTTAACTAAAGACGGCGGTATCTTACAATTCGTCTGGATTGTCTCACAACCACACCAACACTTGTCTGTGATATGCCCCAAAACTAGTTTCTAGTTAGTTTTATACACGATAATACATGTAGTCTGTACGTATACGTGGATAAAAATACAAGCCATCTATGCAAATAATTATAGTGATACTTCAAGTGTTTTAGGGGGTAGCAGGAAGACAGTCCAATAGGGCTAGGCTAACCCCCAACAATATATACAGCATTTATATTATTATATGTTACTGTCATTGTATTATTGATGTGTATATTGTAAATAAATTATCCTATCCTATCCATGTATATATACAAATTATCTGTTTATTTGTGTTGTATACATATATATGCTTATATATTTAATGATCACCACAGCAGCCGAAATTGATGATTAATACACCCTGTCACTAACTCGCGGCCATATTGGATCAACAAGGCCTGGTTCCGTGGTTTTAGTCCTATAGATACAGGTCAAAGTTCTGGAGTAGCATTTCCATATATGGAAGTCATGACTATTCAAAAGCCCCATGTATGGAAATGCTACTCCAGAACTTTGACCTGTAGAACTAAAACCACGGAACCGGGGCTGGACGAATCTCTGAAATCAGGGAACGGGCCTGGCTGAATCCAATACGGCCACGACTCAGTATGTCGCTTATATGATATTCCCGATGTACACTTCTGTAACTGTATAGTTCGGGAGCTATTGCATGGTCGACATCTGCGCCCCCACTTCATTAAGGTCTCCTCTATTTTTTTTAACAAAATAAAAGTGGCCTCAGAGACTCCAGACAATATTTCGTCCACCATGGCGGCTATTTTGCTTCACATGCAAGTGTACTTTCATTTTCCACTCGATTGGTTATGCTAATATACAACGCTTACAAACTAGCCAAAAATCCAAAACAAACATCCAATATGGCGGCCGAAATGTGAACAATTTATCACATTTCTAGATTTCGTCACCTTTCTTTGTCTATGTGGGAAAACATGGGCATCTTGGTGAAGTGTTATACATTTATCGTATAGAAGAGTCACTTGTGCACACACTGAGGCCATATATATGCATTCCAGGCCGGATATTGTTGCCCGATATAACATTTTATATATGGACATGTGTGGTTTAAACATATTTGTAATACGACCCTGCCTAACTATGCTTAAAAGCCATGTCCTGATTGGCCAGTGGCCCGAGTTACCATGGCTATCTCGTTCCAGTTTTGTGGTACAATTCTACTTTTTCCAATTGTACCACGAAAAAAATCGGTTTATTCAGATCGACGCACGCGACTTTTCCCGTCTTTTCTAACTCCGCGCAAACGGGGCATCAACGGAGTACACCCGCACCCGTAACCCTTTGAATTTTGCTACATCTTGACAATCTTGCGAATTTTCTAGCGATTTGTCGCTTGAAACCAGTTTGGTTGCCAATGAATATGGTCCAAATGATGTTATGGTATATTGATATATGTTACGACCAAAGAAAGTTACTTAATAAGTATATTAAATGACAAAATAAATCCATGCCCATGGGGCCGGGCTGTGCATTCGTCGATTCGAATCTCGATCATATTCGTCGATTCGATATTTCGGAATCAAGTTGAAAATGAAAGCGTTTGTTCACCAGTACAGAAGAGGGATAAGATCATTTAGATCGCTTTGTGTAAGGAAAATGGTCCATAGTCGATGATCATATTCATGTTGTCCCAACAACGTTCAACACAGAAATGACCGCAATTCGTATTTCCTGTACAATTTAAATGAAAGGCACGGGCGCCGCTGAAAACACATCGTTTTTTAGCCAATCACAACGATTATTTTCTAGAAGAGGTGCCTCGAAAAGTCAATGGGGGAATTTCATAACAAGACAAGATTACCGGAGTATTCCATGCAAATAAATCGAGTACGCCCAATACGAATTACACCACGAAATGTTTTCTCAACTGAGACCGAAAAAGCGCAGTATTTCGTTGACTATTCAGTCGAATTGTGACCATAAACTTTCAGTCGTATTACAAAAGAAATAAATACACGGTGTATCGGTGTGTATGGTCAAGTTGTACCACAAAAAACTGATTGTAGGACTCCGCTACGCGTCGTCCTACAATCAGTTTTTTGTGGTACAACTTGACCATACACACCGATACACCGTGTATTTATTTCTTAATTATTTGCGCATACATACATGTACATGTGTTTAAACAAAGTACACATTAAAGCATATATAGGGGATTGGAGGCCAAGTGCTAAACACTTAAGAGTTCCCCTCCTCTCCCCAATACAAAACACTAGAACAATAATACACATTGATTGATGACAAGCAAACACATATTGAGTAAATATAATATACACATATAGGCATGTTACAATTAAGGGTGTGACTAATTGCTGCCCGGACACGTCCGGGCGGGCCCGTGTGGCCCAATGGGCCCTCGGGCAGTCTAATATGATGCATTATGGTAGTAAGATACAAAATAAGCACAGCTTATTAACATTGCCTTGCTGCCTCATCCACCGATGGGTTTATAAAGACTTTAAATGCCGATATTGTAAAAGACCCGGGCGGACCCAGAGGCCCGATCACACTATATATTGATGACTAGTGGCCATGCAGACAGTATAATATGATACCTTGTTATAGTATGATGTATATGTTGTGAAAATGTACTTGTTGTGTGGTCAGGCGCCGGGTTTATTAACCCCTTTAATGCCGATATTATCTAAAAGAACCCCAGAGAAACCGGGTGAACCCGAGCGTAATCTAGGATTAACAACTCGTTTATTATTTGATCTACAGTTGAAATCACATCCACGATCCCCGTGTTAACATGTTAGTATAGTAGAAGAATCACATTTTGTTAAACGCTTTTCAGAAATCGCCAATCGCACCAGAATAGAGTACATTTGTTATCCAGACACATTGTGTATGTATTTTGCTTATACCATGATACCATTGATATCTCTAAGACCATATTAAACAACACTTTCCTCGCTGACTTCAATATTTACTTCGAACAATTGTGACCCCCGACTTTTTCTATTGCCGTTTTATCCATATTCTTTTAAATGAGAAGCTGTTTCGTGGATGGAAAGTAGTAAGTTAGTTACTTGGCCTCAGTATTCATAATTCAACTGTAAGGATGGATGGAGTAATTTGAGTTGCCATGATAATAATGCCCACTGATAAATGAATAGGAAGGATTTTCCGTGATTATTTTAAAATTCCGTACGCCATTTTGGGTGCCATATTGCATTTTGGAGCCTTTATCATATAAGGAAAGTACCTCGCCTCAGTATTACCAAACCATAACAGTAAGCACGGATGGCTGTCGTAATAATAACGCTCACTGATGTGGAAATCAGCGATTCTCTGTGATTTTTTTAATTCTGGTTGCCATTTTGGCTGCCATCTTTGATTTTGTTGCATATTCATCATCTCAAGTATAAGAGGAATCCTAGCCCAGGTATCTCCTACACATTTACATGCATGTGTGGAGTTATAATAACAATAACACACACTTATTCGAAACGCTAGACATTACGCGACAGTGTCGATTTAGTTTGATCGGATTATACAGTCGTTCAGATAGTAACGGGTCACAGGCAGTAACGGGTCAGTTGCTGTTTATCGTCGTGGCAAAAGTCACAGATGCACTTGATCTCCCAAAATCCTTTTGATTCTTGAGAATGAATATGTGTTGTAGATCATGTGCAATTTGTGGCGAGTTCTGGCGGTAATTTCCGATTTAATTCAATTTTTCTGACGGACAGTGGAAACGCATCGGAGGAAAGTAGGTCAACAAAATATGTCAAGTTGCAGATCGGCTGCTGCCAATAAAAAACAGAATAAAGTACACCCAAACTAAGCACTGTAAAATATTAACAAATTATTTATTTTTCAACTCCCAGACCCCCACAAAAGTTAAATTTGACTTATTGTGTAAACATTTAATTTGTTTCGACCTACTTCCGTTGTCAATAGCGGGTCACATGCTTTTGTTGACAGTCGATCGCACGTGCTATCACGGAATGGACAAAAACATGTCAATTGAATTCTAATGATTAGCATACATTGGAAATAATAAAACATAGTAACATTTCATGCCTTCATTGGCAATTTAAGACATAATATAGGTTGAAATTGTTCTCATAGTTTAATTTTCCAACCAGAATTGAATGAAGAGTGAATGTTTTTTTAGACCAACAGTCAAATATTTTCCAGTGGTCGGTAAAATAATTAGATTGGAATGGCTATCAGTTGGAACATTTCTAACTATACAGGGTGCCAGGTTGAAAAATTCTAGCAGTTTGAATTCTTGAGGGACCTGTTGGGGGGGGGGGGGTATCCAAGCCAAATTATTAACCCACCGCTAGGGGTGTGGGAGGGACAGGGACGTGGCTAGATCATGCCATGAACCTCTACTAATGCTAACGCCCGTTTTGAACTGATGGAATATGACCTCTACGGGCGTTAACATTAGTAGAGGTTCATGGCTTGATCTAGGACGTGGTCCGAGGGTCTCCGTTGGTGACGTCCACCTTGGAAGTTCCAATTACCCCCCCCCCCCCCCCCACCACCATTGAACCAGACAAATCTCCCAAAGCCCTGCCCATGGTTTGAAAATTTCATCTAGTGTGTCAAACTTTCCAACTGTTGGAAATGTCTACCCCCCCCCCCCCCCACCTAAGGTTGGAAAATTTCCCAAAATAATCAGAAATAATGGACATTTTCAGACCAAAATTTTGACAAAAAAATTGAAAAATATGCTGCTGTTGGTCTAAAAACAACTTATTCCCCACTATATAATAACTGGTTGGGCATATATACAAATAATTGAGAACAATTTCAACCAATGCGGGTAATTGTGGTGTAATATGCTCTAACTATAAAGTTGTGTTAGACTGGGTCAGGCATGATTTTCTAGCTTGAACATTTTTATCAATGTTGGGGAGGGGAGAGTCACCCCAACACCATACCTGTCACTACGTCCTTGAGGAGGGGTGCAAGGAGGGTGTGATTACCTGGAATCAGGAAGTTGGGTCTCGCCCAAGGGATGACCAGTGCCCATATGAATATGCTAAGGTGCATCCACCAAATGAAGTGCCCAAGCCATATAATCCTCCCCGAGAAAACCACAAAATTAAAAAAATATATAAACACCAAATGATAATTTCGCGTTTTCAATTGTTCCGTTATAAATTGGTCTATCAGTACATTGCATTCTGTGTACAAACGGATAGTGTGCCATGTAACTGCTGTGATAATAACCTGACAGGGATGAATCCAGCAGGCACTTCATGCAGTGCTACATGTAGCTGGCAGCCAGTGGCAGGTCAATTATATTGGGAGGGGGCTGCACAAATTTAAAATTAACACACAACTGAGGGTGGGTTGGGTGCTTGGTGAAAATGGGTATCATGTCAGTGGCGACACACACCCAACACTCACTGTCGTTCGCGACGTCCTTGCTTGTAACATTTACCTTTGTTTTTCTGGATCGGAGCAAAAGGAAAGTAATTGCAAGTCCCAGTTTTGTCGTTGCTTCTTTCTTGATGTATATGTTGAATACAAATGTAATCTAAATTGAATCATGATCCACAAATAAAGCGATAAGTTGACTACATGTAGCTCACAAACCAATGATATTAATTGGATACATGCATATGTCAATCAGATTTGGCACTGGTAAGTGCTGCACATGCATTGCAATGTAATAAATACACCACATTTGGTATTCATGGTCATATAAACATGTAACGGGTAGGCCAAATGAATATGTTGTCAGTTTTGTGTGTGTGTTTGTGTCATTAATTAATTAATTTAGAAACTACAAAACATATAATTACATGTATAAAATCATTGACAATTAAATGTGAGTAAAAAATGTGAGTTAAAGATATATATGTAATTAAATAAGTTATAGGCAATAACAACAAATTTGCCATTCGGGGTGACTCAAGACAGTACAATCCACAATGAATTATAACTGATCCACTTGGGATTTGGGATGTAAGCGCCGAAGGTGCTCGAAATGATCAAATAATCTTGTCCGCCACCTTCTGTTCAGGTAAATTTCCACTTTCCAGTGTTTTATATCAGTTTGTTGCCTTTACCCCTGTTTATCCCATAGAAAGAATGGAGCTGTCCTATCCTGACTGCCAACCATCCACCCCAACTGCTGCCACCTCTGCTCTGATTATATACTAGTATATGTTTGTATTATGAACACAAAACATTCAATCACACACTGTAACACTACTACATATGATTTGTGAGTGAATGCTATTAACTGTACAGAGGGCCATATTATGTTGGGAACAAATGTAATTTGAGTTTGTATCTCCACTATAAAAAAATAATAAAAACATATTTCTCAACTACTAATTTTTCTACAAATTAGTTATTGATCGTGATTCTAAAAGCGCTAATTATCATCATCAAAAACATAGAATTAATTTCCCCGATGATGACGTACACGTGTATCGTCTAGCCTTGGTAATTGTTTTGAACATTGTTTTGTTTACATTCCGATGATGCTGAAATGGAGTTTAATCAGTTTATAGTAAACAAGTTTGTGTTAGATAAAAAACTTTTAATTGGAATAAATACATCTTGCACATGTTATTTGTGGTTTAATAACACACAAACAGCCATCAATTGTGATACATACAGTTCAAATGAAAGGTGACCCTTTACTGCCTGAATTGACCCCTTATTGCCTGGATTTCGTGCTATCTTTGATCGGTTATTTTAAAAAGAAAGAGCAATATTTGTGAACATCACATAAGATGTATGATAGAGCTAGGATTTATGAACAAAATGACATATAAATTTTTATCCATTGTACTTGCATACAGACAGGTGCAGCACAAACATAAAAAGTGACCCTTTACTGCCTGAATGACTGTACCGACATTTGCAAAATAAAGCTTGAGCCTTGATGCTAGTCTAGATGCTAACATTTTGCGATTTTCTTGTTCAGATTTCTAAATTTTCGCACACCGGCCGGAACATGGTCGGCCCGGTGTGTCATTGTCCCTCACCCGTGGCCAATACAAAACAGCTAGTTTGTTTAAGAAAACAATATTTGGTAACTCTTGTGGACTGAAATGGTCATTAGTTGGAGAATATTCAAACCTAAGGGGGAGTATGATATTTGGAATTTCCAACACTAGGAAAGCTTCAGTTGAAGCCAGTCTAGATGCTAGGATTTTGCGATTTTCTTGTTTAGTTTTCAGAATTTTCTGGTCCTGGTTTCTTGTGCGTAGTCGTGTGCATTTGTCTGGAGTTAGACCACTAGATGTTAGGATTTATGCACTTTTCAGGTCAAAATATCTTAATGTTCTCATATCGGGTATATAGAACAATAGTTTGTGAATATATATTATATTATAGGACTGTGCACTGAGGTACAAGGGGTGCAAATAAAATTATGCAAAACTTGTGTTTGGTCTGATTCTGATTCAAGGGGGTGCAGTTATAATTTCCCAAGGTGGACGCACCAACGGAGATATGCCAATATTGGTCTAAAAACAATACCCCCCCCCCCCAATAAATTGTTTGAAAATCAAACTACAAGAACACTTTCAACCTATTGTTGGTGCGAACTTTCCAACTAATGTTGTGTCAGTTATGAAATTTCCAACTGTTGAAACATTTGAAGAAAGTTGGGGGGACTAGACTAGACTGAAACTATCGAATTTGAACTATTTTCGATGAAAACGATGGCCGCCGATCGCAGCCTTTTAGGCTTGATTTTTGCTGTAACTTAGTCATTTGGGTGATTCAACGGTAACTGAGCAATTTGAGTATCCGGGTACATCATAAATACAAACTGTGGTGTATGATAGGGCACATTATGTGTAGTTAGTCAGAAATATTCGAGAAATGTGGTTGGTAAAAATTATTTGCTGATTATTTTCTCATTTTGTCTGTTTTAGACCGTTAGTGTAACCCAGAAACGTCATTACATTAACGCACTTTATCATCATTTCAAGCAGGCAACGCATGTATAGTTACGAAGATATGGCCATTTATTATGGTTATTATGGTACCTTGGCAACTTCGCAATGTTCGGAGTGACGGGGAGGTTATATAGTTCTGAAAATAGAAGCTTCATCTGAATTTTCGAGGCACAAACATGTGTATTTTTTCGCCCATTCTTCGGAACACTTCTTGAATATTCTCGGACGTAACCACTTTCATGGGGAATAATGATTCATATTATATTAAACACCCACGAAGAATAAATCGATGGAATGGGAGATTCATTGTGTTATATATTTCGGATAACTCAGCTGATAATCCTTAGTGTTAGTGTAATGACGATTTTGTTAGTGTAATGACGCACCGTTAGTGTAATGAGGTTATTACGCCACACCGTGGTGTTGCTTGGTACGCAGATTTTCATATTCTGTGGTCGATCGATAATCCACTGGGCGACTGTATTATTATGGTTATTTCGTACTGAGTATAAATCGTACCGATAGAGTCACGATAGTACAACAAAGATTAGCACATGTGTTTACGTCACCGGTGTACTTGTGGGGGCATGTTTCTATTATGAAGGTTCGCTATCCCGAAGGTCCGCTATTCCGAAGGTTCTCTATTCCGAAGGTTTTTGTTATTTTTAGGTTAATTCTATATTCTAAAGTATTGAGACTAATTTGAGAGGGTTCATTATCACAAAGATTCTTTTTACGGAGTGTGCGCTCACATCCGAACTAATCCTGCGCGCATACCGATACAGATACAGGAGGAAATAACTTAACTTAGAACATTAAATGTGATTTTGTTTTGTTTTCGCGGGTTTTCTTGAGATTTAATGTAATTACGTGGGCCCATACTTTTGAATTCTTGGCATATAATATGAATGTTGTGGTATATTGTGGACCCTCCCGCATTGGGACATGACACAGGTACAGTTGACTTAAGTGATGTTCTGTGTGGGCTCCAATTTGGAGTTCAATATTTTAAGGGCCAAATTTAGGATTTTATGGGCCCATACATTTGAACTCTGGGCATATAATATGAATATTGGGGGCATGTCTCTATTCCGAAGGTTCACTATCCA
Source organism: Siphonodentalium dalli (assembly GCA_032622095.1). Lineage (NCBI taxonomy): Eukaryota > Metazoa > Mollusca > Scaphopoda > Gadilida > Siphonodentaliidae > Siphonodentalium > Siphonodentalium dalli. The sequence continues at coordinate 187,015,820 of CP136061.1, read as the reverse complement.
GAATGTCCACTATTCCGAAATTTCTCTGAATGTTCGCTATTCCGAAGGTTCACCAATCAGAAGGTTCGTTATTCCGAAGGTTCTGTGTTCCGAAGGTTTTTGTTATTTTAAGGTTAATTCTATATTCTAAAGTATTGGGAGGGTTCATTATCACGAAGATTCTTTTTATGAAGGAAATAACTTAAAACATTAAATGTGATTTTGTTTTGTTTTCGCGGGTTTTCTTGAATTTAATGTCATTACGTATGACTTTATTTCTCATTAAATATTCACGCCAAGCAGCCCACACAATTGCTATGTTTCCATGCGATTTAATGTCATTACGTGTGACCTAATATCTCAATAATCTGAGGCAAGAGTACGCCTACTAAAGGCGAATTATAACAGTGGGGCTATAACGCTCAATGAATACTGGGAACTATAACAAACTGCGCAGCAGAATATCGCTGATTAAACGAGTATGAGATGAGCCTAACTGCAATTGTGACTTTGTTTAAAGGCCCACTTAATTTTCGAGTCATTCATTTTTGTTATAGTATATACGGTTTTAATAACAATTTATGCCATAAAAATTTGAATAAATTACTATAATTCATCACCATTTGAAACGCAGAATCCTTCTATCTCCTAGTTTGAAACACCTTTAAAATACCGCGACAAGTCGTGCGTCGTATATCTAGCAATTAGCAACTAACATGTCTCTTCGGCTTTCCATAGATTTCAACGTAATTTGATACTTATGGGTATTTGTGTCCGGGAAGTGTTTTGGACGGGTCAAATCGTGAGCCCGACCTGACCTTGACCTTTAAAACTGTCAATGCTAGGTCAATTTGGGTAAAACGGACAAATTTGATACCTAGGGATACTTTTGTCACGGGAGTGTTTTGAACGGGTCAAATCGTGACATCGGCGTGACCTTGACCTTCAATGTGGTCAATCAAAGGTCAAATCGGGTAAAACGAATGGATTTCGATGAAATTTGATACCTATGGATACTTTTGTCGGGGGAGTGTTTTGGACGGGTCAAATCATGACTCCGACATTACCTTGACCTTCAAAATTGTTAATTAAAGGTCAAGTGGGGTAAAACGGACGGATTTCGACGAAATTTGATACCTAGTGGTACTTTTCTCCGGGTGGGGGTGTTTTGGACGGGTCAAATCATGACACTGACCTGACCTTGACTTTCGAAATAGTCAATTGAAGGTCAAATCGCGCCTTTCGACGGAAATCAGATGGGAAACATCCCGGACGAAGTCGGGCCCTTCAGCTTGTGTAATAAAGAAGACAGTTTGAAGAAAGTAATGTATAACACGAGAAACGGGAAAACTTGAAATATAGAAGTATGCAAATTTCCCACATAAAATTTGAAAGCTAGTTTATAGAATAATTGTATTATAATTTATATTTATGGCTAATAATATGATCTTGGTGGCGTTACCATTTCTGACTATGGTTTTCTTGTATCCTCCTGTTGGACAGTAGATGGCTGATGAAATGGCCATGCGACACCAGTGGTGCATGTACATATTATACGATACCTATTATAACCATAGATATATGTTTTTGGGGTAAGTGCGGACATTATGATGAACGGAGAGGTATATTGCTGTCAGATGTGCAACAAGCCCGTAGCTAATCCGATCCTTCTACTGGTGGTCAGTGGTCGCTATTGACCATCAGTAGAAGGCTTTGATTTGGATTATCCCGTAGCCAGCTTTTATGGTGGGCGGTTGCGAATCTGATGCCGAATTTGCGTAGTGTAGAGTAAGAGGTTGTGCGTGTGACCCCATCCTGCGGATTGGGTCCGGTGATCTTCTCAAGGGGCCCTGGGAAAATATGTGTATACTCGGTGCACCGAGAGCTATTCTGGGCCTCAATTTCGAATCTCTAATTGAGAAAAACAACGATCAGTTTAAGGTGCCAATATAGAAGCTAAATTCCTGGGCGGCCTCCATCGGGGAACATTGTGAAAATTCACTGCTTTGATATGATTCTGGAGCCCATCAGTGTCAATTTCGATTTTCTATAGTGCGCGAAATAAGGGGCCCGGTGTGGGCCTTCCCTGTAATTTTTGTTGTAAATATCAAAGCTCTGACAGCTATTCCGGACGCCATATGAAGCGTCAACTTCGAGTTTCTAACTCAGGAAAAATATATAGAAGTTTAAAGGAGACCAGGGTTTCACGTTCTAAACTTATGAGTGTTCGCGCGAGTTACTTCATGCGGATTGCCTTCTCCCTTAAAGTGCTGAAAAATACTTTGAGCTTCCACCCCTCCCCTCTCCAACACAAATCTGGTGATGAAAGGGAACAACTGGATAGATAATTGCGGAGACACCCCAACCTTCCCACAATTTATTGCCGTCCCTGCCCGTCAAACACAAGTTAATTGTTACATGTATGTATCTTCGAGGGTGGGGATAATTTTCCCGGGTATAGGTTGTCATAACATTTGCTCGCCACCTCCTCACGTAAACAGTGATGGGCGAAATCAGATACAGCTCAGGATATTTTGGTCCAAGAAATCTTATGAAGATACAGTCGAATTATTATGTGTGTTATATGAAAATGACAACACTCTTCTCTTTATTCGAATTTTAAATGACAACTTGGAACTAGGTATATTAGCAACTAACCCGAATTGTTTCTGACCGCAGAAGGACCATGGCGCTGTTATGTGGTGTAAATACCAGGTGCCCATAGTTGGGCCGTGTACTCAGCTGCCTATATGTATATCATGCACATTGTCTGTAGTATATCATGGAATCATAGGATGTCCATATGTACTTTAGGCTATGGACACATCGGGCAGTTATGCCACGTATCCACCTACACATATAGATATTGGACCAATGTCCTATATAAAGATCATGGGTGGTGGTCCCTTTGAGTATTTCATGCACCAATGTCACCATGCTGCAGACTGGCCATGGACCGAGGGTCATATATGTCGGTTATGGGACCAGGTCGATAAAGGTATGGTATGACACTGTTCCCAAGAATGAGCAGGTGACTATACGTAGGACATAAAAGTTTATGGACCCAGCCCCGTATACATGGTATATCTACGTCATGGGCCGAGAAAAGTATGTTGACGATGCCTTTGCGGAAAGAAAAATAATTGTTTTCATCGACAAAATGCTAATTGGTGCAGTTTAGTTTGTTAAAATTGCCATAATAGCAGTCATATGTACGTTTTTCGATTCGGGTATGTCCCTATATAGCAACCGTTATCACCCTTGTGGGTAAGAAATATGGTAATTTTCCTGTCTGATCCACACTGACAACAACTATTATAATTGTTTTCACCATAAAAATGATACATGGCGTATTTTAGTTTGTTAAAACTGCCATAATATTAGTCATATGTGCTTTTATTCGATGTTAATTGGGCAGTTGCCTAGCAACAGTTGCTAAGGAAGGACTTGCCGCCATTACCTCCATATCTGAAAATGATGAGTTGTGCACGAGGAACATATATGCCAAGTTTCATGATTGTATCACATTTTGCACAATTGTTACACCATGCGCCTGGACTATAATGAAAACACGTTATTACACCAACGCAGCGTCATTACATTAACGCAAACAGCGTTAGTGTAATGACGCGTTAGTGTAATGACGATTTCGCGTTCATCATGTGATAACATTTTTGAATATCGACAACCAAACCAATCAACTAGTTTATGAACACGCTTACCTCAGACGCTTTTATCAAAGCTGTTTAATGTTCAGTCAATGCATATAGTATTTTAGTGTTCCGCGTTAGTGTAATGACGGTGAATAAATATACGGTACAAAATCCGGCGACGATTCAAATGTTAATTTCCGTGAGAATTTCACGAATACTCAGGAAACATATTTTTGTATTGTTAACATGGAAGTTTCCGTTCACGTTGCGACAGATGTTATATACAACTGACACCAAGGGGAAACGTGGCAACCCATTTTAGGCTCGCGTTAGTGTAATGATTCTAGATCATGGGACAACGTTTTGGGGACAAATAAATAGCTTTTTGTAGGATGCTTCTCTGGTATCTCTGTATAATTTTGGTGGCATTAGATTCCTTGCAAAATTCCACACCAGAAGGTGGATTTCAGTTTTGAATACACATTCACCAGTGCATAAGTAAAATCAGAGAAATTGGGCGTGTCTGCTCTGGGACATGCAGTTTCGTGGTATCTTGCCGGTTATCGTCATGCCTAAAGTTACCCTCACACCATAGCGATCACCAGTTGCGTATGGTTGCGAATAAAAAATAGTGGTCATAAGTTCCGAACGCAACTCACACGCAACTAATAAGTTTTATAGGCTTGAAGTACGCAACAAGCACGCAGGTGATCACAGACACACGCAGACACACGCAGAGTAAGTTTGGAAATTTTGAACATGTTCAATAATTCTCTGCGAATGCCTGCGATCAATTTATACGCAACAGGGACGCAACAGGTACGCTACGCACGCAACACGATCGCAACAGGTACGCAACTCATAAGTTATGAACGCAGGTGATCGCAGGTCCAAATTTGAGGTATCTGGCCAGGTTTTGGTACCGTACATGTTGCGAATGTGTTGCGTACCTGTTGCGATCATTTTGCGATCGTGTTGCGTGCCTGTTGCGATCATGTTGCGTGTGTAGCGTACCCCAAACCTATTGTGCTTATTCCCAGCGTATCCCCAACCTATGCCCTGCGTATCCAACCTATTAGTTGCGTGTGAGTTGCGTGTTAGTTGCGTACTACATGCGTGTTGAGAAATGGTATAAATAAACTTTTGGGGTCACTTTTATCTGATTTCTTGGTAGCTTTCCACATGTTGACTCTTCGATGACCAAATCAGTACTGAAGAAAATAATGAATCGGCAATTTTTATAGGTTTTTATCACGTGACAGATATTCGCAAATACCACGCAACTAGCACGCAGGTCAAACGCAACTTGTAAGTTTTGAACGCAACTCAAACGCAACTCGTAAGTTCTGCACACAACTCACACGCAACTCGCACGCAACCCACACGCAACCCACATGCAACCCACACGCAACTCACACGCAACCCATAGGTCGAATAGGTTACAAATTGACAAAATTGTTGATTTCGCTTGCGTTTGGTGCGGTATACAAATATTTTTTACACGCAACTCATAGGTTTCAGCACACGCTATGGTGTGAGGGTACCTTAAGACCCATACCGGAGTATGGTAATCACTTAATTTTGGTACCTAAACAATATCTGGATTCTCAGTTTTAATATGATGGCCATTTTACTTGCTCGTGATGAGCAGTGCTTGTCTTGTGGTGAATTGTGCCCATTGGACAGTGTTTTGCTCAGTTACCGTAGAATCACCCATTTTGGCGTTATCTTTATATCAAATATCTTTCATTTGATAGATCCCAAATAGCATATATGCATGTTTGTGTAACTTGTCACAACCAAAGTAGTCCACGAGCCAGGCTCCCCAAAAATGGAAAATGGTACCAATTTGGTGGGCAAATTCTACAAAAAGTTTTTATTTCTCAAAGTTCATAATCTGAAGTTTATGTCAGTGCTGGGGCACACTGGGGCAGTGTAGCTTAGTGTTGAAAACGGTCTATACCAAGAAAGTTTAATGCAGTAACTCTATCTTGGCATTGATATTGGGTGCTACCATTGGTGGGCTTTCATTTGACACTGGATATTTTACATCTAGAGGTCAAGGTCATATACAAATGTCAAGGTCATTGACCAAAATATTAGACTTTTTCATATCGGGTCAGGGGGGGGGGTCTGCAAAAAAATTCCGTATATAGGGCCGGGGTGGGTGGGTAGATCAGAGGCGGAAAAAAGGGTGCTTGTAATTTTTTTCCAAAATGGGTTTTTTTCAAACAATTTACAAGTACTGACCATGTAATGTTGTTTGTAAGCATGTTAGTACCATGATTGTTGGTATAGGGCTATATAGGCAGTTAAAGTGACTCTTTAGCCTCAGATTTAGCAACATTCTGGATTTCACAGTGTCCCGGACCACTTCACAGTGGACCACCGTATTAACGTTCAGGAAACTTATGATCAACGGAAGAAATATTTAGTAACAAAATTAATATATTACCCAGTTGTATTCTCTGAATAAAAGTAATAAAACAAAAAAACTCTTATCACAAATTGGATACTACATGGTGAATACCCAATGATGACTACTAGTAGATATCATTAACCTGATTTTTGCATAACATGAAATTGAAAAGGGTATCTCATAAGTTTCTAATGTCTGAAATACTGTCTTGTTCTGGCATGTAATCAAATTAATTTCTTCTGGTTATTTCTCATCTTGAATGATTGCTGGTAATGTTAATTTGCAACAATTATCCAAATAAAACTGAATTGGTTATGATGAATGACATTACTGTTTACTGCTCAGACAATCCCAAATGAAGGTGACGCTATTTCCGAACTTCATCTGGGAGCTTTACTGCTCAACAAGACGAAAATACTAATTGTATAATGTTATCACTTACAAATAGATGAACTGAAATAATGTGATGCATTCAGATGCATTGAGAAAGGACATTCAATTCTTCATTCTGGTCTATCACCCTACCAAACCACATCAAAATTTGACAACCGACACTTAACTTATATTGCAAAATCTTTGTATGGACTGAATTTCATAAAGTCGAACAGGGCCCATAACTCAGGTAGGCATTGGTGGTCACAACCCGCGATATTATGCATATTCGTCCCCCATTTATGGTCCGTCACCATGCCATTGGGCATCAAATATGACAACTGACTCTTGAGTTAAAATTCAAAATGTTTGTACGGACAGACGGCTCGAGACGTCAACTATATACCCGCCGACTAATATCGGGCAGTATAATAACCATATATCTATGTGTATACCTAACCAAAAAACAATTCCCCTCCCCACCCCATCCCATTGGATAAGACTAAAGAGTTCTTTGATCATGCACATATAATTGTGGAACCCCTGACCTGTTTACCACTATTTACACTGGCCAGTGTTCTCTGTCAGACACAACACACTCGATATATTAAGGCTATAATGGGGTCTAGGGCAATTTGTGACATATAGTGTACCTATATACACAATGCTTAATTAATATTGTTGTTAGATACTGAAAACAACAGGAAACACATGGAAATACAGTATATTTTTCGTTTTTCTGATCTGTGTTTACCAATTAGTAAGGCAGTTAACACAGTTATTGAAGAACGGCTAAAAAAAAACCTCTGAAATTTTGATAAAAACATGAGAAACAGGGGGTGGGTCCCCAAAATTTTGGAGGAAAAAAATATTTTTTTTGCAAAAATAGGGTGGTGGGTTCCTCGAGGTCGGAAAAAAACCTTTTTGGGCCCTATATGTGCAATTTTTTTCCAGACCCCCCCCCCCCCCCCCCCCCCTGATCGTGTCATACATTTTCTACCCACTGAGTTTATATATCAGTTTTGAATACGTTATCTTTACTCGGAATTAATCTAGAGCATATAGTGCAGCGGCCAAATCGAAAAAGAGCTCTAGTTTTCGAGATACCCCTACCCACAGTAGAACAAGAAAACCATAGTCAGAAATGGTAACGCCACCAAGATCATATTATTAGCCATAAATATAAATTATAATATAATTATAATATAAAATATTATTCATTAGTTAGCGCTAATATAGGCGCTAACTAATGACTTGTTAAATACCATCTAATAAATATTCATCTTATTCACAACTTTAAGGAGTCCTTCTGGCACACGAGAATATTTATCGCCGTTTGATTTGCACCAAGTGAACTCGGCGCATATATAATTGATAGAACTGACCTTTATTATGATGATCGTGTCGTTATTTGTTTAAGATATACGTATCAATTGACTTATACGCACCCGTTCCCTATTAAAATATATATATATCGCCCATTTTAGAGGAACTCCGCGAATTCGGGGACTTCCGCAAAGTGATCTCCACAAATCGGGACCTACTGCAAATCGTCGCACCCAATGCAATTTGTAAACAAATACGATTGACATGCGTTTTAACGAGGTGAGCTTTAATTAAACGAAAGAAGCATTCTACATAAACTATTTGTCATGGACTCAGCCAGTGTGCCATATATATGTGTCAACTAAGGTCGCTTTGCGTGGTAAAAGTGAAAAGTGAAAGTGGAAAATGCTATTGAAAATGAAAGTAGCCTAAAATTTTGGGAAATTCCGCGGCAGATTGCAGTGAATCTATACTATTGGAAGTGAATGTACAATTCCTGGAATTCTATCAGATATCCCGACTCTGCTCGTTTTCGTGATCATAGGTTATATAGGCCCTATATGACCACGAAAACGAGTCGAGTCGCGATACATCCATCGGTACAAACACATTGTGTATACGATACAATTTTGACTTGATGACCAGAAAATAAAAGATGGCGGTTAATCCAAGTCTCCAACAGAACAGGCATGCGCGCTCCAATTAAAATTACCCATAATTCACTTCACTACATAGGGTTCCCAAAGGGTTATACATTATTTTCAGGCTATCAGAGTATTTATATTTTCAACAACATATTATTACACCGGTGACTTTAAGTTTACAATTTCAGCCTGTTCTGACCCTATGGATACGATTTATGATATTTTCAAAAACGTATTATACACCGGTGCCGTTAACTTTACAATTTCAGCATATACGTGATTCTATTGGTACGATTGAGTAAGGTACAAAAAAAAATATCCAAGAATATATTTCTCCATTCGACCATGAGTCTATACAGATCTGTACACTAGTGTCCACCCACTTCGTGGCGATAATAAGACCCTACACTCCGATTAGCAGACAAACCAAGAAAACCATAGTCAGAAATGGTAACGCCACCAAGATCATATTATTAGCCATAAATATAAATTATAATACAATTATTCTATAAACTAGCTTTCAAATTTTATGTGGGAAATTTGCATACTTCTATATTTCAAGTTTTCCCGTTTCTCGTGTTATACATTACTTTCTTCAAACTGTCTTCTTTATTACACAAGCTGATGGGCCCGACTTCGTCCGGGATGTTTCCCATCTGATTTCCGGCGAAAGGCGCGATTTGACCTTCAATTGACTATTTCGAAAGTCAAGGTCAGGTCAGGGTCATGATTTGACCCGTCCAAAACACCCCCACTCGGAGAAAAGTACCACTAGGTATCAAATTTCGTCGAAATCCGTCCGTTTTACCCAACTTGACCTTTAATTAACAATTTTGAAGGTCAAGGTAAGGTCGGAGTCATGATTTGACCCGTCCAAAACACTCCCCCGACAAAAGTATCCATAGGTATCAAATTTCGTCGAAATCCATCCGTTTTACCCGATTTGACCTTTGATTGACCACATTGAAGGTCAAGGTCATGCCGATGTCACGATTTGACCCGTTCAAAACATTCCCCGGACAAAAGTATCCCTAGGTATCAAATTTCGCCGAAATTTGTCCGTTTTACCCAAATTGACCTTGCATTGACAGTTTTAAAGGTCAAGGTCAGGTCGGGCTCACGATTTGACCCGTCCAAAACACTTCCCGGACACAAATACCCATAAGTATCAAATTACGTTGAAATCTATGGAAAGCCGAAGAGGACATGTTAGTTGCTAATTGCTAGATATACGACGCACGACTTGTCGCGGTATTTTAAAGGTGTTTCAAACTAGGAGATAGAAGGATTCTGCGTTTCAAATGGTGATTAATTATAGTAATTTATTCAAATTTTATGACATAAATTGTTATTAAAACCGTATATACTATAACAAAAAAGAATGACTCGAAAATTAAGTGGGCCTTAAAACAAAGTCACAATTGCAGTTAGGCTCATCTCATACTCGTTTAATCAGCGATATTCTGCTGCGCAGTTTGTTATAGTTCCCAGTATTCATTGAGCGTTATAGCCCCACTGTTATAATTCGCCTTTAGCAGGCGTACTCTTGCCTCAGATTATTGAGATATTAGGTCACACGTAATGACATTAAATCGCATGGAAACATAGCAATTGTGTGGGCTGCTTGGCGTGAATATTTAATGAGAAATAAAGTCATACCTAATGACATTAAACTCAAGAAAACCCGCGAAAAAAAAAATCACATTTAATGTTTTAAGTTATTTCCTTCATAAAAATAATCTTCGTGATAATGAACCCTCCCAATACTTTAGAATATAGAATTAACCTTAAAATAACAAAAACCTTCGGAATACAGAACCTTCGGAATAACGAACCTTCTGATTGGTGAACCTTCGGAATAGCGAACATTCAGAGAAATTTCGGAATAGTGGACATTCTGGATAGTGAACCTTCGGAATAGAGACATGCCCCCAATATTCATATTATATGCCCAGAGTTCAAAGGTATGGGCCCATAACATCCTAAATTTGGCCCTTAAAATATTGAACTCCAAATTGGAGCCCACACAGAACATCACTTAAGTCAACTGTACCTGTGTCATGTCCCAATGCGGGAGGGTCCACAATATACCACAACATTCATATTATATGCCAAGAATTCAAAAGTATGGGCCCACGTAATGACATTAAATCTCAAGAAAACCCGCGAAAACAAAACAAAATCACATTTAATGTTCTAAGTTAAGTTATTTCCTCCTGTATCTGTATCGGTATGCGCGCAGGATCAGTTCGGGTGTGAGCGCACACTCCGTAAAAAGAATCTTTGTGATAATGAACCCTCTCAAATTAGTCTCAATACTTTAGAATATAGAATTAACCTAAAAATAACAAAAACCTTCGGAATAGAGAAACTTCGGAATAGCGGACCTTCGGGATAGCGAACCTTCATCATAGAAACATGCCCCCACAAGTAAACCGGTGACGTAAACACATGTGCTAATCTTTGTTGTACTATCGTGACTCTATCGCTACGATTTATACTCAGTACGAAATAACCATAATAATACAGTCGCCCAGTGGATTATCGATCGACGTCATAATATGAAAATCTGCGTACCAAGCAACACCACGGTGTGGCGTAACACGTTAAAACTAACTTGTTTTAAAGGAGAAATATATACTCTTTACGAAAATGATAGTGAAAAATAACGGAATTGGTGGTGGCTATTCTCAAATTGACGATGAACGATACCCACCAGTGACTTTTCCCAGAAATTAACGATTTTGGTAAAGTGAGCCCTGCGGCTATGTCCAAAGTTATTTGCCCACATTGTTGGTGTTAAAATGACTACAGCATACCATATTTGTACATGATATGCAAGAAGTGTTGGTTAATTTGGATTTTCGTGCCATTTGGAGCCGAAACATTTATTTTTTGTTGAAAAATCGCTCTTTTTCAAAACAATTATATTTTTCGAACATTATCTTTCAAACGTATATTGCAATAATATTGAAATATTTAGTTCATATGGTGTACTAGTTATCTAACAAGCATATGAAGAAATAAGTTAACAACAAGTTTGAACGGTTTGCGAGATATTGGATTTTAGCTACCCCTCCCCCAAACACGTTTCTGGTCGAAAAAAGTACATATTTTTGATAATGACATTATAAACATTTTCGAATTGATCTGAATCGGACCCAATATGAATCTTGTACTGAAAGTCTTGTCCAGAGATGCCGTTTAATCGATTACAGATGTGTTCAGGCTTTCAGACCCCCAGTTACAACAACAACAATGATTTTATTGATAACAGGTAATTTTGCATGCATTAACATCGATGTTAACTACTAAAACCTTTGTTATAAACAACATGTGACCAACTATATAATTCACATGGCTCAGTAGTTATCTGGACATCACAAGTAGAAAGAATTTGACAGAAATTGAAACATAACGGAATAGGTGGTGGCTATTGTCATCGACGATGAGCGATATCCTCCAGTGACTTTTTCCAGAAATTAACGATTTGTGTAAAGCGAGCCCTGTGGCTATGTCCTAGCCTATTTGCCCATATTGTTGGGGTTAAAATTACGACATCATACCATACCTCTACATGATATGAAAAAAAGTGTTGGTTATTTTATATTTTCCTGCCATTTGGAGCCAAAACATTTATTTTTTGCTGAAAAATCGCACTTTCTCACAAAAATATTATTTTTCGAACATTATCATTCAAATGGATATTGTTATAATGCCCAAATATTTAATTCTTATAGTGAGACAGTTATCTGCCAAGCATATGCAGAAAGAAGTTAACAGAAATTTAGAACAATTTGCGAAATAATGGATTTTAGCTATCCCTCCCCCAAACACGTTTTTGGTCGAAAAATTACATATTTTTGTTCAGAACTTTACCAAATTTCCCAATTGATCACACTGGGACCCAACGTAATTCTTTTGCTGAAAATTGAGCCCGGGGACATTGCTTAAGACGTTAGTGATTAAAGGCGTGTTCAGGCTTCCAGACCCCAAATTACAACAACATCGCATTTTATTTGCTATTACATACAGTAAGTGTCGCATATCAATCAATCAATCAATAGTTTATTCTCAAAAAACCAATAATGGTATACAGAGATTACAATAATTGGACAGGGGAAGGGGAACCCAGCATGTCCGATGTATAGATGCACAAGTACTCCATTCTCGTTTAAGATTGAAATGCAGTAGTTTGCACTATGGCCAATTGAGTAATCACATTAAAACGTCCCCTCTCTGTCATTGTGGCAAATAGAAAAAGCATATCATTACTTTTTGGAATACAGTGGTCCTAAGACTGAACTTCTATGCGCCATACTGAATGTAATTTTATCAGAAATACTCTTTTTATGTACAGTAACTCAGTCATCGCGAAAATATTAAAATAGTTGATGGGGTTCAGACATTAATCTCGAAAACAAAGCGATTTCCATAACGCTGCCATTTGTTAAAACTTCGTGAAAAGCATTAAAACCCTGCTGAGCGCGAAATATACCACCACCAGATCGTCTGCAATCTCACGGCGACGGGCGTATCAATGACGAAAACAACATTATCTGTGTAGCATTGCGTCCAATCAGCTCCAACGAAACTATGTGTATATCATTGTATCCAATCAGTTCCAACTGGATTACATCCTAATTTTCCCCATACAATCTCTCTCCCAGATAAATTGTATACCTCCGGATAGAACTACCACATACTTATATATCGCATAGTTTCGGCCACAATATATGTTGATATTGAATTCATAATCCCTTCAGTACATGATGTGTTCAAGACTTCAAATAGGGTAGGGGTACATACAACAGTGAACATTTGCCAGCCGCTTGTTGTGGAGTGCCACATGATGCAGACTTTCGGGAACCAACACATATGTATATTCTGATAAAAACTAACCTTCGGTCAAGTCCTCAGTTAATATTGGGGTCATATCATTTCACCGTGTGGTGTCTTCCAAGACTTCAAATACAGTAGGGGTCCTCAAAACTTGGCCTTTCTTATTTTCCAGTCACTTTTCGTTAAGTGCTCATTCTTCCAGAACCCAAATCCACCTATTTACACTGTGTACATCCTTGTACAACTAACTCGTCATTGTCCATACACGCAGTCAATGATGATATCGTTCTAGTCTTAAAATTGGGAAGGGGGTAATACAAACATTGAAAAATCGCATTATTTATTTTTGTAAAGTGTCACTGACTGTCGGGTATTAACCCATCTATAACAATTGTGTATTTCTTTATAGAATAGCCATTTGTCCAGATCGTCGTTTGACCCTGAGGGTATATCCATTCCGTTCGTGGTAGGTTCAATGGTTTACATGGGGTAGGGGTCCCTCAGAATTCGCCTTCATCGTTTGCCATCTGCTTTGTGTAAGGTGCCACGGTGTTCTCGCGAACGGTGGGTTCGCGAGACCATTGCATCTTTTCTGACAGAACAGCCATTCGGCCACAATCTCGGGTAATATGGATAGCTTATGCCTTGAGCTAGTGGTGTGTTCAAGACTTCGAATAGGGATGGAGTCCCCTGAGAGTCAAATTTAGCCCTTTCCTTTGCTGACCACCTGTTGTAAAATGCCATAGGCTTTCGGGAACCATCTCATCCATAACAGATTCGTATTTCCAGATAATAATCCCATTTGTCCACAACTTCAGTTAACATTGAGAGCATATAATTTTGTTAAGACTTCAAGTTGGATAGTGGGTTCCTCAAGACATAGAAAATTCGCCTTCTTGTTTGCCAGCCGCTTTTTGTAAAGTGTTCCAGGATTTCGGGGGAACCAAATCACCCATATATCAATTAATAATTCCATGATAGCAATACCTTTCGATCACACACTCAGCTAAGTATGAGAGCATATAACTTCAGTGCATGCTCCCCCCAAAACAGTGAGTATTCGCCTTTCTCTTTCATCAATAACTTTTTGTAAACTAACCCAGACATTCAAGACCCTGGTATACTATACTCTTTATATAGCGTCCATTTCTCTACACACGCAGTTAATAATAGAAGCACATCCTTTCGGTCCATTGTGTGTCACAAGACTGCAAATGGGGTAGCGTGGCCTAACACATTACATTTCGTATTTGCCAGTCGCCTTTTGTAAAGTGTTCCATGATTTCGAGAACAAAACCACCCAAATTGTAAATAATACATGAGAGCATATAGATTCGGTTCAGTGTGTGCTAAAGAGTTTAGAAGGGTTATGGGTACCCAAAACAGTGAGAGTTCGCCTTCTCTTTGCTAGCCACTTTTTGTAAAGTGCCCCAGACATTAGGAAGCCAGCCAACACACCATCGTGCACTGAAGAGGTATATTTCCTGAATTACATACCATTTGTCCACACCCCAGTTAATAGTGAGAACATGTCCATCCATTAGTGTGTTTAAGACTTTAAATGGGGTAGGGTGCTTAAAGAAAATATTCAGCTTTGGTTATTGCCAGCCGCCTTTTGTAAAGTACCCTATGATTTTGGGAACCAATCTACCCATATAACATGTATATTCCCTGATAGCACTACCTTTCGTTCACACTGTGATTTAATAATAAAAGCATGAATATTCAGCGCTTGGTGTGTTCAAGAGTTTAAATGGGCATATAAAGGGGTCCCACAAAACAACAAATATTCGCCTTTGGAGTTTGCCATCCGATTTTCGTAAAGTGATAAAGGCTTTCGGGATCCAACCAACCCATCCATCAACATCATGTATGCGTCCCTATATTACTATTTTTTACCCACATCCTCAGCTAATATTTACAGCAATCATTTCAGTTCGTGAGTTGTTCAACTTTAACACGTCAATTGTGTAGGGGGACCTAAAACAGCAAATTCGTCTTTCTTATTTATCAGCCACTGTGTGTAAAGCGACACATGCACAAACCCATCCATACAAATTATGTATTCTCTGATAGAACTACATTCCTGTCACACTCTCGGTTAATATAGAGAATTAGAGATCATATAGCTTAATTTCGTATTGCGTTGAAGTCTTTAAATTGGGTAGAGTGTTCTCGAAAAATATAGCAAATTCGCCCTTCATATTTGCCAAGCAAAGTGCCACACTGTTTTGTGAACAAACCCATCCATAAACATTGTATATATTTCCTTATGTAACTGTCCTTTATAATTATATGATTCTTAATATTGAGATCATATTTGTTCAGTTCGTGGTGTGTTCAGGACGTCTAATAGGACGGGGGAGCAACAATGGTTTTGTTCTGTATGATTATGTTAGTCTATATTATGTGTCGTTTAGAACAAATACTTCAGTTGCTCAAAGTCGATACGTGTTAATATAAAATTAATGTCATAAATAAAATATTGTGTTGTTGTTGTAACTGGGGGTTTAATTGGAAACCTGGGGTCATCTAAAACCACGCTCGCGATGTCTACGGATCAGGTTTTCATCACACGAATAATGATTAGATGCTCATTAGAATAATTTAGAAAGGTCTGTGTTGTTATCATAAATATGTAGTTTTTCTACCAAATCGCGTCCGGGGGCGCGGGACCTAATTCCAATATCTTGAAAACCGTTGACAATTTCTGTCAAATTCTTTCTACTTGTGATGTCCAGATAACTACTGAGCCATATGAATTACATAGTTGGTCACGTATTGTTTATAACAAAGGTTTTAGTACTTAACATCGATGTTAATGCATGCAAATTTACCTGTTACAACAAAATAATTGTTGTTGTTGTAACTGGGGGTCTGAAAGCCTGAACACATCTGTAATCGATCAAACGGCATCGCTGGACAACACTTTCAGTACAAGATTCATATTGGGTCCCATTAAGATCAATTCGAAAATGTTTGTAATGTCATTTTCAAAAATATGTATTTTTTTTTTCGACCAAAAACGTGTTTGGGGGAGGGGTAGCTAAAATCCAATATCTCGCAAACCGTTCAAAATTTTTGTTAACTTCTTTCTTCATATGCTTGTCAGATAACTACTACACCATATGGACTAAATATTTCAATATTATTGTAATATCTGTTTGAATGATAATGTTCGAAATATATAATTTTTTTGAAAAAGAGCGATTTTTCAACAAAAATTAAATGTTTCGGCTCCAAATGGCACGAAAATCAAAATTAACCAACACTTCTTGCATATCAGGTACAGATATGGTATGCTGTAGTCATTTTAACACCTACTATGTGGGCCAATAACTTAGGACATAGCCGCAGGGCTCACTTTACCAAAATCGTTAATTTCTGGGAAAAGTCACTGGTGGGTATCGTTCATCGTCGATTTGATAATAGCCACCACCAATTCCGTTATTTTTCACTATCATCTTCGTCTACAGTATATATTTCTCCTTAAAAAAAAGTTGGTTTTAACTTGTTCTACCGTGGGTAGGGGTACCCGACCACTTTTGGCGTTTGGCCGCTGTACTAATACATGTTACTCGGGGAACTGTGTTATTGTTGCAACTGACAAGCCAGTCATGAGATATAGGCCTCTAAACTTTGTGACCATTTTCCAAAATGGGTCAAAATCAGTTATTTCCCCAAGATATCGTGCTTTTGTGTATATTTTAGAGTTATTTACTTATCTGGGGTCCTTTAAGGGTTGAATTGTGAATTTGTTGACTAAAGCATGAAACTTATACAAATATATATGTTGCTTAGTTATAACTTCGCTACATATAATTCATACATAATTACGATTATGACCGTGGCAGCTACAGAGTCAATAATCAATATTACATCGAAGTCACTATATGATTTCATACTTTTACAACCATCCAATATAGTCCAGGAGATATTGGTCGACCTCTGCACCCCACCCCCCCCCCCCCCCACAGGACTTAACTTCACCCCACTATTTTTACATACACCAGGTTTCTTTGATCGCCATTATAGTAAAGATGATAGCAAATGCGGTCTTGTTTTCCGCTCGATTCGTTATGCTAATATACAACCCTTACAAATTAGCCAAAAATCCGACACCAGAATCCAATATGGCGTCCAAGATGGCCGCCGAAATGTGAAAATATGCTATTTTTCTGACATGTTACCACCTTTCGTTTGTCTCTGTGGGAAAATGTTGGCATATTTGCGTTATGTTATACATTTATCATATAGAGGAGTCATTGGCGACCACATGTGGTCCATAATATACATTCATTGTGGGATATTTTTGTCCGATATCACGTTTTCCCAAATACCGGTATAATAGGTCAAAGCCCAATCTACGTCAATAAAGCTATGTAATGTTTCGAATCAATGAATGTTATTGCTATTATAACAACACCCATGCACATATATGTGCAGGAGATACTCAAGTTAGGATTCCTCTTATACCTAAGTTGAGGAATATTTACCCAAATCCAAGATGGCGGCCAAATTCGCCACCAGAAATAAAAAATCGCCGAAAATCGCCGATTTTAACATCAGTGAACATTATTGTCATGAAAACTCCACACCTGCTTACTATTGTGAGTTGGGAACACTTAGGCGAAGAACTTTCCTTGTACCATATCCAAATAAAAGTCCCCCAAATCCAAAATGGCGCCCACAATGGCGGACAGATTTTGAAAAATCACCGAACTTCCCTCATATTCACATCATTGGGCATTATTGTCGAGACAACTCCACCCATGCTTACAATTCAGTTGGAAATACTGAGGTGGAGTAATTACATTACATCTCAAGCAAGAAATTATTTTCCAAATCGAAGATGGCGGCCAAAATGGCGACCGAAATTTGAAAACAAGTCTACATTCCTTTACTTTCTTACGATGGGCGTTATTGTTTCGCGATTTCCACCCACCATTACATGTTGATATGGAATAGTGACATGAAGTATTCATTAGGGTTTGGCAATTGATACTCACAGCCAAGATAGCTACTAAATTGGCGGCTAGAAATTGAAAAGAAATCGATATTTTCACATATTAATTTCAACTTTTTGTCATAATATCGGTATGTATGGACGAAACTGTACATAAACCATCTACTAGTTCAACTTAAATGTGTCAAAATGCATAACATAGCTCGCATCCTTCTGGAAAGATGAAAAACCACAATTAATATCGCGATGTGGCATTTCGAAATCCAGTCTCCACTTAGCGCCGATAATGGCCGTAAGCGTAGGTGCGCCGAATAGTTATATTAGAACAATTACCTGATAACAGATTCTGATTTGTCACGTCACGTCCATAATTATCTGGACCAGCTTCCATTTCTTTGTCTGATAAATCTAGGTCGCTCACACCGACAAAGTATTCACCACTCCCTGGGAGTAGCTTACGATTTTAAATATTTGCTAAATATGATATTTGTGCGTCATCTTGAAGGCTTATGGCCGATGAGTATACAATCTTACAGAAGGTCATCTATATGTATGTGTCTAATACCCCATAGGATAACGACATGTACACATGGCGAACCAGTTAGCTATTCACTTCTCAATAGATGGTTCGTCAACTCACAAACTCAGCGAACGCATTGACATATGTGGACAACTTCGACAGTGTTTCGAAGGTTGTTAGCTGTCTCATTTCCTTGGACAGATGTCTATCTGCTAAGGAGAAGACCCTAGTGTACAGACTACCCACATTTCTTGACCATTATCCGAAGCAAACTGTGTGACGCCCCGCAGTTGTCTCGTCGAATATCTCCCAGCAGAGAAGAACAATGCTCGCGGTGCTAGTTTGTGAACATACGCCATGATAGTGGGAATGAAATGGGCCACTGTATACACCACCCCTACACCTGATGCATGTTTAAGATATCGAAAGTCATGCGTGTCGGTTTTATTTGGTGTGGTAAGATTGTATTTCCACATCCGTTTCGAAGCCTTTCTGATTCAACTACGTACACTTTTGTCTGGATAATACTATGCTAGCCTCCCTCAAAACAGTCGGATGGACTAAAGGATAATGTCTTTATAGCATGAATGTATGCGTGTTTTGTTATCCTATCTCGGGGTTAGTGTCAGTAGGTGGGCGGTATTATTCAAGAAAATGTCAGGAACTGTGGTGCATTTATTTCACTATGTATTTAAAGAACAATTTACAGTCTCGATGACAATGGCTGTGGGCGTTCGGGAACGCGACCTTTATGATCATATAGCTTTATATATATAACTTTAGAATATAGTAGTTAATGTCTCATGCAGGAAAATGGTCACAATGGTGATGTTACCAAGAAATCACTTGGTGTACCAACGTTTGTTGAACTGAATGCAAGAGTTCATCAACGTAACATTCCTCTGGATGTTCTTCGCGTTGAACATTTCACCCTTTTGTTGATGGCATTTGTACTTTCTTGAACCATACCACCCCGCGTGAGTATGACATATCAACCAACTATCAAAGGTATCGCCTTTAAGACTACACCCCAGTCTTGGTGGGGCTTATACAGCATACTCCTGGTCCAGTTGTTTAAGAACGGCTTCCAAACGGATGGGAACATAAATCTTAGCATACAAGGAAAGCAAAGCCACACATGAGATCATGTCTGAATCTAAAACATAACAAAATAAGGGGCGGTGCAGTCATGGTCCAATTTCATTTCCACTATCGTGACACATACCCACAAACTAGCACCGTGCGTATTGTTATCATCTGCTTGGATCTGTACGCCGAGACGATTGCTGGACGCCAACAAGCTTGTTCTTATGATCATGTTCAAGGAGTTTGGGTATATTATGCATTATGGTCTTCTACGCCTTAGCAGAAATGCATCCGTCAAATGTCGGGCTTTCAACATTCGAAGCCATATACAGAA
This sequence comes from Siphonodentalium dalli, assembly GCA_032622095.1. Lineage (NCBI taxonomy): Eukaryota > Metazoa > Mollusca > Scaphopoda > Gadilida > Siphonodentaliidae > Siphonodentalium > Siphonodentalium dalli. The sequence continues at coordinate 186,995,679 of CP136061.1, read as the reverse complement.
GTTGTCCGGGTACGTCAGTGCATTAGATGAGTATGTGAATTGATGAACCATATATTGAGAAGTGAATGTTTTGGAAGATCACCAGGTGTACACGTTGTTATCCCAATTAGGTCACCAAAGCTGACAATATGCAGATAGATCCTTCTGAAAGCTAGTATACGCATCGACCGAATACCTTTATAGTGTATCGCACAAGATGACGCATATACCCCATATGTAGCATCTGAATTATACCATAAGCTATACCACGAATGAAGCTCGCTAAGAATTCCAAGCTATCGAAACAAACACGTGAGCTGGACATCGGCATATGTATTGTTTGAAACATTCCGATTAGTGGCACCCTTCTACAAAGAAGAGCAGTGAACTGTTGTTGTGAGTGAGATAGATTAATCTGACGAAGAGACGGAAACGAGATAATGCTGAATGTGGCAATTCAGAATAAGCTCAGGTAGTGTTGTTTTGATTCTTGGAAGTCATAATATGACTATTCGGCGCACCTATATACGGTAAAAATTACGGTTACGGCCAGTATGACCCTTAGTGGAGAATGGATTTTGAAATGCCATATCGCGATTGTGGGTTTTCATCCTTCCAAAAGGCTACGACTTACATTGGAACTAATAGATGGCGTATATTATGTACCGTTTCGTTTATACAAATCAATATTATGACAAAAAGTTGAAATTAGTATGTGATAATATCGGCTTCTTTTCAATTTCTGCCCGCCAGTTTGGCCGCCATATTGACTGTGAGTATGACTTGCCAAACCCTAATCAATATTTCATACATATCAACATGTAATGGTGGGTAGAAATCGCGAAACAATAACGCCCATCCTAAGAAAGTAAAGGAATGTAGGCGTGTTTTCAAATTTCGATCGCCATCTTCGATTTGGAAAACCATTTCCTGTACGAGATGTAAGGTAATTATTTCATCTCAGTATTTCCAACTCAACTGTACGCATGGATGGAGTTGTCTCGACAATAATGCCCAATGATGTGAATATGAGGAAATTCGGTGATTTTTCAAAATCTGTCCGCCATTGTGGGCGCCATTTTGGATTTGGGGGACTTTTATTTGGATATGGTACAAGGGAAGTTCTTCGCCTAAGTGTTCCCAACTTACAATAGTAAGCAGGTGTGGAGTTGTCATGACAATAATGCTCACTGATGTTAAAATCGGAAATTTTCGGCGATTTTTTATTTCTGGTGGCCATTTTGGCCGCCATCTTGGATTTGGGTAAATATTCCTCAACTCAGGTATAAGAGGAATCCTAGCTCGAGTATCTCCTGCAAATATATATGCATGGGTGTTGTTATAATAGCAATAACATTCATTGATTCGAAACATAACATCGCGTTACGTAGATTCGGCTTTGACCTATGATACCGGCATTTGGGAAAACGTGATATCGGACAAAAAGATCCCGCAATGAATGCATAGTATGATCCCCATGTGTTCGCCATGCAATGACTCCTCTATATGATAAATGTATAACATGACGCAAAAATTCTAACATTTTCCCACAGAGACAAACGAAAGGTGGTAACATGTCAGAAAAATAGCATATTTTCACATTTCGGCGGCCATCTTGGCCGCCATATTGGATTTTTGTGTCGGCTTTTTGGCTAATTTGTAAGGGTTGTGTATTAGCATAACGAATCGAGCGGACAACAAGACCGCGTGTGCTATCATCTTTACTATAATGGCGATCAAAGAGACCTGGTGCATTTAAAAAAAATGGCCGCCATGATGGACGCCATCTTGTCTGGAGTCTCTGCGGCCACTTTTTTTTCTTGTTAACAAGTGAACAAAATTAGTGGAGACCTTAAGGTAGAAAATTAGTGGGGTGAAGTTAAGTCCTGGGGGTTGCAGAGGTCGACCAATATCTCCTGGACTAGTAGTCCGCTTTGCCCGCGGGTCTCCCCTAATCTTAGATATACGGGTAGCCATTGACCCTAAACATATGGCTAGTGACAGCTCGAATCATGAGTATTTATAAAATTGCATGTATGTGACTATAGCCACCGTTGTGTATTGATTGTGACAATATAAAACTGTTGCCACATGTTTAAATGGACTGTATAGGCCTACGTATACCCATAAGCTACCTTTTCGGGTTGGTAACGGAGAAAACATGCATTTATAGGCCTACAAGTGCCTACTGTTTCCATGGCAGCTGAAAAATATGAACATGATGTGGACTCCTGTGCTCATTTTAACGTGACACATTCCACACATAGTGTAATGTGGGGCATAATGCGACACATAAGCACATTAGACCCCATCATGGCACTAAAAACGATGGAAGGGCACACATTATTAAACTAAAAGTTAGATAAATATTTCCACTATATATATTAATACTCACACTTGCCTGGGAAGCACCAATTTCTGAACAGCATTACTCCCCGTCGACGTACCCAATCCGTCGCATTATGCCCCATACACGGGGTACAATGCGACACATTTGACATTACAACATCAGCATATATATACCGAACCTAATAAATGCAAGACGGTCTGCAGTTTCTTTTCTTTTGTGGATTGAAAGAATGTATAATCGTTATTTAAAGTCATAGCAGCAGACCAATGAGACATTTTATTGATTTATATGACTTATATGGCGGGTAAAATAGCACCATACAGGACATACAGTTTTGATTTCAGGAAAATGTTTGGGAATGATCGAATATGTTTTTTTATTTCTTTTCTTTTGAACTAAGGTTACGATAAGATTTATTTTTCCAGGTTTGATTTGCGATATGCCTAATCATATTTTTTTCTCGTCCTGGTTGTACCCGAGTGTCGCATTATGCCCCACAACCAGTCTCTCCCCCAAATATGAGTGAATGTGAATAACCGATGTACAAAGAACTGATCAACTTACTTATAACTCGTCTTACTTTACCAAAATACGCATGTAGCTTTGGTGGTAGTGGTAAGATGTTCTCGTTTTAACATGTACAAGACCTACCGGAAGTTATAAACCATTCAAAAAGGGGGTCACCAAATTTTGGGTAGGGCCTACCCCTACTCCGGCGTTTCGCATGCATGTGAGATTAAACAGTCATAATGATGTCGGTCCATATGGCAAGCCAAACCGCTATTTAATATTAATTTTACTTAAAGGGGTACTGTACCCAAGATGTTGTTGTTGGTTTCTATAATCCCCGAGTCGGAGAATAAGGTAACAACTTTTCCATTTTTTGAAAGTCTGTTGAGTACGAAGTATTGTTACGGATGGCAAATTTACCGGAATGCAAAAATACAAATTGTCGTTGTCGAGTAATTTTTGTAAAGTTTTCAACCAAATGAATCAAATAAACATTATATTATATGCTTAGTAGTCCCATATACTCATTTAAGTTAGTGTACCGTCACTAGTCAATGAGTGGCTTGGGTTTTCTCCCCGTATAAGCATAATGTTTCAAACGATCGTGTGTGCAATTGTTTTCCTAATCCAGTATCCCTCAATTATAATTTGATTACGTTTTGTACACGGAAATTCGAATTTTAAGAGACGCCATTTTATGGCTGGAGCCATAAAATCAATTTATATTAAATTATTAACTTTTAAATTATTAAATTTTAAGATAGCCTATTAACCTGAGCGTTTACAGAATACATCTTCGACTCGAATTACTTATATTTCTATATAGTATCGATAATAGATCGTTGTTATCACCGGGAATTTATTGAAAATGGCGTACAGTACCCCTTTAACTAAAATAAAATGACACTTTATTTCACTTAAGTGAAATAAAATGACATTTTATTTTACTTAAGTAAAATAAAGTGTCATTTTATTTTACTTAAGTGAAATAAAGCGCCATCTACATGGTTTTATTTTACTTAAGTAAAATTAAAACGCACACTAATTTTAATTAAGTGAAATAAAATTACCATTATGTTACGCCCTTTTTTATTTTACTTAAGTAAAAAAGAATTTTACTTAAGTGAAATAAAACACAGTTTTTATTTAACTTAAGTAAAATTCTTTTTTACTTAAAGGGGTACTGTACGCCATTTTCATTAAATTTCCGGTGACAACAACGATCTAATATCGATAATATATAGAAACATAAGTAATTTGAGTCGAAGATGTATTCTGTAAACGCTCAGGTTAATAGGCTATCTTAAAATTTAATAATTTAAAAGTTAATAATTTGATATAAATTGAATTTATGACTGGAGCCATAAAATGGCGTCAATTAAATTACGAATTTCCGTAATCAAACTCAGTGAAATAAAGTAATTGAGGGATACTGGCTTGTTAAACCGATCGCACACACGATCGCTTAAAATATTATGATGATACGGGGAGAACACTCAAGCCACTCACTGACTAGCGACGATACAATAACTTAAATGATTATATGGGACTAGTATGCATATAATATAACTTTTATTTGATTCATTTGGTTGAAAACTGTACAAAAATTACTCGACAACGACAATTTGTATTTTTGCATTCCGGTAAATTTGTCATCCGTAACACTACTTCGTACTCAACAGACTTTCAAATAATGAAAACATTGTTACCTTATTCTCCGACTCGGAGACTATAAAAACCAACAACAACATTTGGCGTACAGTACCCCTTTAAGTAAAATAAATGAACATTTGGGTTTATTTCACTTAAGTGAAATAAACGCCATCTACCGGTCATCGATAGATGTCATTTATTGTACTTAGGTAAAATAAAATGCAACCAGGTGTTAAGAGTTATTAATGATTCCCCCCCAGTCAGTTTAGAGACCAACGCCAAATCCCACCAAACCACATGTGACCTTGTTATAAGGACAGCGAGTGTTTTATGATATTATAGATGATAGAATGAGATTAGCACCAACCTCATGCAATAAAATTGAGAACATTCCACGTACACCCCCTGCCATTACCGCAATACTCAGAGAAAACTGCTAAAATGTGTGATGCGTTTGTGTTTGATGCTTATTGTGCTGAGAACGAGATATAATCACTTATCATACTCTTTTAAATATCAGATTTATGGAGGCATGGACCTAGTACAAGTGTTAATTGCTTCAAATGTGCTTGCTGCAGCGAGCGAGACCATTGGTGAATTGATATAGCAACATAATGCAAACATTATGCGGACATTCCAAGTTCGGAGTTGCGGTACAATAGTTGGTGACCACCAGCTGTGGCCGGCTGCAGCTTTCTGTCAAACTCCATAGTTTGGCTTTCTGTAGCTTTCTACTGCGCATGCCTAGCCGGCTACGACTGTAGTAATACACAACGGGAGATAACTTTCTCACGAACATTAACAGCACTCCAGGCGCACGTGCCAAGGGAGCAATTATTAGTTTGCAAGATGACTCCCATAGTGGGCGCTTTATTTCACTTAAGTGAAATAAACGCCATCTACCGGTCATCGATAGATGTCATTTATTTTACTTAAGTAAAATTAACGCATTATTTTACTTAAGTAGAATTCTTTTTACTTAAGTAAAATAAAGGTCTTTTTTTATTTTACTTAAGTAAAAAAGAATTCTACTTAAGTTAAAACATGGTTAATTTTACTTAAGTAAAATTCTTTTTTACTGAAGTAAAATAAAAAATGACCGTTATTTCACTTAAGTGAAATAAAATGACATTTTATTTCACTTTTAAAAGTAAAATAAAGTGTAATTTTATTTTACTAAAAGGTACTCAACCCGTAAAGAGGGTCCCCATCTCAACAGATTCCAACAACAACAATCCGATCAGAGGGTCCTATATTACTATTTCTTTGGCTTTGGGGGTAAAAAATATTTGATTCGAGTCGAGGAACCCATCAAACAAAGCTCAGAGTTATTAGATATTGATTTTTTAAATTTGTTATGTTCTCGAGATGAGTACTAATAACTGCCGTAATCTGCTCTGGATGTGTACTCCAAATCTATTCAAACAGACAAGGATGAATAAATCTAAAATCAAGTGGTAATTTTAACGCAATTTTGACTGAGTTCTGGGCCAGATAGTATTCCCGATAATGAAAAATAATAGATTTCTAAAATCGATATCTAACAAATCTGAGCTTTGATGGGTGACTTCCTCGACTCGAATCAAATATTTTTGACCCCCGAAGCCATTGAAATAGTAATTGAGAGGAGTTTTATCGGGTTGAGTACCTTTAAGTAAAATTAATATTAAATAGCGGTTTGGCTTGCCATAGGTCCAATTGGGATGTTCACTTCTATGATTGGTCTTACTAAAATAATAAATGTGCGATTCAACTTCAGTCATGGAAAAATCATATGACCTGATAACGACCGTCTGTCGCATTATGCCCCGCGTCGCATTATGCCCCACATTACCCTATACTATATTTTAATATTATGATGATGATAACCGGCATATCGAATATTATTTTTTTTCGATTTGATTGCAAACTACATGTCGATTTAAGGAATTTTAGGCCATAGGTGCAATGAAATTAAGTTACTTAAAAAATTAAATCTTAACATAACTTAATGAACTGGATGGTAAACCTTATTTTTTTTTCATCTAAGCTAAACAAAATATATAATTAGATATTTAATTTTAAAAAAAACAACGAAATATCATATACAATGTTCACTAATTGATAATATTAGGCATTACTTATTCTATAAAGCATGCACTCTTGCATTACTACGGGAACCTAAATAAATGCAAAAATATATCCAGTTATCCTCCAGTTAATATCTTATCCCGAAGCCAGCAAGATAATCCTCTTATTTTCCCGATCAGAAATCACGTAAATTTAGTTAGGCTTCATCCTCTAGTCAAGTATCACTAAGCAAACAAACCCATCAGATTTGGGAAATTAATTATAAAAAAATATATGCAAAGTAACATTTAACATGATCATTTAGTGGTATCATTCCATTTTATCAGTCAATAAATCATGTAGATCTACTATAGGCCTATATTGCATTACTGCGGGGACCTACGCGAATTGAGTGACCTACGGAGATCTACGCAAATCTAGGGACCTGCTGCATAACGCGTCACCGTGCAAAACCTTTGGTCTGATTTAAAGAGTGTTTGGGTTTTATTCAGGGGGGGGGTGCAAAATGGAATTATGCAAAACCTTAATTGTCTCTGGTCTGATTCAAGGGGGGGGGGGGTGCAGCACTGTCTGGTATCAGTACGGCTGACTCATGTTTAGACGTTTCCGGTTTCGTCGGATCTCGATTTTTTTTTGTCGCGGTAGGCATACTTTTTTGCTTAATAAATACATTATGCGCTGATTTTTGGATTGACAATGTAGCCAGTTGTTGTTTCTGTATTATTTTGTTTCTATGTACACTGAAAGTCGCTCGCAAAGTGATTTCATACGACGATACGATCGTGGTTTATGCCAAGTAAAAAGTGAAAAAAAGGAAAAAATCGAGAAAAATAAATCATCTAGGAATATATTCACAATTTTTCAGCAAGGCAATTCAACAAATAAAACATCCATCGCGAACTAGGAACCTTCTCTGACACATACGAAGTTTCACTTGTCTTTAATATACATTTTTTCGTGATATAGTGACTGTTTTTCAACAGGTGGTGTTGTTAAAAATTGTACGGTTTAGATGTCAAAGATTGTGATTGTGTGTACGGTTTATCTCGAAATCGTGTGGATAAATACTAACCTAATTTTCTTTTAAAATCGTTCTATGGGAGATATACCACGTGATGTTGGATAAATAATAAATGTGACAAATCTAAATTTAATTGTTTTGTTCGTGATTTGGAGTCCGGCAACAATAAAATTGCTTATCTACTACATAATTATATATGTATAATTATGTAGGTCTATCTCATTGCAAGGCTCGTCCATAGACCTGTGTAAAGCGTGCGTGCGTAAGGGTGCGTATGGTTGATGGGTCTATACGCATTACGCACGGCGTCAAGACCGTTCACAGACATGAATTAACTATCCGCTTGACTATTTATATAACATCTTCCTTATTTGTGCAATTTGTTTAATGGGTGAAAGAATAAAGTACGGTATTTGATTGTTTGACAAAATCACGACGCACTTGACGGACATCGTCTGTAGTTTAAACATATTGTATTTGCTCTAAATAGTACAATAATATAAAATACATGTAATACATATATAGGCTATTTTAAAGGGATCGGAGGACAAGTACTAACCACTTAGATGATCCCTCCGTATATATAGACCCATCGATCAGCCATTATATACGCACCATTACGTGTATACACGCATGCATTACGCAGGTCTGTGGACGAGCCTTTACTGGGCGACCAATAGTTGATTAGGGACTTCCGGTTAAGATGGCGGACAGGCGAGTCGTGTTTTCATTCAGCTCCAAATAAAGCGAAATTTGTCTAATAATTAAATAACTCATTACATCCGATCAGCGGAATATAAGTGAAGTGGACCTTAATCTCCAATATACATGTGTGTTGTGACAAATTCAATATGCCGGATTCATTCAAAATGGACTTAACACTTTGCTTCGGTCGAGGTATGTTCAGAAGAATTTCTCACCTTAATATCGTTGAAAGCTTGGCAGAAGTGATAGACGTGGACGACATTTCGGCCGTTCAGTTCACGAGAGATAAGTGTCTTATAACCGTCGAACACGAAAATGCAAAAAACATTCTCATGAACAATGGCTTGCATATTCTGGGCAGATTTGTGAGATTGTTCGATTGCGAAGGCAAATCTAGTCACGTGACTATTCTATATGCGCCTGTTCAGATGCCAGACGACCCCCTGATTGCAGCTATTTCCCAATATGGCAAGATTGTCGAAGATTCTTACAAAAGGGCCACAATCGGTGACACCAAGATTCAAACTGGGACCAGGTATTTACAAATAACCGATTGTGATGAACTGCCAAGGACATTGAAAGTTGATGAACATGAGCTCATATTACTGTCAGACAAAGCTAAATCTGACTGTCCCCAATGCGGACAAAGGCATTCCAGGTGGGAAAGGTGCGAGTTCACGAATAGGAACTCTTGTGGGCGATGTCTCAGCAATGAACACAGCTCACTTCAGTGTACTTCGAAGGACATCAGATGTCGAGAGTGTCTGCTATTCGGTCACCGCCGCGGGTCAATCCAGTGTCCCAAGCGCGCTACAGAATTCAGTCATAAACCAAGCAGGCCTAATGAGAGGTGCGATAATTCGGACTCGAATAAGGACACAGATGATTTCGTTCTTGTCGACGACGCAGCTAGTACGCCCGAAGAGCCCGATAAGACGCCAATCAACGACACCGATCAGGCATCGACTCCCAGGCCGGAAAAGGGTGTTAACATTGACTCAATCCTCTTTGGTGCGAGTAACTGTTATAATTTTCCATTACACGATCCCAAGCTAAAAGTGTTCAATAAGTCGGGTGCATCAATGGGCAATGTTAAAGAACTACTCCAGTGTGTAAGAGAGGACAATAGTGTATCCGTGAGTTCCATTCAGCAAGTAACTGTTCACCTTGGTACTAACGACATACTGCACAACGACATTGACTACAAGAAAACTAAGATGCATGCATCAGGTCGGCCGTGAACTATCTACCATAAAATTGTTGTAGCTATCGATTATACATTTTGAAACACCTGTCTGTATGTATGTATGTATGTATGTGTGTATGCGTGAATGCATGTGTGTATGTGTTATAGACTCTAACACTGCTCGAATTTGGTATTTAACGTGTCAACTTGACCTCGCTCATAGGCATGTTTCCGGACCTTGACCGATCCGACTAAAATTTTTTGTGTAGGACTACTTCGATCCCGGGAGCAATATGGACGGGTCCAATTTCACGTGGGACCATGTTCTCGAACGTGCAGATATAGGCATGTTTCTGGACCAATTGAACAATAGTTTGGCCAGACGCTGTATATACTGGGTACTGTCCAGATGGAGGCGATCACAAAAAAAATCCCTAACTAGCCCGAACGAAGTCGAGTACATCAGCTAGTTTAATATATATTTTGGACATTTGTCTGTCTGTTTGTCTGTTAGCTATGGCCGGGAAAACTGCCGGACAGATTTGACGAAATTTGATACCTAGGGGAAATTATTTCCAGGGAGTATTTTGGACGGGTCAAATCTTGATCCCAACCTGACTTTGACATTCAAAAAGATCAATTCAAGGTCAAATCTGGTAAAACGGAAGTATTTCAACGAAATTTGATACCTACTGTTACTTTTGTCCCAGGAGTGTTTCGGGTGGGTCAAATCATGACCCTGACCTGATCTTGACATTCAAAATTGTCAATTCAAGGTCAAATCGGGTATAAAGCCGGGCGCATTTCGACGGGTACTTTTGTCGTGACTTTTGTCCTTCACCTTTAAAATAGTCAATTCAAGGTTAAATCGCGCATTTCTCCGAAAATCAGAGGGGAACATCCCGGACGAAGTGGGGTCCACGAGCTACTATTATATATTTCTAGATTTAGTTACAAACTAAATACCTGTATATTGTACAAAGAAATGTTTGACAAATATATCTGTATCAATATTACCATACGGGTCATTAAAATAGATACGACGAAACAAATTTTGAAGGGTGCATGTATCAGGTAAATTTTTATATTTCAAATGATGACAGGAATGCAGAAAGTTGAAGTACCTACGTAATACTGGCTATCCGCATGAAGAGATATACATGTATATAAAAACCAGATGAGGGATATGTCTGTACAGTTGCTAAACAATTCAGTCATGCAAAAGAGGATCAAAGAGTAAGATACCAAATTGCTGCCTGTGGTAATGTTTTTTAACGAATTTCGGGAAAATTAGATTACTCTCACCCTGGTTATCCAGAAGATAATTGTGGAATCTGATAACGATCGGACAAGGGGTCTCGTCTGTAGGATCAACCAAATTATTTAGCCATAAAAATAGTAAAATTGAAGATCACCGCTGGCAGTGATGTCTTCACAAGGACAGTTTGAGAACAAAATATGGCTCACATCTAGCGGTGACCCAAAATATCCACATAAGAAAAAGTTCTCCAATAAAAGCTGGCTGCAGGGTGCGCCAATTGATTCAAATTCGAAATTTAGCAGGGTGTACTGCTTGTGGCCATGTTTTCCCCGCAAATTTGATAGACTGATGGACAAAACCACTGAATCCGTTGAATCAATATACATGTATACATGGATTAATTTATATGCATTGTTATACACAGTACTGGTATATAAAGGTACTGAAAATAACTATATTACTAGTATACACAAAATAAACCATATATCATGGCTATGGGTTCTAATATCCGAACATGACAGCTGAGAACTTGGTGTGAATTAAAGAGTGGTGGTTTCTCAAGCATATCTAACCCTCCACGTTAGTAACATGCCATTAAATGTCATAAGTATAATCTAGCTTGAGGACAGAAGTGATCCATAAAACCCCCTTAATTCAACCAGGTCCTCGCGCGATGTATGATCGATCACATGATGATCTAGGGGGATTAGAATTGATGTATAAAAACAGCACTGCATGTAAATATAAAATAAAATAGTGCTACATCTTATTACAGATTATTGCCATATATAATCAGTGATTATACAGACAGTCTGACAAAATAAAGTTTCAGTGACACTCTATCCGAAGAGGGGAATAATTTCATATGTTACAGTCAATGGAGCAATTATGAATCTGGAAAGGTGAAATTTCTAAGTAATACTAGATATCGACATGACGCGATAAAATATAACGTAAATGCAATATGGCCGCTGGCGACCATTTTTTCCTATGAAATTAAAAAAATATTTGATAGCTCTCATCTGATAGATCAATATCAAGATAAATATGAAGTTTGGTGATGATCGGATGAGTGAAGTGGACTGTGGTCTGTGCTAAACGGTTTAGTAATGCTTAAAAAGATTCTTACCTTAATATTTTTATGTTCACTTTATAAACTTCACTGAGTCATCTTTGTCATGTATTGAGTTTGATATCTTTTGTTAACAGTTTATAAATCATGTATGTCTCATGTTTGTTATTTTAATTTATGTGTTTATTATCATTAAATAAAGTTGCATTCCTTAAAAAGATTCTTACCTCAATGTTTTTATGTTCACAGTTTATAAATTATGTATGTCTCGTGTTCGTTATTATATTATATACACTTTATAGTGTGTTTTCAGAACGAAAACAAATTGAATAAAATCAACAAATTTGTAAATTTAAAAACAATTCAAACGTTGTTGTATTCCATGTCCCAGCCCGGACATATACACCAAATTTCAATAATATTCATTGAGAAACAACGCACCAAACGCTATATAACACCCGTATACATCTTTTATTCCGTATCGGACTCGGGTACATGTTATAGTAGGTACCGAATTGACACACGTCGACTGGGCGAGTTGGCCCTGAGGCGATTAGGCCGATCCCGGCACATTCTAGAATTTACCGTATGTATCCGTTTACGCGTAGTTTACTTTAGAAAGTTCCGCAATTAATACCGTAAATAGAGCGACCTTATTTGACAGAGAATGCCTCTGTTATTGATTATCAAGTTGCTGTACATTAAAAACGACAAATTCACATGCTCGTTCAAGCGCAGTTAGTCTATTTTCCCCATGTTAAAGGACATCCACAAATACTAAATAACGCTAACCTACTGCCGAATGTTTGACACGACAACTGTTAACATATTTGGGCTGAATTCATCTGACGCGGTATTATTCCTCAAAATAAACAACAAAACCATCGTTACTTGGAAATGTAGTTTGGGCTAACATTTACATAAATCCTCCAGATTAATTATCCGACACACACGTCAGATGAAAAAGTCACATGAAGTTTGATATCTTTTGTTAACAGTTTATAAATCATGTATGTCTCATGTTTGTTATTTTAATTTATGTGTTTATTATCATTAAATAAAGTTGCATTCCTTAAAAAGATTCTTACCTCAATGTTTTTATGTTCACAGTTTATAAATTATGTATGTCTCGTGTTCGTTATTATATTATATACACTTTATAGTGTGTTTTCAGAACGAAAACAAATTGAATAAAATCAACAAATTTGTAAATTTAAAAACAATTCAAACGTTGTTGTATTCCATGTCCCAGCCCGGACATATACACCAAATTTCAATAATATTCATTGAGAAACAACGGACCAAACGCTATATAACACCCGTATACATCTTTTATTCCGTATCGGACTCGGGTACATGTTATAGTAGGTACCGAATTGACACACGTCGACTGGGCGAGTTGGCCCTGAGGCGATTAGGCCGATCCCGGCACATTCTAGAATTTACCGTATGTATCCGTTTACGCGTAGTTTACTTTAGAAAGTTCCGCAATTAATACCGTAAATAGAGCGACCTTATTTGACAGAGAATGCCTCTGTTATTGATTATCAAGTTGCTGTACATTAAAAACGACAAATTCACATGCTCGTTCAAGCGCAGTTAGTCTATTTTCCCCATGTTAAAGGACATCCACAAATACTAAATAACGCTAACCTACTGCCGAATGTTTGACACGACAACTGTTAACATATTTGGGCTGAATTCATCTGACGCGGTATTATTCCTCAAAATAAACAACAAAACCATCGTTACTTGGAAATGTAGTTTGGGCTAACATTTACATAAATCCTCCAGATTAATTATCCGACACACACGTCAGATGAAAAAGTCACATGAAGTAACCGGCCAAATTGGCCGAAATGATCTTGTCGTGCAAACCTTCGGCGAAGGCTTGGATATAATCAGACACGAATTCCCAACAGCAGTTGTTAATTTGTGCACGGTCCCACCTCGTAAAGGGAGAGGAATCAGAATACAAGAGTTCAACGAGACAGCTTATAAACTAAATAAATTTATAGAAAAGCTCTGCAAAAGGAAGGTCTGTCTGACATTTGTAGACACTATGCACCTTTACTGGAACACAGAAGGGTTCGTGATTCGCTCCCTCTTTAAGGCAGACGACCATTCTGGGCTACACTTAAGTCCCGAAGGCAAAAAGGAGATAGCTTCTTCAATCGAATTCGAGACAGCAGAGAGCAGGAAACGCACTAGAAGCGCCAATACACCACCGGAACCAACGAAGAGCGCCAAATTCGAATGATTGTCAAAATCACGGGCATCGTCGAGTGGTTGTTCTACGAAACAATGTTCAATCTCACTAAAACAGAGTCCCAATGATTCTGATTCAAATTGTGTATTTAATGATGTTATTGCTAATATTCATGACTCATTTTATTCTAATTGTATGTATGCGTCTAATGATACTGTACGCGCATCCGCTATTAGTTCACAAAACACTCGGTGTGAGAATATGCCTATGTCATATGTGGGCCATTTACCCACACACACGAAACCGACGCTTTCGTTAGATAATTCTTCTTGCATATCCAATGAAGCTACATGTAATACAATTAAAATGCTTGCGCTGAACGTCTGTGGTTTAGAAAAGCGATTGGATTATCCAGATTTTATACATATGATTGATAAGTATGACGTCATATGTTTTTCAGAAACAAAGGCATTCATAGAAGACTGTATAGTCATACCTAATTTCAAAGTTTATGCGGCGAAAGGAAGAAAGATAGGAAGTGGTAAACGATGTGGTGGAATAATCATAGCAATAAAATCACATCTAAAATATAACGTCGAACACATTCAAAGTGACATGAAGCATGTAGCATGGATCAGAATTGTTGACCGAACTTTATCAATATTAATTGGTGCAGTATATATCCCACCGTCAGGGACTAGATACTCAGACGATGACTGGCATCTATATATTAAACGCGACCTACGAAAAATCCGCAAATTTTCTGATATGGTTCTTCTGATGGGTGATTTCAACGCCCGAACGAAATGTCTCAATGATGCACTTGATTTAGATCCCGAAGATTTGGAAACCGCGACAACAATTAATTGTGAACTGATGTCTGATTTATTATATGATGAGACAAATTTTATAGCTGAGACGGAGATACCATCTCGCTACTCACAAGATGTCGGAAATGCTAACAGTTATGGTTACAAACTTATACATTTATGTCAGTTTAATGATATGCGTATCATTAACGGTCGCTTTGGAGAAGATAAGGGCACTGGGCGCTTGACGTGTAGTGACCGCAGTGTGGTAGATTACGCCGTTGGTTGTAAACGACTTTTAAAATCATTGGAAAATTTCAGGGTAAACGAATTCTCCCCACTATATTCCGACGTCCACCAAGGTATACACGTCGAAATAAAATTCCGAAACATAGATGAATACGAACCAAGCCCAAATATGCACGCACAACACGAAAAGACGGCCCAAGTAAAGCCTAAGCGATGGAAACCTGAACTCGCACGCACTTTTTCTGACAATGTAGACAAGACTGAAATAGCAGCGGTAAAGGCCTCGTTGGAACAATTCATCAAGTCGACAAAACGCCAATCGTGACATTATCGAAGATGCCTGCAAGTCCATTTCAATGATATTAGTATCGACCTAATACAAAATGAGTATATGAAAACAACAGTGGATCATATGATGCCGCTTTATAAGCTATTATTTAATCTGATCCTCGATACTGGGTACTTCCCCCAAGATTGGGCGTCGGGGGTTATCAACCCAATTTACAAAAAATCAGGCAACAGATCATGTACAGATTCGTATCGAGGTATAACATTACTTAGTTGTTTCGCGAAATTATTCACATCTATCCTCAATAAGAGATTATCCGCCCTGTCAGACGAAGGAAACCTAATCGGAGATAACCAAACTGGGTTTAGAAAGAAACATTCCACGACTGATAACATATTCATTCTTTGCCACATTATAGACTTATACATGTCAAGAGGAAAAAAACTTTATTGCACATTTATAGACTTCAAAAAGGCATTTGACACCATATGGAGAGAAGCATTATATTTTAAAATACTCAAAAAGGATATTAATGGAAAGATTTTCAACGTAATTCGGGACATGTACACGCAAATTAAATGTTGCGTCAAAGACCGTAATAATCTTTCGGGATTCTTCGCCAGTAACGTAGGCCTTTTTCAAGGGGAGATATTGTCCCCTTTGCTGTTTTCCTTTTACGTTAATGATCTGCAAAATTTCCTTAATGACTGCGCTATTAGCAATTTATGTTTATTGGACAATGTCGGTTCAGAGAAATTAGGATTTTTCATCAAGCTATTATGCCTACTATACGCCGATGACACAGTTATTATGACTGAAAATCAAAACGACATGCATCGGGCACTCCAAGCATTTCACGATTATGCCGAGGCATGGAACATGCAGGTTAACATATCGAAAACTAAAGTTGTGATATTTTGTAAGAAAATGCCAAAGAAAATGCCAGTGTTCTTCTACAATAATTCACAGTTAGAAGTAGAAAAAGAATTTAAATATCTCGGATTGGAACTCTTCTATAACGGCCGGTTTTGCCGAGCTATCAAACGAAACGGTGTTATTGGGACGAAAGCCATGTACGGACTCTTGAACAAAGTCAGAAAACTTGATATCCCAATAGACCTCATGTTAATGCTCTTTGACACACTGGTTTTACCAGTATTAAATTATGGCAGTGAAATATGGTGTTTCGAATCTCACAAGTCCATTGAAACAATACACTTGAAATTCTGCAAATTCCTGCTAAATATGAAAACCAGTACCCCAAATTATATGGTATATGGTGAGTTGGGAAGACACCCATTATCTGTGGAAATTAAACGTAGGGCGCTGTCATATTGGTCCCGACTTATTTCCGAGGATGGATCCCAATTAGCGAAACAGATGTACCGCATTTCGTTAGAACTCTACAATAGTAACCCCGACAGTAATGTCTATCTTAAGTGGATACATTATATTGAAAACACACTTAGCGATGTCGGGTTTAACTATAAATGGTTATCACAGAATCCGCTATCAAAGAATGATATGATAGTTATCAAGCAGACACTAACCGACCAATTTTATCAAGAATGGTTTGGTTCCATGACTTCAAATCGCGGACATAACTACTTATCCCTGAAACATTACCCAAAAATGAGCCGTTATCTCATTGAAATTCCATATCATCTGGCCGAATTCCTCATGAAAATTCGCACCTCGAACCACAGACTCCCGATTGAGAGGGGGAGGTGGAAAAATCAACCAAAACTAGAGAGACTATGCAACCTGTGCCAAATTGCTATTGGTGATGAATACCACTTGGTTATTCAATGCAAACAACTAGATAAAATTAGAGAGAAATTCATTCCTAAATATTACTGGGAGAAGCCGAACAGAGAGAAATTCTACCGATTAATATCTATTGAGAATATGACCATCCTAAAACGAGTTTGTATATTCCTGAAATGCGCATTTAAGGAACTAAGCTGTTTTTGATAACGGAATACCCACCGTGAGTAGTTACTAGATTGAAATATGTATGAATGTCCAGCATATAAATTCAACAACAGTTTGGACTTGTTTGTATTTGTCGGACGAATAACCACATAATTATGTCCACATATGCCCAAACATACATCGTACTGCCCGTGTCTCCTATGACAAATGAGGGAGATCGTATATTCTCCACTCTACTCACTGCATGAGGGGCTGACATCAGTGCGATGTATTCATAAATCTATAAATAGTATAAGTATATAACAGTATATAACATATGACGCATTCATACTTGTGTTGTGATGATGCGCGTGATTGGAACGCATCTGTATTCCTTCTGTATATTGTGTATATAATTATGTTCTTTGTTTTGCCTGTTTCATGTTAAATTATGACTTGGCAAATAAAACTATTCATTATTATGATTTTTATCTTCGGTTTGTTTACCAGTATAGTGTTCTCTCCACCCGTACGGTCGTATCTGACCACTATAGGGGTCCAATACAAAGCCGAAAATGTTAAAATGCTGCATGTTTAAATTTACTATACACGTTTAAAAATATCTTGAACACTAAAACTATATATCAGACCATGCAATTGTTTTCAAATATGAATTGAACTCATTATTTAATTGTCTACGTTTTGTATTCTACTAGAAAAAAAATAGCCTATTGTATGGTCCTTGGTCCTGTCGTGGCTTTGCGGATTAAGAGAACACTGTATCGTGCAGTTTATGTTTTATCTTTTTACAGTTTTGTTTCATGTTTTCGGATTTTTGGTCCACGCATGTTCTGTTTGTTTTCGTTTTGTTCACAGGTAAGAAAAATCTATTATTGGTTATTTGTGGTTGCCACAAACGCGCACACAGAATAAATAAATACATAAATAGATAAGACATGGAAATGCTGATCAACCGTACACTAGCTGCATTCTAAACCGTACACAAAAATTCGTCGATGACCATCCAAAATATACTTTTTTCTACTATACGACACACCCGAATGGACAAATGGTTACGGATTATTGTTTGATAAACATTACGAATTATATATGACCTGCAAGATTATAATTTTAAAAGCATAAAACACTTGTAAAACGGATTTGAAAGCGAATTTTTGCACAAAAATATACAAAATTCTCGATTCAATTGTGCTATAATCTAACAAAGTATGACATTATATAACTCTGGTTAGTTTCCTGTGCACTGTTAACATATCCTGAACATATCCGACCAAGATATCCGGAGGGAGGATGCGCGCGCATACCGGAAAGTCGTCTTTTTAAAATCTGCGAAATATTTCTTGAAATTTTGTGTTATAAACAGTTATAAATGCTATATTTGACATCGTCATTCTACACAAACGTGTGAAACGGAGTGCCCCAACGATATTCTGTTAAATTGTTAATATTCTTGAATGTTTAAATCGTGGAAACACCTGGAAAGCGTCTCTGTATCTAGATCATGTCTCCTGTTTTCGCGCTAAAATCATCGCGACCAGCAAACAGTGCCGTTGACATTTTCTGTTTAGATTAGACATTGAGACTACTTTGGAAAGTTGTTGTGATTGTCAAAACTTTTTGATACAAATAGAGCTGACATTTTGCTATTAGTGAGAAAACTGGCACGTACCCCAACATACTATTCTTAAAAAGAAAACTGTCAAAAAAACACCTGATGTCTGCCGCAAAGCTGCAGAAGTATCTTGACCGCACAGAAAAAATCCGCCCCAGAGGGAGGCAAACACATACTCCAGTCATAATCGGAGATAGTAAAGCGAGATACTTGAAACAAGAGAAAAATCCTGATCACAAGGTCGACTCTGCCATCACCTGGTACCCAAAGGGAGGAAGAAACACCAACGATAGCCATAGCTGGCTCAAAGACAACATCAGGGATATTGTCAAAACAACAAAGTCTCATCCAATCCATTACTATCTGTGAACAGGTACCTGCGATCTGACACAAATTGACAAACAAAACTTCTCATCCCTGAACAGAGACATAACAACACAGCGCATGGTAGACCGCTACAAGCGAGTAATCTCCACTGTGAAGGGATATCGCAAAACCGAGGATAAAATCACCATCCTCGAAACGCCTATCTACTCAATAGCAGAGTGGAACAAAGCTGTGAGAAGTAAAGCCATCAAAAGGCATCAAACCCAACCAAGGAGATATCGTCACGTACCGACCATTCCAAACATCGGAAATCAAGACGACCAACTGACAAGCACCATCAGGGAATTGAACAAAGCAGTAAAAGACCTGAACAACAGCATCGGTACACGTTCACCTGAATTTTCTTGTGACTTGTCAAGATCCTCAAAACATAAGGCAAGCCAAGGAGGTCCCAACCACAGAATAACTTACCATAAGTACTGTTTCAGCACAACGCTAGACGGAATCCACCCTGCAAAAACACTCAGCAAAGTCTGGCTGCGGAAGATAACAAACCGCATCGCTTTGGACTGTTGGCGGCAATAGAATGGTTTTCCTCCCTAGGAGGTGTGGGCTAGACCGCGCTATACCAGGAGATCAGGCTGTGTGGGCTATACCACGCTATACTGATCTGGAACCATTCTATATCCAAATACACCAAAGGAGAAGAAACAGAAACAGAATAGGCATGAGCCTGCTACCACTCCTAATGGTCATAGCCTCCATAGCTTTCTTCAATAAAGTCAGCCTATCAACACAAATAAGCAACACCCAAATCGCTGACTACCACTGCATCCAAACACACCGGTTAAAATACCAGAAGAAATCAGACATGGTAAATTGCAACACCAACAACATGGGCAGGAGAAGATCAGGACTCATCATCTTACTACTGCTATTAATTGCCGGAGTGGAACAAAACCCAGGCCCGAAGAGGCAAGAACCATCTATATTCCCATGTGGCTCGTGCGAGCTAGAAGTCGGATGGGATGCAAAAGCAGTATGTTGTGATAACTGTGATCTCTGGTACCATGGGTCATGTCTCGATCTCTGCTCTGAAGAATTCAAAAACCTCCAAGACACCAGTATCAAATGGTTCTGCTGTAGATGTGACAGCCTCAACGTAGATAGTTTCACCTTTCATAACTATGAATTTAACTCAACTGTACTCTACTATCCCACGAGCTGCCTGGAGTCAACCATGGAAAGCACAACATCAGCAGCATTTGACCCATTACATACAAGCAGCCCTGTTACAAAAAACAATGACAGAGAGATCGGCACAAATACACCAGGCTCACAAAAAATGGACACAACAAACGAATCAGTCCCAAGCCTCTATAAACTGCGGGAGAAGGAGAACCTCCGCTTTTTGACGGTAAACTGCAGGAGTGTACAGAAAAACCGAGCAGAATTAGCAGCAGTCATTGAATACACAAAGCCAGACATAATCATTGGCACTGAATCATGGCTTAAAGGCATACAACCTGGTAAACCAAGAGCAAATGATGCTATAAACTCGGCAGAAGTTTTTCCACCAAGCTATAATGCACTGAGGAATGATCGTGGCTCGAGAGGGGGCGGTGTCTTCATTGCTACGCATGAAAATATCGTAGCTATCGAACAACTTGATCTGATCACAAACTGCGAACTGCAATGGGCATCAATAACAACATCAAATAAAAAAAACATATACATGAACATATCAGTTGAAGGTGTGGAAAAGCTGCTTAGGGACTTAAAACCCGGCAAAGCTAGCGGACCAGATGACCTTCCAAATCAAGTCCTGAAAAAATGTGCCAATTCCATCGCTCCAGGACTGACCTATATTTTTCACAAATCCATCACCACAGGAGAACTACCACAAGACTGGAGGGACGCAAACGTTGCTCCGGTATTTAAGAAGGGGGACGTCCACAAACCAGAAAACTACCGACCAGTTTCCTTAACAACAGTATGCTGCAAAATACTGGAGCATATTATATGCCGTCACCTGCTGAACCATCTTGACAAACATGAAGTCCTGACCAAATTAAATCATGGATTCAGGAAAGGCTACTCATGCGTAACACAGCTACTAACAACATCAGATGACCTACTCCAATCCTTCAACAAAGATATCCAAACAGATATAGCAATACTTGACTTCTCAAAAGCCTTTGACACTGGGTATCCAGCTAACTGGGACCTTGGCTAACTGGGACCTTGGCTAACTGGGACCTCAAGTCAGGCTAACTGGGACCTTGGCTAACTGGGACCTTCTGGCTAACTGGGACCTTGGCTAACTGGGACCTTGGCTAACTGGGACCTTCAGATATATTATGAATCATTTCATTGAAATCATTTTTATTAAGTCATGAGAAAGTTAAAAACAAATAAATAGATAAATAACATTAAACAGAACAGTAAAAACACAATAAAAACACTATACAAGTCTGCTGGTTTTGCTGTATCTGCATGTATATACCCATACTGGTATGCTGTATTTACTCTCTGTCACCCATGTCACGCATGTCTGGTTCTTCAACTGGTGAGAATACCTGAGTGCATTCTCTGTCACGCCTGTCTGGTTCTGGAACTGGTGCGAATAACTGAGCATCGTATTTGTCCCATAGGCTGAAGATTTTCCCCTGCATTACCATGGTGTTCTTCTTCTGGCGACGCTTCAACTTTCCTTCACTCACCATCTTAATTGTTGTCGGAATCTCCTTGGCTTCGTGATACAAAAGAGTCAGGAGGAGATACAGTGGTAAGTTCGCCTTCATCGCTCTCTGGTTGAGTTTATTGTGCCATCCTTCGACATCATTGTTGGTTCTTATGCTGCGTCCGAAGACTGACCATTCATCAACCGACCACACTGGGCTCTTTATCCAGGTTTTCTCAACGTATGCCATATAGTTGCTGACATGAGGTACCTGGCTGTCTACCTTTGCCTTCAGTCTGTCGAATGCGGCTGGGATGTCGGCGGCAGGCAGGAATGGAATGGACATGACGCGTCTGAGATGTTTGTGGATTCGGTCTCTTCTGTTGTAAGCAATCTGCAGCTTCTCGACTTGTAGATGTCGCCATAACGCTTGCCCAAAGTGGAAAGAACAGCCGTGGATGATTGGGTCGTTGAAGACGGCTCTGATGCCTTGCCATAGTCCAGCCTCAAAGTCGAGCACGAACGTTGTCACTCTCGTTGAAGGAAGGTGTGTTAACACGGCTTCGAAAACCTGAAAATAAATTATAGTTGATTTGAAATTTTTACATTTAGTTCTGCTCTTTGATTGATGACTGGTCAGTTGTTACAAGTGAACACAAGTAAGCTGACTAGATCACAAGATCAAATGGACCAACTGATTAAAACAACAATCGCTTTCAAAACAAACTCACACCTTCACTGTGAATGCCATGAGTAACAATCACTTTATTGCATCTTAACTGTGAATGCCCATAATAACCATCACTTTATTGACTTTATTAACAATAAATATTCATAGAAATATATAAGATACAAATAAGATACAAATAAGAAATTAAAATAGTGACCTTCAGTTTTATAGATTGACAATATATTTTTTTTCATTTTTTTTTTATTAAAGGTACTCAACCCGATAAAACTCCTCTCAATTACTATTTCAATGGCTTCGGGGGTCAAAAATATTTGATTCGAGTCGAGGAAGTCACCCATCAAAGCTCAGATTTGTTACATATCGATTTTAGAAATCTATTATTTTTCATTATCGGGAATACTATCTGGCCCAGAACTCACTCAAAATTGCGTTAAAATTACCACTTGATTTTAGAGTTATTCATCCTTGTCTGTTTGAATAGATTTGGAGTACACATCCAGAGCAGATTACGGCAGTTATTGGTACTCATCTCGAGAACATAACAAATTTGAAAAATCAATATCTAATAACTCTGAGCTTTGTTTGATGGGTTCCTCAACTCGAATCAAATATTTTTTACCCCTAAAGCCAAAGAAATAGTAATATAGGACCCTCTGATCGGATTGTTGTTGTTGGAATCTGTTGAGATGGGGACCCTCTTTACGGGTTGAGTACCTTTAACTGGTTGAAACATATCTAAAACATTTTTGAAGCAATAACATATATAAAACCAACAATATTCTATTATCAATGTTCTATTCTACTTATATATTTAATAAATATAACCAAGGTCCCAGTTAGCCAAGGTCCCAGTTAGCCCAAGGTCCCAGTTAGCCAAGGTCCCAGTTGGTCATGGTCCCAGTTAGCCAAGGTCCCAGTTAGCCCAAGGTCCCAGTTAGCCAAGGTCCCAGTTAGCTGACATTCTTGACACTGTACCGCACAACAAACTACTACAGAAAGTTCAAAACTATGGAATTAAAGGAAATATACACACCTGGCTCTCATCATTCCTAACCAAAAGACGAATGCGAGTAGTTGTTGAAGGAAGCTACTCATCATATGTCCCAGTTGATTCAGGAGTCCCCCAAGGCAAAGTATTAGGACCACTCCTGTTCCTGATACATATAAACGACCTACCGACATGTGTAGAATCCCAAGTGAGACTGTTCGCAGATGACTGCCTGCTATACAGAAACATCACCTCACAGAAAGACCACCACATACTCCAAAAAGATCTAAAGAAGCTTGAAGACTGGGCTGAAAACTGGGGTATGCGTTTCAACTCCAAAAAATGTAACATCATGAGCACCAAAAACAAATCATCATACATGTACCAACTGGGAGAACACATACTGGAGACAACAGCTGAGACCCCATACCTGGGACTGACCTTTACCAACGACCTGACATGGTCAGCCCATATTAGGAAGACAACAAAGAAAGCAAACTGTGCTTTAGGCCTCCTAAGACGAAACATCAGACATGCTCCAGAGAAATGTAAAAAGACAGCTTACATCGCTACAGTGAGATCGGCGCTCGAATATGGAGCAGTGGTATGGGACCCCCACTTAAAGAAAGACATTGACCACCTTGAAAAAGTACAGCGAAGGAGTGCGAGATTCATAAAGAATAATTATAGTCGCCAAGGAACATCAGTCACCACCATGCTTGAGGAACTAGATCTAAAACCCCTAGACGAGCGGCGTAGAGAACAGCGTCTCATCCAGTTCCATAAGATAGTTGAGGGGAGGGTGCCAGCATTAAGTGCAAACAACTACCTAACGCCTAAGAAATCAGGCAGGAAGATCACAGCCAAAAAATTTGTTGACTGTGTGACAACAAACATCGTCGAAAAAGAAGAATGTAAAAATGTAAGAGCCTTCGATCCACGGCGTACCAGCTGTAACCAATTAAAACATTCTTTCTTTAACAAGACGATCCTGGATTGGAACCAACTGGAAGACCGGATCGTGTGCAACAGTGATCCAGAGTTATTCTTACGGGCACTCCGCAACGATGGAATCACTGAACCTGAGGACACAGCACCATCAGAGTCCTCGACGGAACCAACATCATCCTCCACCCAGTGCGCCTAAAACCAGGGGAACGGGAAGATTCGGCGGAGGGAAGATTCGGCCATGTATTTTTCGGCGGAGGGAAGATTCGGCAGGGAAGATTCGGCGGGGAAGATTCGGCCAGTCGTTTGATCTAACTAATTAGTGGAGGGATTACGGCTTATGTGGGACTAAGCTTGTGTGTGCACTAATTCTTTGTTGTAACAATAACAACTAATTAGAGGGATTATATAGGGTCTTGATTAACTCATTTTTAGTAATGACATATTTTATTAGACTTATTAGAATGGATGAAACATATTTACACAAGCTGATATAACATAAGGTGTAACAGATATACAAACAGAACAATTTAAAATACATTTATAACCGACATTCTTTATTTGAAAAAAAAAATCAACTAATAGTCTTGTCTTGTTATCGTCTTGTCTTCTTATTTCTTTGCCTTGCCGATTCTGTAGATCTTGGTCACTTCTTGTAGGAATTCCGATGTTCTGATGTCCTCTTCTCTGTATTTTGCCCATAGGTCGCTGATCTTCGTATCTATTTCTGTGTATTTCTTCCTCACGTCTGTCTCGAGATCCCTGGCTGCAACGGCAATTTCTACATGGGCTGCTTCAAGTTGAAGAATCAGCCGTACTGATACCAGACAGTGGGTGCAGTTGGAATTACCAATGTGGACCCCCCCCCCCCCCCCAACGGAGACCCTCCAGGCACGAAGCTAAAAACTAATACGTTGATGAAAACGCATTAATCATTAATGAATTTAGCTATATCAGCAACTTCATCTGCCGATTATAATAAGAATTAGTAAGTTATGCGGACATTATTAGGCATAAAAAGCTCTGCGACCACTCCCACCTAACTGTTTATTTATAGAACGAATTGCTAAATGATATTCTGTCTACAGCTGACGTCATATCGGATGTTTTCAACGATTAAAGATGGAAGCGTTCTTCAGGGCGTTTCGACGTGCCCCCCGAGATCCAAGTCCCAAACCAGATAATCAGAAATCAACTAAGCATGAAAGTATGTGATATTTTAACAATTACAATTTGTGTTTGGTCCACCCAGGTAGTCTATATTTCGAAGATATGTTGCCTAAATTCGAGCTACACACACGGCACAAATTGTGCCGCACAATCATTTTGACGAGACCAAGGTTACGGTAACAGGTTAAGGACTGAACTTCTGAAAACGGATAGCTCAGTTGCTTTGTTGTCCGAACTCTGAGCTACACCCTCGATATGTCACACTTCAGAGGGTGAGATGGCTTCAGAACGTGTGATAGATAATCACTTTCATATGCCGACCACATACACTGATGATGCAGTATATAACTTATAATATAAGCAGTGCAATTAGTATCTGACATCATAACCACAAGTCGCGTTCCGACTATGTCAAAGTATTCAGAGAAGTCGTGGCCAGACTAGATCATCCTGCTGTGACCAATGTTGTGCTTGATTTTGAAACAGCTCTGTGCAGGCAGTCGATTCGTGAGGTGGTCCCAGGAGTTAGTATCAAACTTTTTCAAAGGTTGTTGCTTCCGCTGGTCGCAGGCTGTTCTTCGGAAGGTTAGCGACGTCGGCCTTCAGAGAGCTTACAGAGCGGGAGGGCTGTTGACAGACTTCGTTCGGCAGATCATTGTGTGCATGGCTCGATTCCAGCACATATTCAATTGAAGAATGGAGTATATTTCGACATGACGTGCAGACTGACAAATAATGATCTCGAAGGCTGGCATCGAAGACTGAATGTCGTTCGTCATATTCATTCATCATATTCATTCATCATATTCATTCATCATTCATCATATTCATTCATCATATTCGTTGTCAAATTTAGTCGGCGTAATTTTTCATATTCATTCAAGTTCATGTTATATATATATAAATGTTCTTATATGTTTTTATTCTTGTTATCAACGAAATAAATAATTATTACTACTACCCAACTATCCATCTATCTCCTGACAACCCTGAGAGAGATGGGGAGAGAGCGAAAGCAAGCAAGCAAAAAAACACCAAAGAAAAACAACTTAAATAAGACATTATCCCTTGGACCGAGTTGGCCCGGGGCGAGCTGGCTTGGGGCGAGTGGGCCCTGGGGCGAGCTGGCCCGTTTCCATACATAAATGCACACCAGTCTCACGTAGTGTCACAGTGTTTTCTACATAAATGCACATGTGTTGATTTTTTTGTAAGTTCATATTCTTCCGTTCATCGATTTCCCTGTTTTATACCGGTAACTAAGATCAGTATGCGACCGATGATCAATTTTATTGCAGTTTCGTCATTGTGATAAAAGAATGCCTTTATGAAGTTTATCAGAACTACAGAAGAAAATATAGTCTGAATTGAAGCAGACAGCAATGCACACCGTGTGCATTTATGTATAAAACGTTACGACAACGACCCCATTAGCGTCAGTACCGCTAATGCCGTATCATGGTAATTGGGTCACAATCGACTGGGTCAAATCGGGATGTCAGACCAAACTGCGAACCGATGGCAAAAAGCTATTTCTTGGGCTACATGCAAGAGGGCATTAACAGTGCAACCATTAACATCCAACACAAGCTTTGATATGCATAAATGTAGGATTTGTACCTCTGTTGACACAATATTCGATTAAACTCGACCCAGGAATGTAGTATTATTTTGACTATTTCAATGGCAACATCCCGGCCCATTTTCAACCATGACAACGACGATTATTATGAGATTATACTTTGTAGACTGCTCCCCACACTTGATGCTATTGGACATGTACTAGTATACATAAATGCACACCAGTCTCGAGTAATATCATGTGACAGGGGTCATTGTCGTTGTGTTTTCTAAATAAATGCACGTGTACATGTTGATCATATTTGTAAGTTCGTGTTCTTTGGTTTATCGATTAAACAACCATGCAGTTCTTTCGGCCCCTGTTTAATACTAAGATAAATTTGTGACCAATAATCAGTTTTATACTTGTGCATGCTGGCTGTGAAAGACCGATCGGTCTATTTTAGTCTCTTCGAATTATCGCATATATGTCGGAATAAATAGATTCTCTCTCGATTTTGATGGTATGATGTGTTTGCGGAAGTTATTCCGATTCCAATGATGTTACCAATTCGTTTGATCGTCAACCGAATGTTTCAACATGACCGAATAAACTCTCGTATGTATACTCCATTCGTCCGAATTTCCGTTATTGTTTTGTAAACGACGCCATGTTTGACGTGTCTTGTGTACCTTGATGAACTGTACTCACAATATACAAGTGTATACTGGAGTCTTCGCCGTGTGAAAATGTCACGCTTCACTGCTACTACTATAAACACTAAGTTGTAAATGCCGTGCGGGAAATATCATTACTCACTGATACTCATGTACGGGTGGACAGTTAGCGAATTCATCTGGTGATTGGCAATTATACCACTTACCTGTTCCAAAAGAAGATATAAACATGGGAGTAACTGATCATGACATCAGCGACAACGGTAACGACATTCGCACATTAATTAAATGCTTATCAGCATGGTATGACAGTATCGAATCGCAACAGTATACTCGAAAGAAAGAAGATATGATACAAATAACCGAAAATTTAAACCACGTCCTAAAATTTATAAACTCTACCACGCAGGAGATGTTCGTAGCGGCTATCGTTGAATTTGTTGCAAACCAAGAAAAACTTCTGGACACACTCAGGGACAATATATTCTCACATGTGAAGGAACTAGAATCTTTTCCGTTTGATAAGTCGTCATGTATGAAACAAAGAGTTATCAGAAGTCAAACAGGTGATCATGTGGTGGACAAAAACAATAAGCACAAACGAATGGCATGTGATGTATATAGACTTATGAAATTCATGGTTGATGGTCAATCGGACTGCATTGGTGACATTATTAGTAAAGGTGGGCGACTCAAAAGTGTTTGTCGACCATCCATATCAGGAATGATCGGCGTCAGACCGATTTTCCGAAGACCTATTACTACGAAGGCCCACAACTCCGAAGGGCCGATTCTCCGACGGCCCATAACTCCGAAGATCCGATTCTCCGACGGCCCATAACTCCGAAGATCCGATTCTCCGAAAGCCCATAACTCCGAAGGGCCGATTCTCCGAAAGCCCATAACTCCGAAGGGCCGATTTTCCGAAGACCTATAACTCCGAAGGTCTATAACTCCGAAGGTCCGATTCTCCGAAGGTCCATAACTCCGAAGGTCCGATTCTCCGAAGGTCTATAGCTCCGAAGATCCGATTCTCCGAAGGTCTATAACTCCGAAGGTCCGATTCTCCGAAGGTCTATAACTCCGAAGGTCCGATTCTCCGAAGGTCCGATTCTCCGAAGGTCCGATTCTCCGAAGATTTTGTTTTATCGGGGTATTATCGTTTACTAAATAGTGTACAGTCCAGTGGCGAAGCCAAGTGGTCAAACAATTCCTACTGCCCCTATTAAACCTCTACTGCTATTTCAGACAATATGGGCCCCTACCAAAACATGTCCAATGTCATGTAAACGCCCGGAAATCGTTCATGGGGCATCAAAATATTCAAACTTTTCCTACTGCCCCCACCTAAATGGGAATCCTGGCCCGCCACTGACTATACACCAGATACTATAACGTTACGTTGGCCCATGATATGCCAGAGTAAAATGTACAGGGGTGAACGGGGAAGAACTTGTCGCCCCTGTGCATGTTAGGCTACTCTGACATTCTTGCAGCGTTTCGTTATAATATACCCGGTGCACACCAGTGGCGGAGCCAGGGTTCCCATTTAGGGGTGCACATTAATTAGCATATGTGGGGGATATGTGGGGGATATATCATGCATATGATATGCCGAAAGCATATCACGAAGGCCTGATTTGGCGCATGCATGGGAGGGGTCGCCCCCAATTGTTGGTCCGGGGGCTCCCCTGTGCAGGAACACTGAATATTTGAATGCCTAGGAGGGATTTCCGGACGTTTACATGACACTTGACATGTTTTTTTGGGGGCGGTCTTCCCTAGGGCCCCATTGACCCCGCCACTGGACTGTACACTATTTAATAAGCGATAAAACATGATCTT
The DNA here is from genome assembly GCA_032622095.1 of Siphonodentalium dalli. Lineage (NCBI taxonomy): Eukaryota > Metazoa > Mollusca > Scaphopoda > Gadilida > Siphonodentaliidae > Siphonodentalium > Siphonodentalium dalli. Next base: position 186,965,879 of record CP136061.1, on the reverse strand, counting down.
CGGAGAATCGGTCCTTCGGAGAATCGGACCTTCGGAGTTATAGACCTTCGGAGAATCGGATCTTCGGAGTTATAGACCTTCGGAGAATCGGACCTTCGGAGTTATAGACCTTCGGAGTTATGGCCCTTCGGAGTTATAGACCTTCGGAGTTATGGGCGTTCGGAGTTATAGACCTTCGGAGTTATGGGCGTTCGGAGTTATAGGCCTTCGGAGAATCGGACCTTCGGAGAATCGGACCTTCGGAGTTATAGACCTTCGGAGAATCGGACCTTCGGAGTTATAGACCTTCGGAAAATCGGGCCTTCGGAGTTATGGATCTTCGGAGAATCGGACCTTCGGAGTTATGGGTCTTCGGAAAAACGCTACGTAACCGAATGATCAATGATGAAGAAGATGTCGGCATCAACATTAAATGTGCAATCGTGGAAATTCAAAAGGATATATCGTGCATGAAAACTGACAATGAAAACTTTCACCACACCTTTAATGACCGTATACCCAAATTCGACTCATCAATCGCCAGCTTAGATGCCAGACTCGAAAAAATTGAAGAAAAACTTAAAATCGTAAACAACATTGAACAGATGCAATCGGATGTAAAACAAATAAACACAAAAATCAAAGAAATTGACGAAAGGATACAAAGCGACACACTAACAATTGAGAGAATCCAAGACGACAAATATTCGGGTGCTAGAAAACTAAAAAGTGAAATTGATGGAATCAAAGGTGACATCGGAAAAATAGTGAACGGGCTAGAAGAATACAATGGGAAACAAAAAAGACTGGAAAATCAATTCGCAACACTCAGAGACATTGTTAATAAAAAAACATGTGCAACCTACCCATTCTTGTGATAAGTTCGTAAACGAAACAATCAAACAAAATGTTGAAGTCATGAAAAATGAATTCAGGAACTTCACAACATCAGTTACAAACAATTTACAATTATTTGCTGATTCCGTAAATCAATCAATGGGTGAAATTTGCAAGACACAGCGTGAATTGGTCGAAACCATAAATAATATTATGCATCAGTCATATGAGGAGGAAGTTTACATGGACGAATCATATACCTCACACCCAAATGATGTCAGCGTAGAGTCAGACATTCCGCATACAAATCAGCAGACGAAAAGAACTCCCGACAGACCAGTTCAACCGAAATCAAATGACGATGACTACTTTTTTCAACTACACGACAGACCGATTAAAACATCACAAGTGTTCTTAGGTGCATTCGACGATAGTGTGACAATACATGACATTAAGAAATATCTGAATAAGTATGAAATCCGGTTTACAGTTATTCGTATGCTCAGAGGAAATACAGCCAGATTGAACATATGCGACAGGGACCTTGACGATGTATTATCTGACAACTTCTGGCCGAAAGGCGCTGTATGCAGATTGTGGGTTCATAAGAGCGACATTTAACCCCAATATACATCTATATTCAGTACTAAAATAGTACCGTTGATATGGGCATTCATTACTGCAATGCTCTACTTCTTTTAGTTGTGTGTTTGTTGAGCAATTGTGTATTTTCAGGTCACAAAGCGGATTACAGAATGGATAGTTCCACTCTTAATCTGTTGACTTGGAACGCTACTGGTATTATGTCATCAGGTTCATATCTCAGTAAGATGCTCGGCACGGGCTTGTATGACATAATTGGTGTTAGCGAACATTGGTTGTCTGCACACAATGTTGACTTTATCGAATCACTTGACAAATCTTATGAATACCACGCGGCATGTGATTATCGTCAGAGAACACCAAAACTGCCTAATAAAAGAGGGAGACCATCGGGTGGAGTAGCTCTTTTGTGGAACAAAAGGATCTCCCACTGTGTGTGCCCCTTGCCTATCAACAGTGATCGTATAATAGGCATTCAGATACATTTATACCAAAATACCTTTATTTATATATTTCAAGTATATCTTCCATCGACGAATTACACACCAGAATTCTATGGAGAATGTATTCAAATGTTATACGATGTATGTAATATTTATAAAGCACATGGCAATATAATAGTAATGGGCGACTTTAATGCTCGATTAAATGTCAGTGCTGACCGCAATATGGCGTTCACAAAATTTGTCAAGCAATTAAACCTATTGTCTACAAATGTTCAAATGTGCGGAAATACCCCGCCCGTAACTTGTGTTCCATTTGGAACTATTAATCATATGATACAAGGTTCAATCATAGATCACATTCTTGTACCGGAGACACTAAAAACATGTGTCAAAACTGTGAATGTTCTCGATGATGATTCTATTGATGTATCAAATCACAAACCGATTTCCGTGGGTATTAACGTTCCTGTGCACGCCAAAGCTAAATCGCTAAACAGTCATCAACCCGTATCAATGATAGATTGGAAGCGTGTATCACGTCAGACAAACTTAATTGAAATATATCACAATTCTTTAGATGCAGAATTAAGGTCGATCGCTATATCCTCTAGAAAACTAAATTCTTCAGAACTATACGATACTATTATGCATGCTATATCCACTGCAACGGATAAAGCGCTACCAAAAAAGAAATTTAGAAAAAATCTGAAGCCCTTTTGGAACGAAAAACTGAAACAATTGCATGCAAATATGGGAATCTTGCGAAATAACTGGATATATAAAGGGCGCCCAAGAGCAGATTCTAAATCAGATGCCTATAATTTATATAAATTAGCCAAACGCGAATTCCGTAGAGAATATAGGAAAGCAGCAGAAAAACACATGACAGATTTAAATGATGAGATTGATGAACGGGCGCAAGTTGACAGGGACTATTTATTTCGTATTTTACGTAACAAACGCCGGCGTACACATTTGGATCGAAATCCGATCTACTGTCATGAAGGAAAAACACTACGCACAGAAGAGGAAGTTTCAGAAGGTTGGGCAACTTATTTCGAAAAGCTATACTCGCCCCTGTACCACTATGAGTTCAATTCTGAACATTTTGATAAAATCACTTCATTTGTATCGCGCGAGACTTCTGAACAGTCATGTAGACAAACGAGCGAAATTGACCGTCGCATTCTGTTCCCTGTAACCGGAAAGGAACTTGTACCAATTTATCGTTCTCTCAGTCGAAACAAAGCGGCCGGGTGGGATAATATTACAAACGAACATTTAATTCATGGAAGCCCTCTACTAACGAAAACTATCGCTGAACTACTCACGTCAATCTTTATGACACAAAATGTTCCCAATCAAATGAAACGCGGAATAATCGTAACACTGTACAAAGGAGGATCAAAGCCCAGAACAGAATTTGACAGCTATCGAGCAATTACTCTAATGCCTGTATTGTATAAATTATTTGAGAAAGTTATGCAATCTCGACTGGAATCATATGCACCGAACATTCTTTCAGTACACCCGTTACAACATGGTTTCCAAAAAAGTGTAAGCGCAACAATGACATCATACCTTTTGAGGGAATGCATTTCTTACACTTCCGATTGCAATCAGGAATTATACTGCTTCTTTCTAGACGTTTGGAAAGCATTTGACACTGTCTGGATTGATGGTCTATTATACAAACTACATAAACGTGGAATGCAAGGACATACATTTAAACTGATAAACCAACTACTCAAAACTGTTCAATGTTGTATCCGGTATGATGAAACATATTCGCGTTGGTTCGATGTACAACAGGGCGCCAGACAGGGAAGCATTCTCTCGCCTCTGTACTACATGATATACGTAGACGAATTGATAAAATTGTTATCAGAGTCACCATATGGTCTTACTATACTCGGCGTCAACTGTACTTGTCCTACACACGCAGATGACATGGTATTGCTCTCATTGAGTAGTACGGGGTTGTCGGAATTATGTAATATTTGTGAAAAATACAGTAACAAATGGCGGTACAGATATAACTCCAATAAATGTTCGGTTCTGGTTTTAAACGAATCCAAAAATGAATTTTCTAATCGAGCAAAAAATTGGACTTTGTGTGCCAATCGGGTGGAAGAATGCACAGAAACTACTCATCTTGGCATACCCATCGACAAATATGATTTCAATACTGCTTTCGTTGAACGCATTTGTGACAAACTAAGAAGTGCACTCATGATGCTAGCAAACGCAGGAGTTTATCCCGGTGGAATAACGCCACAGAGTTGCACGATGTTATATTCATCAGTAGTCTTATCTAAAGGTCTTTATGGTTCTGAATTACTATGGGATCTCAATAGAAATTGTGTTGATCGACTTGAGAAAACTCATCGATTCTGCATAAAATATTATCAGGGTTTACATAGACGAACATCAACAAATATAGCATGCGGTTTGGTCGGTATGTCGCCAATAAATGCAATAATTGAAAAACGTAAAATGTCATTTTTTGGTTCCTTGTGCAACTTAAAATCCAACAAAACCGGTAAACAATTATTTTTCACGAGATTACATCAATATCTGACGGGCCTCGTTAAATTTTCAGGGAATTTCATGGCCGATATCATTTTTATCTTTGACAAATATAAGTTGACAGGGGAACTGGAAGCGTTTATTCGTCATAGATCCTTTTTAAATCCGACAACATGGAAGCGAAAAGTCAGACAACGTTGGTCGGAAATAAACGATGCAGAATGGACACAAAACATATTAAGCGATAATAGACTTATTCGGTTCCATGACATACATTCCAGTCGTCATATGTCCCAATTATGGCAAAATTGTCGAAAATTCCCCAAAAACAAAGAGTCATATTTAATTGTTGCGCGACTGTTGTCTATATTACAAACCGAAGAAGCAAATTGCTCACTCTGTCGATTAAAATACACAGATATAGTGTCCCATGCATTAGTGGAATGCTCCTCGTTACATCGTGATAGGGATCTTATCGAATATGAACTACTAAATGAATTTCACGTGGACGTTTATCTAAAATTTGACTCACTCGATACTGAATCTAAAACACGCATATTTCTATCTAGATGTAATGATCTCGTACATGAATCCGCAGAAGTTGAAATTTATCTAATCGACTTTTTTGTGAGGAAATGTGCTTATCTGTGGAAATTATATGTTGACCGAACAGCAGCTGAGAATGTTTAAGTGTAAGTGTATACGCGTCACCAGTATAAAACTTTCGTAAATATACATGGCATATACAATATGAGCAGCGCTGACATGAGAGGAATATATCGTAATATCAGCCACAACAACAACAACAACAAAAATTAAATAATGTCAGCCGCAAAGGTCAATTGAATTTCATGCTACCTATGCCTTTATCGATATCTTGCATATTTATGTTACTATAATGATTGTATGCTGAATGTTTATGGATACTTGTCATGTTGTATAATTATGTAAAATATGATAACAATTCAATGTGTTGTGTGTAAATGTTGAGACGACAGTCTCTATTATTGTTATATATTTTGATATCTTCGGAAACGGAGGAAATAAAGATATATATATATAACCCAGTGCGGTTCAGATGGCTCTGGATTTAGTCACAGTTAACTCGACATGGTCACTTCTTGTAGGAATTCCGATGTTCTGATGTCCTCTTCTCTGTATTTTGCCCATAGGTCGCTGATCTTCGTATCTATTTCTGTGTATTTCTTCCTCACGTCTGTCTCGAGATCCCTGGCTGCAACGGCAATTTCTACATGGGCTGCTTCAAGTTGAAGAATCAGCCGTACTGATACCAGACAGTGGGTGCAGTTGGAATTACCAATGTGGACCCCCCCCCCCCCCCCCAACGGAGACCCTCCAGGCACGAAGCTAAAAACTAATACGTTGATGAAAACGCATTAATCATTAATGAATTTAGCTATATCAGCAACTTCATCTGCCGATTATAATAAGAATTAGTAAGTTATGCGGACATTATTAGGCATAAAAAGCTCTGCGACCACTCCCACCTAACTGTTTATTTATAGAACGAATTGCTAAATGATATTCTGTCTACAGCTGACGTCATATCGGATGTTTTCAACGATTAAAGATGGAAGCGTTCTTCAGGGCGTTTCGACGTGCCCCCCGAGATCCAAGTCCCAAACCAGATAATCAGAAATCAACTAAGCATGAAAGTATGTGATATTTTAACAATTACAATTTGTGTTTGGTCCACCCAGGTAGTCTATATTTCGAAGATATGTTGCCTAAATTCGAGCTACACACACGGCACAAATTGTGCCGCACAATCATTTTGACGAGACCAAGGTTACGGTAACAGGTTAAGGACTGAACTTCTGAAAACGGATAGCTCAGTTGCTTTGTTGTCCGAACTCTGAGCTACACCCTCGATATGTCACACTTCAGAGGGTGAGATGGCTTCAGAACGTGTGATAGATAATCACTTTCATATGCCGACCACATACACTGATGATGCAGTATATAACTTATAATATAAGCAGTGCAATTAGTATCTGACATCATAACCACAAGTCGCGTTCCGACTATGTCAAAGTATTCAGAGAGGTCGTGGCCAGACTAGATCATCCTGCTGTGACCAATGTTGTGCTTGATTTTGAAACAGCTCTGTGCAGGCAGTCGATTCGTGAGGTGGTCCCAGGAGTTAGTATCAAACTTTTTCAAAGGTTGTTGCTTCCGCTGGTCGCAGGCTGTTCTTCGGAAGGTTAGCGACGTCGGCCTTCAGAGAGCTTACAGAGCGGGAGGGCTGTTGACAGACTTCGTTCGGCAGATCATTGTGTGCATGGCTCGATTCCAGCACATATTCAATTGAAGAATGGAGTATATTTCGACATGACGTGCAGACTGACAAATAATGATCTCGAAGGCTGGCATCGAAGACTGAATGTCGTTCGTCATATTCATTCATCATATTCATTCATCATATTCATTCATCATATTCATTCATCATTCATCATATTCATTCATCATATTCGTTGTCAAATTTAGTCGGCGTAATTTTTCATATTCATTCAAGTTCATGTTATATATATATAAATGTTCTTATATGTTTTTATTCTTGTTATCAACGAAATAAATAATTATTACTACTACCCAACTATCCATCTATCTCCTGACAACCCTGAGAGAGATGGGGAGAGAGAGAAAGCAAGCAAGCAAAAAAACACCAAAGAAAAACAACTTAAATAAGACATTATCCCTTGGACCGAGTTGGCCCGGGGCGAGCTGGCTTGGGGCGAGTGGGCCCTGGGGCGAGCTGGCCCGTTTCCATACATAAATGCACACCAGTCTCACGTAGTGTCACAGTGTTTTCTACATAAATGCACATGTGTTGATTTTTTTGTAAGTTCATATTCTTCCGTTCATCGATTTCCCTGTTTTATACCGGTAACTAAGATCAGTATGCGACCGATGATCAATTTTATTGCAGTTTCGTCATTGTGATAAAAGAATGCCTTTATGAAGTTTATCAGAACTACAGAAGAAAATATAGTCTGAATTGAAGCAGACAGCAATGCACACCGTGTGCATTTATGTATAAAACGTTACGACAACGACCCCATTAGCGTCAGTACCGCTAATGCCGTATCATGGTAATTGGGTCACAATCGACTGGGTCAAATCGGGATGTCAGACCAAACTGCGAACCGATGGCAAAAAGCTATTTCTTGGGCTACATGCAAGAGGGCATTAACAGTACAACCATTAACATCCAACACAAGCTTTGATATGCATAAATGTAGGATTTGTACCTCTGTTGACACAATATTCGATTAAACTCGACCCAGGAATGTAGTATTATTTTGACTATTTCAATGGCAACATCCCGGCCCATTTTCAACCATGACAACGACGATTATTATGAGATTATACTTTGTAGACTGCTCCCCACACTTGATGCTATTGGACATGTACTAGTATACATAAATGCACACCAGTCTCGAGTAATATCATGTGACAGGGGTCATTGTCGTTGTGTTTTCTAAATAAATGCACGTGTACATGTTGATCATATTTGTAAGTTCGTGTTCTTTGGTTTATCGATTAAACAACCATGCAGTTCTTTCGGCCCCTGTTTAATACTAAGATAAATTTGTGACCAATAATCAGTTTTATACTTGTGCTAAAAAAAATTTATGCCTTTATCAGAACTTCTGAAGAAAAATAGGGGTGCCACGATTAATCGTATAATCGATGAACCGTTGATAAGCCGATAATCGATTACCATTTCCATAGTCGATTAATCTGCGTTATTTATTTCAGATGTCTGAAAATGCCGGGTATTATTGAATACGGTGTTTCTTTTACACAGTTTAATTTACAACCGAAGGGTTAACAACCTTTGATCGCGTTTCAAAGAGATTCCGACAACATGAGTACCGGTACTACTAACTTATGTTGCAAACACTCGGCAGTTCATTTGATGATGCGACATGGTTACTCTTCGGGCCGTTGTATATTCTACAAATCAGTGACGGTAATGCAGCTTTGAACTTATGGCGACGTCGTTGTATATAAATTTATACTTGACAGGTGGCACTATGGCTTTGAAATGTGCCGACTGTCACAGTATTCAATTAATTGAATGCACTCACCCTTGATTCTGATTGGACCAATGGGGAGTTGATTGACATTCTCTGGAATCCAGGGAACATTTTAATCAGTATCCTTAGATGTTACTAGTACAGGTTATCGTGTATCATGCGGCGATTACTGAATGAAACTCGATATTATCAAATACTTAACTTGTTCTAAGTCCTGTAACATCGCCGAGAACTGTGCTGGTATTCAATACTTGTGTTCATTGGTAATTAACAGTGTGCATTTATGTATACATGTACATAAATGCACACGGTGACGGTGTGCATTTATTTATAAAACATTATGACAATGACCCCATCATCATCACTGACCAAGCATTCTGACATTTTAACATGACCAAACACCTAGCTTACCTGAACATGTTTCCTCTTAGTGAACCCAGCGATTTTGTAATTTTTGGAAGTTGACTTGTTCAATCGAAAATGTCACCACTCGCCATAATACATTAGTTATAAGATATTTTAGTCACTGGCACATGATCTTTAATGCTGCACCAGCTCTCTCCCATCATGAAAGGGTTAAAGGAGAGATTATCTTCACAAAATGTTATCATATTCTGATTAGGGGGTACATCTAAAGATATCCTCGAACAAATTAGTGCGTTTCCGATATCCCACCCGCTCCTACCCCAAACCCGGGCTACATTTACATTTTATTTGTTTTGAGAAAACAAAATTATTAATAAATCATCCAAGATCTCAAATAAATGTTCGACTTTATCATTTTTCCCATTTTATTTTTATAGCTTGATCAACAATTCAATCGCTTAATGTGCTACCATGATCAAATACAGGAATAGCGACAATTTTCTTCCATTACGAAAACGAAAGTGGCGAAACGCGAACACCTGGTATAAACATGTACTCTCTAATACTGGCATACTGTTCTGCAGAGGAAATTTTCTATTAATAAACACAATGCCGCAGTGTATTCTAATGTTTATTTAGGAGACTTGTGTCTCATTCAACCTTGAATGGTGTTCATTAAGAAGTACTCTTGGGGTCCAAAGCTTATTAATTTTTTGAAAAGTTGCCGCCCTGTATGGTGCTTATTTAGTTCCATATGTTTATTTAAAAAGTGGGATTGTCAAGAAGTTTATACTATACATGTAGTTCTATCAGAATTGCTGGAACCTTTACTCAGATCAGGACAAGATAATCCAAACATGTTGATGGAAATCTCTTTGGTAACTCATATAACTACAAACAGTGTAGAATTTGAGAAATATATATGATTGACCGTATAGCATTTCAGATGGACTTGCTTCCATGTTGTAAATTGCCACCCTGTACTGTTATTCCACCCCATACTCTTTATGGATTCAGCAGAATTGTCCACCCTGTAGGCCTGTACTCTTATTCCACACCATATGCTTATTTGGACCCCGAGAGTAAGCATTTTTGTTGTGATACTACTAGTACTTGTCAGTAATGTCATCGTTGTCCATGTGTTTAAAAAGCAGATTCCTGCATTCAGAACCTGGAAGAAATATGACATAATGACCACATGATTTTTTTGTGCTTGCAAATTTTCCCAAATTATCTGCACATTCTGATTAGGGCTAGTGGTTGTCATAACTTGTCAACATGACAATTGTTATTTTAATATGATGATTAAAATCATAACTAGGAATGCTGGTAGAGAATACAATAAAAGGATGTTATTTTTACTACATTACGCAACATTTTCTTTACTGATATTAAGGGTTCAGATTTCAATTGCTTGTTAATGCTAAATAAAATGAAAATAATATGAATAAAATGAAAAAATAAAATGGAAAGCCTACCGCCTGCTGCTAATTTTTTGGGGTCCGCTAGAGAAAACGCCCATATTATTCATTTTGGTCTTGGCAATAATTCTTCGAAATAGTGTCTCAGACCCAAATTAAATTAATCAGCAACACATTTTTTGAAGAAAAATAAAATGGATGATACCCAAATATATAGCAAAAAACTTTTAAAGATTGTAGAAAACTAGATTGGTAGGTCCTGAAAGTGGGCAAAATGAAAAAAAATAGCCTATACAAGTCTGGTTTATTTTGATTTGGCTGTGTATTATTAACATGTATTTTCAATGGAGTAGACCCGGCAAGTATGCATACTTTAACTGAGTCAACAGGTAACATCGTGTGAAGCTTAGCGAAAAAAAATTGCCATAGAAATGGCCAAATCTGCATATCTGGAGGCAAATCTGGACTGTGTGTCAACTATGGTCAGAGATCTATATAAAAAAATTGTTCTCGGTTTTTGTGCGCTTATTTTTAGCTCAACTTTTGAGCTATTGCCATGGCTTGGTATTCTTATGTGCGTGCATACATGTACGTGCTGCGTGGGGGGGGGGGGGGGGGGGGGGGGCAGACATCTTGGATTTTACTCTCTGCATGACTAAATCCTTTGGCATGGGCTAGAGGTCGTACCTTTGGTTGGGTCGTCATGGATGTTAACATTGACATGCAGATCTGGGAAAGTGTCATTTTGGGGTCATTCAGCCATGGCCGCTGGCAGCAATCTTGGATTTTTCTCTTTCCATGACTAAATCCTTTGGTATGGGCTTCAAGTCATATCTTTGGTAGGATCATTATGAAATTTGACATGGCTGTTAACATTGACATTTAGATGGGATTGAGTCATTTTGGGGATCATTCCTGATCATTCTGCCATAAAACATGGCTGCCAGCAGCCATCTTGGATTTTACTCTTTGCATGACTAAATCCTTTGGCATGGGCTAGAGGTTCCACCTTTCGTCGGATTATTATGAAATTGGTCATAGATGATAACATTGACATGTAGATCGGAACGAGTCATTTTGGGGTCATTCGGCCATAAAACATGGCTGATCTTGGATTTTACTCTTTACATGACTAAATCCTTTGGCACAGGCTACAGGTCATATCTTTGTTTGGATCATCATGAAACTTGTCATGGATGTTAACATTGACATGTAGATGGAAACAAGCCATTTTGGATTCATTCGGAAGAAAAACATGGCCACCAGCAGCCATCTTGGATGTCAAAATACAATCCATTAGCACGAGTTACATGCCGTACTGTTAGTGTGATCACTATAAAATTTGTCTTGGATGTTAATATTGACATGTAGATCAATGGAACAAGTCATTTTGGGGTCATTCGGCTAAAAAAACATGGCCACAGTCAGCCATCTTGGATTTTACTCTTTGCATGACTAAATCCTTTGGCACGGGCTACAGGTTATAGCTTTGGTTGGCTCATCATGAAACTTGTCATGGATGTTAACATTGACATGTAGATGGAAACAAGTCATTTTGGGTTCATTCGGAAGAAAAACATGGCCGTCAGCAGCCATCTTGGATTTCAAAATTCAATCCATAGCACAGGTTACAGGCCAAAGTGTTCTTCTGAAATGCATGAAATTTGTTGTGGATGTTAATATTGACATGTGGATGGGATCGAGTCATTTTGGGGTCATTCTGCCAGCCATCTTGGATTTTAGGATTTGCATGACTAAATCCTTTGGCAAGGCTACAGGTCATACCTTTGTTGGATCATGAAATTTGTTATGGATGTTAATATTGTAGATGGGAACGAGTCATTTCTTTCGGGGTCATTTTGGGAAAGAAACATGGCTGCCAGCTGCCATCTTGGATTTCAAAATTCAATTCATCATTCCATTTATTACTCATCACAAAAATTTAACTTCTAATCTTTGCAAAGTTGAGCTGCAGTGTCATGGACACTTTCATTTTTTAGATGTCGATAAAATTAGTAGGAGCAGAGCTATGGACTTAGGGCAGGCCGGTTACCAGAAGCATTGATCACTATTTTATTCTAGGCCTTAGATTTTATATTGCAGAAAGTCCAGTAAACTTTGATTGGTGATACGTTACATTGAAATACTTTTGCACAAAAGTGAGCTAACTGGAACATCCAAAGCAATATGGCATGATTATTCGCTAATTGCAAAAGATGTTGCTTGACATAAAATGAAACAGCAATAGCAAGTTTGCTGTACTTTGACTTTATCTCTTTATCTCTATATTTTACATTTATCCTCTATGTTATCTTAATGCATTTTATGGCTGCAATGACTGATCAATGGTGTTAATTTCACCATGAATTCCTGCTATTGGTAATTTAAACCAAGTTCTGAATATCTATGGTAATATAAGTAGTCCTGTAAAGTCAAGGAATCATAATTGTGTTTTATTTTTGACAATTTGAAGGGTTATGTAAGGCTGTTGTCATATAAACATTGATATTGCATAGGTACTGTAGACTTTTCATGGATTTTACTCTTTGCCTGACTAAACTTCATATGTTATTAAAACATAGACATACATTGTTCATAAATATCGTATGTTATTGTCATGTTCATATGCCTTGTTATGTAAACAAAAGTCATAATCTGTGACATAATTTGGCTTTTGTTTATATAATGCGGCACTGACTTTTGTTTACATAACACGGCGTACAAACTAGACAATAACACACTATTTATACGCCATAAGAACATAGTCTCTCTATATTTATTATTCTTTTTCTAGTGATGTCAGTTTTAACAAATGTGACTATTATAACAGTGATGCCATCGTGAAAGTCTCTAGTGCCTTTAAGATATGAAAAAGGTACACGCTCACTGACCACTATCACAGTTGTTGGAAATTCTGATAAAATCAGTCAATAATAAAGATACAGATATGTACAATGTTACCTGATGTTACTCAAAATAAGAGTCATTTAATTTGACTGTGTGATTACTGATCACCGCAGTAACTACCGATTAAGGCTACATGGTAAATCTACTTGATAAAATTAATGCAATTTGTCTGATTATGGTGGGAATCGTGGAATGTACTATTTACAATTAAGACTAAAGTTATATCATCAAGGTGAAATGTGGATACTGAACTATATTCAACATGAAATTTAAGGTCACAAACTGTTCATGGTGTAAAAGTTTTTTGGTATGGCAAAATCCAATCTCAACACTCAACAGGTATTCACTGATAAAAACTATTTCTATAGGATTATAAAATACGTCGTGGCAAAGCAAGTTGAAGTAACAACATAGTTTATCATGAAGATCAGAGAGGATAATGATGAAACATAATGCTGGAAATTTTTTGAAAACCAAAGGTGACATAAACTAAATCTAAAAAGTACAGTAATGCCCTAAGTAATCGACTCCTTATCCACAGCAGAATTATGGGTAACTTTTCAGGATTTAGTCGGAAATATGGCCATTCATCGGAAAGCTCTCAGTGAGAGCTTTCTGATGAATGGCAACAAGCCATATTTCCGACCTAATCCTAAAAAGTTACCCATAATTCTGCTGTGGTTAAGGAGTTGATTATTTAGGGCATTACTGTATATGGCTATATATACAAAAGAATATCATTTTGTTATTAAAAAATAAAAAAAATATATTATTGCCATCCCAACACAGCAAGCTATTTTAAATAAATGGATAGAAAATTAAATATAAAAAAAGATTGTATTTTTCACATGTATCACTTTTCACTATCTGTGCATTTTCTTTAATACAAAAAATTAAATAGCCCGATTCTTCATAATGCTGAATCTTCACGGACCTGGTCATATGGCCTGGTCAAATATAAAATATATCACATTTTGCATTATCTTATTTGCTAGTACAATCAGGTAGGATAATAATTTCTTGTTGTCAACAGAGTTACCAGAAGGCTGGGATGTGAACAAAGAAGCCGTGAAAGGTGGAATTATGTTCTACGCAAAATATGTTGGCTCAACTTTACTAGATGAATTACCTGATGGTGAAAGCTACGGAGATGGAATCAGCACAAAAGCAGTACAGAATATAGTGGTGATGGTATGTCATTATACATGTTAATGTGTGCAGAACCTGGTCCATGCCCAAAATTGTAAGATGAAATATGAAAATGATGCTGCACCATTAAATAGAAATGTTTATTTGTAATGACATGGCTACACGGTCTCCAAACCAGACCGGATATTCCATGTTTCTCCCTACTTGGGTTGGAATTTTCCAACTTTTAACTCAAGCTTTGCAGCTGTTGAAAAATTCCAACATAGTAATCCCCTCTGGTTGGAATTAGGGCTGGACGATATTAACGAAAATTAAAACCGCGGTTAACGATATAATCGCGTTTTTTTTAAAACGGATACAAGAAACTGAAAACAATTTCTCACTGTTCGCTAGAATCACATCATTGTCATTAATTTTGACAAGTTGACGTCGGGAATAACTATAACATACCCGGTACACAACCACTCAACCAGTGACAACCTCATGCTCGATCAATATTCGGAATGAAAATTAAATTCACTGGTTAAATTCTGCTATTCGGACAATTTCGTTCCGGTGACTTGACAAATTCTGGTATATACCGGTAATTAATAAAACCATTATCTCGTCTATGCCAAAACTAAAAGTGTTCTATACTATAGTATCCTTTTCTAACTCGATATGTTCAACTATGTTGAGTAAATATATATGCTATTCCCGATGACACTTGCGTCGCTTGACAACTGGAAATGTGGTTTACTGTCGAGACAAATTTGACAATGAGGTTCAGTCTTTTAGCGAAGTCCAAACACACGTAGTACATAACTTTTGGAATTCGGCCAAGCAAGGACACCATGTATTGTTGGGCGGGTTTGAAGCGCTAATTCTATACAATTGGTTTTAACCAATCGCAGTGGTATCTTCGCCCATTTATTATTTTAATTGACGGTGCATGTGCATCATTGTACTGAAGGAAGAGGCGTGGCATAACTGGCATTCATATCGATCTATCACCGGATCAGTCGTCGATTCATTTGGTGAATTCTCTTGTAATAAATATTTCGCAGGGAAGTCGGAGGGTTTGTGTAATATTGTGAGCGAAAGGGGGACGTATTCTGGGTTTTCATATTCCCCCAATTTCGTTAGTCGTTCTAAACGTTGTTTACTATGATGATTGAATATTGAAAAAATCAGGACACGGGATTTAGTTGGAATTTAAAACTTAAATAACTTGATTTAGGCTTGTTAAACTATTTATTTGTATGTATGCACATGATTGGATGGCACCCACTGATTGCCGACGATATTACGATTATTTTAGATTAGACGATATTGAAATTTTAACCGGGTATTGCCGATTAATCAGGAAACCGCCCAGCACTAGTTGGAATTTTCCAACTGTTGGAATTTTCCAACTGATGACCATTTCAGTCCAAAAATTTTCAACTGTTATCTTTTCAGAAAATAAAATTGATAGAATTAGGATAAAATGGTTGCAAAAAGCTATCAGTATGTAAATTGTATTATTTTGAAATGAGGTTTTGATGTTTTTAGCTCACCTGAGACGAAGTCCGTCCATCATCAATTCTTTAAACATCTTCTCCTCTGGAACCAAGTGACCGAATGGGTTCATATTTGGTGTAGATGTTCCCTTGGTGACTCACATTCAGATTTGTTCAAATGAGGTCACTGGCTCAAATAGTTGCGAAGCCAGGGCCATAACTCTTTCCCTCCATAGTAATTCTTTTAAACATCTTCTCAAATACCATCAGGCCAAATGGGTTCATATTTCGTATGAAGGATCCTTGGGTGACTGGGGTTCAGATTTGTTCAAATGAGGTCACTGGGTCAAATATGGGCGGGGCCAGGGACATAACTCCAAAAAATATTTAATTTTTGTTTTTTATTTAACTCCATGGTCAATGGAGCTTTCCACAGAGACCACACCCACAGCAGTAGTCCCGCCCACTGGTAAAAATACTTTATCCACATAAATATTGTCTTACCCGAGATCGACTTCCGAAATGAACACATCAGCACTTGCCCTTATGTTAACTAGCTGAAACAGACTCATGTATATGAAAATTTGTTTTATATTTTTTAATTTAAATTTTTTGTTAATTAATTTTTTTTTTTAATTTAATTTTAAAATTTGCTTTTTAGATTGAAACTTCTTGCTAAAATTTCTCAAAAATTTGAAGAAAAACAAATTCAAAAAGATTTATTTGTTTAAAAAATTTAATTTAAAACATAAGTTCGTTATAACATCTGCTGTGGTACCCCGAGGCACCACACCAAATTTGGTTAATATCGATCAAGGGCTCATGAATAAAAATTGCATACAGAAGCTGAGAACAGACAGACAGATCACTGAACTCTTAATATATCTAAACCAGAGAACATACATTCGTTTTGCCATTAAATGTGAAAATTATGACAAGTGTCATGCTAAACGAAAAACATTGTTATAATCACGGGTAAATTTGTAACATCATGCCGCAAATATAAATCTCAGTATATTATGATTTGACAACAAAAAAGTTGTTTGAATATAGCCAATTTAACACTGAATGTATGCATGGATATCAAAATTAGGGTGAAGAAAGATGGCGTCGAAAAAATCTCTGCAGCCAGCGGCCGGCTCGGCATCTGATTGGTCGAATATATTCTAATAAATTGGCATTGGGCGGGACTACGCTGTGGGCGTGGCCTCTGTGGAAAGCTCCATTATATATTATACAGTTATCGCCCGCGATTGAGTGAGACACGGGGATTTGTCGCCCGCTCGAGACCTGGAATGTCACCCGAGGGCCGCCAGGCCCGACGGTGACATTCCAGGTCGAGAGCGGCGACAAATCCTCGTGTCTCACGAAAACAAGGGTGATAACTGTTTTGTTATCTGACAAAGGAGTACACACGAACCTTAATAGCAGGCATAAAGGCGCGCATATATTCTTTAATCCATTTCGAAAAGTTAATTTTCTGTTGGAATCATCGCTATTTAGAAAATAAAACATTCATAATCTGGATCAATTAATAGACCCGTCATTTGCGCAGCTATTCTCCGGTCATTTTGCTGGTTGCATGGTGGAAATCGGTTCACGGAAAGAGGAGTAAAGCAATTTCGAAGTTGAGTAACCATGCAGCGAAATTTTCGGTTTCGTTTCAAATGAGCGTGAAGACGCTGACAGACGTGTTAATTTCCAGAATTCTAAAATGTGAAACTAACACGTAGTAGTGCAAAAAAAAATTGACATATGTCACAGATCGTTACGCAACATACGGGTATTCTCTGAAGTCTGAGGAATGTATTGAAGAAAAGAAATAGTCAATTGATAAACAGCAAAGAGTGGCTATTTGATCTAGTACATAAACGTAGTTGTAACGTATGTACATCGTATGTGCAATTGTCTGCAGCACATACCAACTGCATATTAAGGTTTATCTATTTGTCCTACGGTCTTTATTATTGATATAAAAAGGTCCAATAGGAACATTACACCTTATAACGGGTTTGTGTCTGTGATAACACCATTTATACATAGCGTGCTTTAATTGCAAATAAAAAAACACACAATTATGCAAATTAGCAAACACCACAGTTCGCGGGTGTTATGAAACAGTGGGGTTTATAAAAACAGTGTTTTTCGAAATTGTTAGAGAGCTGTCAGAGAATCTCTGCGCGTTGAGGTCTTCGTAGTTCTATGTTTACAGGTAACAGCTGAGCGGTCAATAACTGAGGAAATGTTACCCTCGAGGGTAATATGGTGATTTACGGCCCGCCATGTGACGCACTCTCAGCCAATCAGAAGAGAGGCAAATGGGATGGAGGATAACAAATATATTTATTATTTAATACACGCTTGTTCCCAGAAGTACAGTGTTATTGCCGTTCCATATTTACAAATCCGTATGGAACATATGTTCCATACGCATCTCGTTGACGTAAAATGACGTACATGACGTTCGTCTCAACCAGGACATCACATCGTGCAGCACGGTAGTGGAGGGGGGCATGTAGGCCTATAAATAAATTAGTTTAAAGCCGTAAATCCTCATATAGCTCTATAGGTAGACAGTGCCAGATATTTGAGCTTTTGTGGGGGGGGGGGGGGGGGTTTGATTAATTAACCCTTATACTTTTTAACCAGGCATGTACATGTATTATAATGATATCAATAAATTACCATGTGAACATCCAATATCCAGAGTATATGACAGTACATTTTATAGATGTTGTCATTCCAAGTGAAATCTGTTATTAATTGAGTGATGACATATGGTACAGGGCTCTAGTGGGTGGTTAGATGGAGACATAGATAAACAATATTGGTTGCTGGCTAATTGTCCATTAGAGCCTGAAGCCGCCATCGCACGCTGCCGCCAGCCATATTAGCCACAAGCCGCCGCCAGCCATATTATCTCTAACGCCAGCCACATTTAAAAATCTCTGCCGCCGGAATTGTAAAATGACTGAGCCGTGTGCATGGGCTTATATGTCAAGCACAACTGTACTGTGAATCGCAAAGAACTAAACCTCATTGCCTAATATTGGCATACTCGCATGGACACGGCATCCATGGTTGTTATATTATCAGAACACCGGGCCCAATGGATGCTTTCATATACCGGTAACTGAATGGGCGCATCCATTCGGTATTGAAATGGTTAAAATATAAATTGTTTATATCGACAACACCCAGTCTCAGACATCGTTGGCATTTGTCAATATATACACATAAGAATAGAAAATAGTTTGAAATATTATATATCATTACTATCGGGTTCATCATTCAATGGTGCATGCATATATCGCAAGATACCAGTGATGATAGCAGTCTGAAGTCGACAGAAGTCCCAATGTAACTTATACCGATTATATGGGAAACTACATATAGTATATCCATGCCAGTCCTTCGTGTATTTTCGCCATAATGGAAAAGCCCAACATCAAAAGATTACGTGTGGTCTGGAATTCTACAGGTTCACCACAAACACTAAAACAAACAGCGTCTATAACTGGGGATTACGAACATTTCGGAAACGAAAATACGCTGAATGATAACATCTCAGCCAGCTGAGCCGACATATTTCGTCTGCCACGAACGTCGTGACTGAGCCGGCTTAGCTAGCTAACCAGTCACGAAATCGGTTGAGCCAGCCGAGAAAACTATTTGTCGTGGATTAGGGGTCTATTGTCCATCATATATGTCAAATTTGTTTAATGGCATGAGACTCTTGTTTTTCCTATTCTTGAAATTCCATTACAGGGTGTCTGATAAGGGACCCCTCACCAATATACATAAGTGTCTTCTATATTCCATTGATCTGCTTAGAAAATATATAACCGTTTCCAAGGTTCCCATAGATACATGCTATAATGTAGATGGACTATTCCTCATATCTCATATCTATGGTTATCTTTGCACACTAATCACTTCTATCGATTTTGGTATTGACTGATTCATTGATTTTTGAAAAATGTATTAACCCTTCAGACACATGCTTTCAATATTAAATTAAAATGATGGCTGATAGCCAATATGATTTATGTATGCAATGGGTAAAAGGCAGATAAAAATATACATAAAAATCAGGATGGCAGATGTTGTTAATATTGCCAGGAACCTTATTTTCCAATTTGTTCATATTGTTGTGGTTGATTGAATTTTAGGGGCAACGGAGCATTTAGAAAATTAACATTGAAGGTCATGGGTTTTAGTGTCCAAGCTACTTGTAAAACATCGTAATGTGTGTGAAACCATTTGATTGAGGGCTACTTACTTTATGTGGTAATCTGTTTCGACTTAGCGGTCATACACCCCTGTTATGAAACACTTAATTTTGCATGTACCTAACAATATAAGCATTCCTTATTACACAAGTCAGATCTGATCTGATCTGATTTCTGTTTAGTGAATGACATTTGAATGTCTGGCAGGTCAAATGTGGCAGCGATAGAGATTTAACATATTTGCTTCCAATGAGTTAACTTAAACTCCTAAACATATCCTCCGAAATCACTAAACCTTTGGATCTCACAGTGAGAGGTCCTTGGGTGAACAGTGACAGAGTTATGAGATTTAAATATACCCTCTCCCCACCCCAAATACTTTAACCCCTTCTTAAGACAAATTATTTGAGATTTTGAATTCAAGTTGGGTACTGATATATGGATTCCTGTGATCATATCTTTGACAAATTATCAGTTATAGCTCATCGCTATCGCCAAGAAATGGGTTAAACATCTGCCGATTGGCTGATCGGCCTTTCGTTCATTTCTATATATAAAAATGTCAGGCATCTCTTGTCGGTCACAGTGACACTAATATCTGGTTTTAAAAAGTGTCCAAAGTTTGATAAAAGTAGGAGAAACTACTCTGAGGAGAGACAACTCTGAGTCTCGATGTTTATTGTTTCTCCATCTGTGGTCAGTAATAGAGGCCTGTAATTGGCTTACAGACTATGAGCACTGGAATACATGTATAACACCACCTTGAACTTCAATGCTTTTTGTTTTTCAGACAAAATCAAAGGGAAGTAAACTTCAGAAAGTTTCGCTCACAGTCACCCAGCATGGTATCCGTGTTAATGACATGCAATCTAAAGATCTAGTCCTTGAATCATCCATAACAAGGTAAATAAATAGAGATTAGCTGTTTTTTCTTGTTTTCATTATATATATATAATTACACCCACTCCATTCTCTATAGTAAATTCCAATTGAGTTTATCAAAGCTAATGTAATTATATCGGATGATTACATTAGGTCGAGATTTTATCAGTGCAGCGAAAACGACCCAAAAGTATTAACGCCCAATGATATTTGTAGTCCGTTGCATGGTAACCAGCGACGCTACTTTCTTCAGTAACGCTTTGCAGTACACAATTTTTTTTTCACGAACGGCATGAAAGCCGTTTAAAGAACATTAAATCATCATCCAACTTAATACAATGCCCCAATGAATTAAACATTTCCAAGCTGTTTACAGAGAATTAAATGTTGTCGTATTTGCAACGTTTTATAACGAAATGCATGACTAAACTTACACAACTTTTTTGTTTTCGTTTCATTTATTTACATTTTCCCCACCAGGCACCACTACTGGCACTGGGCATTTCGGAAAACCACAGCTAGGAGCTTGGAATTTGATCAATAATTACCTTAATTAGCTATTTTTTGGCCATAACGCTGGGCCAAAAAAATTCTTATTAGCCTAATTAAGGCAGTTGTTGATCAAGTTCCAAGCTCCCGTGGTAAGACCAACCCTGATAATTAGGAAAAATGTCCTAGGCAAAAAAAATGCCTAGGAGAAATATTTCTCCTAGGCAAAAACAGCATTCTCTTAGGCTTTTTTTTTTAACTAACTAAATGTACTTAAAATGATTAACAAATAACATTCATTGACATATTGAATGATGATTGAATAGATTCAGTGAATATTTCTGTTAAGTTTCCACATTTTGAAATACTCATACCTATTTCTTGATTTTCTGCATTCAAGGGCACACCCTTTCAGTAGTTTCACAGTTTAGTACAGCTGTGATCTATGCACAATTAACGGCCTTGACACCGACCGATTACCAAGTGTCTCTAATTTCTATAATCACTGAATCATTGGGAATAAAATTACGATTTTTCGGTTGGATCACGCTTTATTTTCATCAAGCCAAAATACACAATTAAAAATATATTTGCACACTATAAAATGGTGCTCTCGGGTAATTTTTTCGCCAAATATATTCAGTAACATCGGTGAATTTAAAGAGAATACGCATGGACAGAATTGTTTAAGGTCTGTTCGATTTGCGGTCTCACGGTTTAATACTGCGTATATAAAACATGGAATGCCACAAAGACGGAAACGGAACTAAAACAAACAAAGTTTAAATCAGGATTATAAATTTTAAATCTACCTATATACTTTAATATTTATACATCTATACTATAGTATACATGCTAGCCATAAAAACTTCAAATACTATTATATTAAACCAGCATACACATCGCCAATATGCACCATATTTCTTTCCGGTTTGCGTTCCCGAAATTGGAAATCTCATAATTGTTTTCCGCACGGTAACACATTTGACTTAATAAACTTGGGGGTTGGGCAGCTTGTGATGACAATATACTTGGTAGTTATCGTTGCCTAGTGTCAGTTTATCATTTCTTCAGATAATGTCCTCGGCTATTTTTTAGCCGAGGATAATCAATTTTTCCTCGGCAAAACGGTCGGCTTTGCCGATAGCCGACCGCTAATAATCAGGGTTGTAAGACCATCACTAAGGCCGATGGGGTCATTGTCACAAGGCTCCGGTCACATTTGTAGCCAGCTTTTTAAATGGATCACAAATGTAGCCAGCTTTTTTCACTGGCGATCACATTCGTAGCCAGCTTTTCTAATTGCATGCATTATATGGCGCGAAATATGACGTCATCACGTTCATGACTAAAATGTCGACGTCATGCTCCAAAACTGACTTCGTTTATCAACTTATATTGCAATATAATTCGAGCATTCCAACGACATTGATCGGAAACCTCAGGTTATTAGAAGAACTAATATCAAAACAAAATTCAAGTTGTTCAGATGTCCATCAATTCAGAAAAATGAGATTAACCTGATTGTGTTCATTGAGGCTCGCCTGAATATGAAAAGCTGGCTACAAATGTGATCGCCATAGAAAAGCTGGCTAAATTTGTGATCGATTTAAAAAGCTGACTACAAATGTGACCGATGCCTTGTGACAATGACCCCATCAGCATCACTAAGTGGTAGTACTGGTACTGTTATGTATATACATTATAGGATGATAATATATTCTGTCATTTCTGGGCACTACAATTTATATTATAGGAGGAAATTTAGTTACTGTTTACAAACGTCCCCAAACATTGTACCCAGTCCCCGTGAGAAAACTTCAACATATATTCCCCTCGTCTCATTGTAATGATATGTTACAAACTGTTACTGAGATTCCACAGAGACCACCCCTACAAACTAAAACATATAAATTCCCCATAAAAAAGGCAACATGTTTCTTCACCTCCTTTCATTGTAGCGATATTTTGCAAAGCGTTACCGGTACGTGCTACAAATGATATTAAGCCCCCGCAGAAAACCGCAGCATAATTTTTAAACTGATCTCAATGCAGCGTTACGAAGCATTACGTGATTTCTGAGATCCACAGAGACCGCTCATAGACAGGTGTTACGAATGATATAAAGTCCTTGTGAGAACTGCAGTATATTTTTTCAACTCGTCTCAGTGCAGCGATAAATTGTTATAAAATGTTACAAAGCATTACGTTACATGTGTAACAGAATGAGAGAAGTGCGGGAGTCGCACCGAAAGTTGGCAGCACCCGGAATCCCAAGCCGGTCACCAATACAAGGACTAACCAAGCTTGACATTGCTTAACTTTGGTTATCACACAAAGCGTCTAACGACTGTGACCAAGAGATCTAGACCTCGAGATCAGAGAAGTCATCGGCCTTCTATATTTACAACGCGACCGCTACACATGATTTCTGAGATCCACAGAGACCGCTCGTTGATTGGTGTTACAAATGATATAACGTCCCTGTGAGAAAACCGCAGGATATTTCTTCTACTCGTCTCAGTGTAGCGATATGTTAAAAAGTATTACAAAAGTTTACGTGTCTGCATTATCTGGACACAAGTGTTTTAATAAACACTTTAAATTTTACCAAATATATTAGTTTTTGGAAAATAAATCATCTTAAAATTCCTTAAATGCCATGAAGATTTTATTCTTCTGAAAACTTGTTTCTCAGTAAAATCACAATGACACAAAATGACAAAATGACCACTGAAATGACTGCAAAAAATCGAAATTGAAAAGTATTTGGCTCACTGCCGAGTGATAGGAGAATTCCTGTAAGAAAATGCTCACTAAACTTATTGATTATCGCATGTTCATGATTCCCAGTTGACATGGAGACTAACTGTATGTTTTCCATCCTCCAAATTTCTGCTAATAACAGGGGGGGGGGGGGGGCCTAAAAAAGTTGCAAGAAGTGGGGTTTTTTTTTTTACACCCACCCACCCTTTCTTGCATTTTTTTTTCATAAAATTTTAGACACCCACCCCAAAACATCAAAGCTCTATGTTGGTCCCCTCTGTAAAAACGACCAACCGCTCTATATTGGTCCCTTCTTTGAAAGACCAAATTAAATGTTACTTCCTGTTAACAAACATCAACAAAGGTAGAATATTATGTGATTATATTGGTAAATTTATAACCCAGCCTATTCATCTGTGTGAGTACAGCTGGTGAGTGGATGAAAAATATGTTGAATCCCCTGGAATGACAACAAAAATTAACTAGGGCCAGTGTTAGGGCCTACAATAGAATACAAAATTACACAAACTTAAATTTATCTTTTTTCAGACATCAACCAGCATCAACTAGTAGGCCAAGAGCCTATAGTAATACCAAAAAGGAAAATGTGCATGAACCAGTGTACGAATTAACTTTTATATATGCCTGCATGACCACCGACCCGAGCTCGCATTACGACTTAGAACTAGGCCTAAAATAATGCTTAACCCTTTGAGTTTGAACGTTGATGGTCAATTTAGTGCCAAATCCATATACACAGATGTATATTACTGAGATTCATTTGGACAATCAGAGCCGAACTTCGGTCATGTACTGGATGGCGTTCATGTGCAATAAGAAATTCACACACATTCTGTACATGACCTTTATGTGTGCCTTCAAACTAGACCACCTTGCATGCACATCATCTTATAAATATACAATAATTAAGTAAATTAATTTTACTTCTTTGATAATTTTCAAATTAGCCTGAATTAGACATTAAGTGTCATTTACATACTAGTATATGCAGGTAATTATGGGATATAATAATTACAATGTGAACAAAACTGTAATGTGTCCTGGCCCCTCTTCACATCTATTTAAATAATATTTTTATACTTTTCAGAAGACTATCCAAGGAAGGTTATATTTTTGTTTCCTTCAATAAATGTTATTAAAACTTTATTTCATGTCTACTTATTTACTTATTGATGGTTGTCAACAACACTGAAACAAGTAATTTGACAATTCAAATAATTATTTGACAAAAGTATATTTAAAAATCAATTTAGTATACAAACACTGATACAAATATTTAGTTCATACATTACACTCATGCATCAACTAACTGTACGAGTAAAGAGACTGTCATGAAGTATAAGAATTATTGTAATATTCTGTCATGAGTTGTTAGCTGATATTGTCAGACTGCATTAAGTTCACCCTACCCTAGAGCTATCTGAAGTATTTTTTTATTGATCTACACCGTGAACTAAACAATTTTCAATATAAAAACTGCCAAGCAAGCTGAAACAGACACAATAAAAAAAAATTGCGCGCAAAACAATCAATGAAAATTTTGGGACCCACCCCCACAATATTCACTATTTTTCCATTTTATATCAACTTATGGGGGTAATTATAACAATATTGAATGTATTAGTGTTTCTCATATTGCAACAAGCCACAACATATAAACAAATATGTTTTAAAACAGTTGAACATATGTCAATGAAAAAAAAAGGTGGTCAAAAACTGTTTCCGGCCTCGGGTACCCACCCCCCCCCCCCCCCCCTCATGTCTCGCAACTTTTTTACTGCCCCCCCCCCTGCTAATAATGTTTAATTTTCATCAAAAGTTTATTAATGTTTTGTTTTGTCCTTGACATACAGTCGGGAAAAACCCGCTCGATCTACAGATGGATCGATATTATTCGGACGGGAATGGGGTGAGTTGTTTTCAGCTCAAGTCGTCACAGATCCTATTCGGACAGTGAGTCTCTTTTGGTCCATTATTTGAGATAGCCTCATGAGTCATCTGAGAGAATTCAGGGACTATCTTTGTACCAGGGGTTGTATGCAGTTCTCTTTCCCAATGCCAAAAGTAGGCAATTTTTCATTCCAAATTTCTAGTTTAAAATTTCCTCATTTACCAGCATTTACCAATGTTATTGTTTTGAATTTGTGGATCCATGTTGCAAGATTTTCTCTCATTTCTCACTGACATTAATTAATAGCCAGTGTGTGTGTCACTGCAAATTTTAAATTTGTTTAAGATAAAAAGATAAGATAAGATCAATTTTATTTAAAACATTATGACAAGATACCACATGTGACATAGAACGTAACTTATTTATGATGACCTCAGCACTGGAAGTTATGATGTAATGGACCTGAACTTTTCAATTCCATTCAAAATTGTCAAAAATTACTCAATTTTGCACTACTTTAAGAGTGTGTTTCTTATCATGATTTGCTGATCACAACACAAAATCTGACAAAGATTCATTTCAATCAAGAATATAATATCAGTATTCACAGTCAAATTTCACTAACTTGTTTCATGAACATTTCAAGATTTAGTATACTTGCGTTTTGTCATCAAATCAGGCTGACAAGTTTGTAAGTAATTCTGAGAATATATTAAACTTTGAATACCATTGCCATTTCCAGAACCTTTACTTTTTCTTTACTAAATGGATTCTGCCTATTATAAATATATACATTGGAATTGTCTATTAACCTTCTGGAGGGATTCTAGACGTTTCGTACCATGGGTCGTTTTGTACCTGGATGTTTCGTACCATCTGGTAGTTTCGTACCATATTTTTTTGTCGTTTCGTACCGGATTGTTTGGTTGTTTCATACCATATAGGAAATCAATTGGTCGTTTCGTACCATGTAGGAAATCGTTTGGTCGTTTCGTACCGTGTCTTGTACCATGTTTATAAAGTTTATAGCAAATAGAAAATAGAAAATAGCAGTCCATTCTAACTGCATATATAAAATACTGTAAATAAAACCAACTTTAAGCCAGTTCAGACATTCTTATGGGCTTGACTTTCAATGTATATCAACACAGAAAACTAGTGGTGACCAAAATATTTGTTTTCAGAATTTCATTCTGCACTGCTGACAAGTGGCATGATAAAATATTTGCCTACATTGCAAGAAACAAGATAAATGAAACAGTGGAATGCCATGCATTCCTGTGTACAAGAAGGAAAATTGTAAGTTGTATTATTCTCATACATGTACAGTAATGCCATCACAGAGCTTTTCGATGAATGGCAACAAGCCATATTTCTGACTAAATCCTGAAAAATTACCCTTAATTCTGCTTTGGTTAAGGGCATTATTGTATTAAACCTTGATGGTTTCTACAGTCTCTGTTGGTTCATAATGTTGTGTTGTCCTTGAGCTGTCCTGTCCCACATAGAAGCATTTTGTCTTATATGCCAGGCATTTGGCAGAGAAGTAGTTATAAATTTCTGAAAAGAACTTTTCTCTTGTTTGACATATTAGGATGTGTTCATAGGAAAATTCAGTTCAATAGTTGATTTAGTTTATATATTTGATATTCAGCATAGCCTCATTGAAAAAAATGTCCCTCTTTGGATCATTATTTTGATTTTGGATTTCACTGTGGTTGTAAATCGGTAACACGAAAATATGAAATTGTAATCTGATTTGTAACAGGTTTATATTTTAGGACTGTTGATAACAGACTGAATGTCGGAAGATGCTAAAAAATAATCTAGTTTGGCAATTTTATTCTTGGGACCTCTTCAAAACTATCTGCTTTTAATCTCAGTTATTTAATCTTCATACATTATGTAAGTCAAGCCTCTGCTTTTCCTGTAGGAGTATATTATTTGATTTGGTATTTTTCCTATATTTATAGTTAACCCTTTACCCAACAGAATGGCCCTGTGCCAATGCATTCTCTTATATATGCGAGTCGACCATAGGTCGCCTCGCATATATAAGAGAATGCATTGGCTTAACACATTAAAAATTATAAAATTGTTAAAGAATGTAAGAAAAAAATGGTAAAAAGTGTTAAAAAAGATTTTTTTTAGGCCAATGCATTCTCTTATATATGCGAGGCGACCTATGGTCGACTCGCATATATAAGAGAATGCATTGGCACAGGGCATAACTGTAACTATCACAATGTGGTCAAAGAGCCGGTTCCAATGATACCCATATTTGTATGGTTCTATTGAGACAGACCGAAGATATTTTAGGCTGTTGAAGCTTTATTTGGCCGGTTTTGGCCGGTTTGTTGGGTAAAGGGTTAAATGTTAACAGTTAATGAACCATGATTGCGTTTTATATGTTGGGATTTTATTTGGTAAGAGCATTAGAATGATATGAACTTAGTGCTCTCATAATTTCCCTGTCCATTTATCATGATTTTGTCCAACTTCTCTGCTGATGAGAAACTGAATTTCGCACATTGCAGGCACAGGCATTAACACTAACAGTATTTCAAGCATTCAACGTTGCCAAGGATTCTTGGGAAGACGTCCAAACCACCAAGGAAATGAAACAGCTAGAGAATCTAAGAATTTCTGAGGTAGGCACCTTTGTTTACAAGCCCTATTTCATGTTTTTGATCCGAGGTTCTTATTATGCCCCCGACCCCCATAGGAGGTTTGAGGCATACAGCCGAGGGCTCTGTCAGTGCTGGTGTATCTGTCTGTCTGTCCATCAGAATATTTCAGCTTGTAACTCTGGTGCCGAGAATTTGAGACAGGCCCACTAGGGATGCGGACCGGACTGGACCGCCAGTGGTGGTCAGGTCCAGTGAAGAGGCAGTCCAGTCCGGCTTTTCTTGGTGGGAGTGTTTTTAAATAATGCATGGAGATTGAAATACTTTGGCCATTCCTTGGTATATGTCCCCCGAAAAAAATATTTTTGGGGGACTATAGAAACGGGCTCTGTTCGTCCGTTCGTCCGTCAGTCACACTTTTGAGTACCTTCATGGTGTAATCATCTCTTACAGATTTCATCCCAGAGATTTGAAACTTCAGAATATTGTTGCCCATATATTGAAGATGTGCAACATGTATATAGATGACGGAAATTTTTTATTTTTTGACAGAGTTATTAACCCCTTTTTGACTTAGAAAATCTCAACATTTTTTATAATTTGTTGTATGAGAGTACCTTCAAGGTGTAATCAACTCCTCCTAGAGTTTTGATCGTAGATATTTGAAATTTCAGAGTATTGTTACCCACATATTGGAGATGTGCAACTTTAAAATATATAGATGATGGAAAAATATTTTAGAAAATTTCTTTAACAAAGCGGCATCGACTTGCCACAATTTCGGGGGACACTGTGGTCGGCTGACCTTTTATTTTCAATTATAGTGTGGAGTATATACTAAAGAGCATGCACATCTTGAAGTTGAGCTGTCTTCACTTCGCTAGTCAAATCACATGATACTGATTGTTATCCCTGCCAGAAAAAATTTCCGCAGGGGGATATAGCAATGGATTCTATCCGTCTGTTTGTCCATCCATCCCGAAAAGTTGTCCAGGGGTTATTTCGAAGAATTATCTTGAGCAGATTTCTAATATATGAGTTCACAAGGGGAATGAATATCTGAAACCAGGCCTGTGGTACATTTTCACTAGAGTTACGGCCCTTTGGTTGCCATCTTTTGGCATTTAGCACTCACGAAAAGTCTGTCTGTCCATCCATCCGCCCATCCTCATTTGAATGTGGTCATGGTCCGATGATTTTTGACGGAGTTATGCTCCTTTTTTTACTCAGAAATCTCTGTTTTCATGTTGTCAGCATTATAACTTGAGCAATATTCAACATAATTTCTTGATATTTGGTACGTGGTTCACATTTGAGAAAATGCAGGCCAAGTTCGAATGTGGTCATGGTCCGATGATATTTGACAGAGTTATGCCCTTTTTTTTACTTAGAAATCGCTGTTTTCGTGCTGTCCGCATGGTAACTTGAACAAAATTCTATAGAATTTCATGATATTTGATATGTGGTTCTTATTTGAGAAGACTCAGGCCAAGTTCAAAATTTGGTCACGGTCCGATGATATTTGACGGAAATATGCCCCTTTTCCCCACTTAGAAATCATTGTTTGAGAACACACAATTTTGCCAGAATTTGAATTCGTTGTTCTTAAAAAAAACAATTTCCCAAAAAGTCACCTTGATTCGGGGGACGTGGGGTCTGCGACCTTTTATTTCAAACAATTATCAATGGATTTCACAGACTTTTGGTATATGAGTTCACAAAAGGAGTATCTTAAACAAGTTTGCAAACTAGCCCCCGACTGTACATTTTTATCAGAGTTACTGGTACTGCTCTTTGATTGTAATTAATTCTATGGCATTTAGCACCCAGGAAAAGTTGTCCGGGGTTTAATTTTGACAAATTATGAATGGATTTGAAAGATTTTTGGTATATGAGTTCACAATAGGAGTTATTGAAACGAGTTCGCAAAATAGGCCTGGCCATACGTTTTTTACCAGTGTCCATCGCAAACCCCCATAAAAACAGAAAAAATAATAATGTAACATCTATTTTATTGATTATATTCAATAAGAAGGGTATTTGTTGTGTTATAATGCAATATTTTTTTGTAAACAATGACTGAAATAAAATGCAAAATGCCGGGCTTTCACAGTCTTTCTGGCGGCGAGGCGACAAGCCGTTCCTGGGCATTCTATCTTATACACAGCAGGCCGTTCCTGGATGTTCTGAATGTAAAGTAAATAAGTGTTTTGTTATACATATGATGAAAACAGATGTGTTTATTATTTTGGTAAAGAAATTTCAAATCGGGAGATTCTTTTTCCGGATTGGGAGCACAACAGGGGATTAAAATCGGGGCCTTGGAAAAACTCTGAAATTATTGAGTAATAGCCATTAACCCTTTCATGATGGGAGCAGCGTTAAAGATCCTGTGCCAGTGCATTCTCTTATAAATGCGAGTCTCCCATAGGGAGCCTTGCATATATAAGAGAATGAACTAGCATACAAGGTCAACGTAAATATTGTCAGGCAAATGTATTCTCTTATATATGCTAGGCTACCAATGGGAGACTCGTATTGCACATATAAGAGAATTCATTGGCCGAAGTGTTAATTTCATTAGGTTTTCCCTGTGTTTGTCTTTTACTTACTGTCTCATTTCAGGAAAGCAAGGACAGAGATGAAAATGCCAAATCCAAGAATGATGATGAATCTCCAAGTCGACTTGAAGATGAAGAGGAGCTAAACGGCCAGTATCAGCCTGGTATCACAGTCAGTATACACCATGAGAATTCAAGTGGTAAGTTATTAAAAGTACTACTTATTTAAATCAACTGTCGATGTGATGAGATGCAATGTCCAGCAGCTGCTGCCTTCAAGGATCTGAATTAACATGTTGCTTAAAGTGATATGAAGCACTCTGGTAGGTGATCAAATAGAAGTTAAGAATAATCTAGCTCAAAGTGGTTATTTGTTAAGAATATTAATCCAAATTGATGACACACTCCCTCATTCTTATATATTAATTAAATTCAATGACTCTCGATGGCAAAATCATTGATGTTAGATTATCGCCGATAGTTGCTTTCCAAATCGAGATGTTAATCTTTACAATTGGAAGTTTAGACGATGTTTTCTATTGAGTAGCCTGGTTGATTTCTTTGAAATTTTCGACGATATTAGTAGAATGCTACATTCCCCAGGTTGGCATATCGCCTGAGTACTAACTTATCAATTTCACGCACCCGAACAAGTCCATAATATGTCGTTAACTCAAACCTTGAATTCCATTGCTAAACCCCGAATAATAAACTCGATTGAAATTGTCTGGTATTATACTAGTGAAATTTAGTCCATATTCCATTTTTCAATATTGGATGATATGAGTTTTGGAAAATAAAACTGAGCATGCATGACAATAATGAGGATATCATTAGTAATATACCAGAAGTTATATGCTTGATCTTGAAATGACAATTACCATACATAAACTTCAAAAATGAAACTGCTCGGTATATGCACAAAGATATTAGATCCTGACGTTACAGTCATATAACAGTACACTGATAAGTCAGAAATTAAGTCAATATTGGTAATCACTCCTATCTTAGAGGTGAATAGTGTGAAAAGTAACTCTATATGAATTAAGTTGTTGTTTAATAAGTTGTTTTATGTACAGCTACAAAGGCAAAAAATTTAATAGCAATTATGTCAATGAATCAAATGTCTCAGTTAACTGAAATTAAGTCTATACTAAATGTTAGCAGGATCCACTTTTATTGATCTTTGAAATTTATATAATTTTTAAATTCTCAGGAAATCCAGCTGGAAAAGATGAAATTCTACAAACGAGTGGAGTGCCTCGAAGGAAGGAGTGGGTAAGTAGTTGGTGCTGGTGTCTAAGATTAATAATCTTAGATTATCTATGTGATGGCTAGATAGCTTAACCTCATCACTGCAAAATGACGTCATAACATCTTACCATATGTCATTTGAATACATCAAATACATTCACATTCAATATGAGTCACAGGGAAGGTTTTTATAAATAAAAAAACTGGCCAAGCAATGCCAGTTTAAAGTGATGTGAAACACTCTGGTAGGGTGATCAAATAGAAATTGAGAATAATCTTTAATTGGTCAAAGTAGTTATTTTTTTATGTATATTGATAGAAATTGACAACAAACACTGCCATTCTTATATATTAATTAAATGCAATGAACTTGATGACAAAATCATTTGTGTTAGTTTATCGTCGTAGAGTTGCTTCCTGAGTCGAGATGGAAATATTTATAACACTTTAAAATTTTTGGCGATCTTAGTGGAATACTACATTCCCCTAGTACCAACTTATCAATTTCACGCACCCAAACAAGTCCATAATATGTCTTTAATGTCGGGTATAAAGACCCGACGGTTGTGGGCCCTATCTTCACTCCTTTGGAACCTCAACCTATGTCAACAATAGATTAGATTTATTTTGATAGTTCAAGTTATACATGTGTACATGAATACATATAATGGGTATGTTTACAAGTTGAATCAATATAATACACAACAGTATATACATATTATAATTATAATAGTTTATATTAAATATAAATTTGTTACTATGTTGGGTTCTGATGAGACAGTTAGAGTTCAGACTGTGTAAATAATTGATATATACCGTAAGAGGATATATAAATTTTCTCAAGAATTAATTCATTTTATTTTATAGAGGTTGCCGTCAGAATATAAGGTAAATTATGTGGCAGAAATCTGTATAAAAATAGAAATACTCATGTGACCTGAGACCATCAGGGATAACGCAAAAAGTTCTCTAAATGAGAACTTAATTCCATTGCGGTCCCTGGTGGCTTTCGGCACATGGGCAGTGAGTGAAGTTCGAATCTTCGGAGCACAATGTATAAAAGTATTTAAAATATAAATTAAATAAAAGCCATTTCAGAACGAGACTTATATGGAGAGGAAAAGCTAATAAAATAAGTCAATACGCAAGTAATGCAACTTCAACAGCCCTTCGCCACTTGCATATACGCACCACTGCCATGTATGGCCGGCTTTGGACTGGTCTGTCCATGACCGAAAGATGGAAACCCGAAATACAGGCAGCAGTAACAATATATGCAACAGATGTAGATGTAAAATGTCACACTCTGCCACAATGCCACCCTGTCGTTTTTCTCACCTTTCCATGTAGTTTGGAACTGGTATTAGTTCTAATAGGATTCTTGGCAATAAATATATTAATTCTTGTCAATCAAAACCTTTATCGCTCTTTTCAACAACTTGTCAGAGTCAGTTGAGTAATAATAATTAGTCGCTCACATTTTAAATTACGCAATGTGCCACTTTACATGTGTTAATATAGGTGCCGTTTTTATCTGTTGTAATTGCATTTCTTTATATACGTCATCGAAACACGATCTGTTTCAATATGCTTTCTGTGGGAAGATTCAGTGTTCCTGCTTCTTGTTTCAGGTGCAAGGAAATAGCTACTTTTCAGTGACAAAAATCCAAATTTTCTCTTGATGGTGCATCAAGTGTTTCCCAATACGGCCTCATTTATTTTCCCCTGGTGGAAATCCTGAATAAAGGCCAACTGCTAGTGTGCTGAAGTATATCCATTCTCAGTATGAACATATAGCACAGAGTGTGATATTTTACATCTGTACTCAGTTTCTGATAGGTTCTGTGACAATTCTTCTGATATAGCTTCATTGTATATATGCAGACCTGTATTAAGATATTGATTCTATATTATGCTAAAATACTTTTACTTAATTTATGAACTCCAAGACTGGTAGGTGCACTGTATATTGCTCACATTCTTTTGAAGAAAGCCACATAATTGTTGGCCAAACATGAATCGATGTTGATCATTTTTCCAAAACAATGTGCAGTGACATTGTAATTCACCTTCTATATCAGTTTAATGTTATAAAACTTACATCATTGTACCGGTAGTCTCTAATTGTTGGATGTGCATCTAATATTGATTTTCTTGGATGTTACAGGAGGAATTTGAAGACGACTTTGATGAATCTTTAACTGAGTAAGTTCTATTATATCAGGGTCCATGCTGGCTCTAAATTTAATTTTTATTTTGCCAAATGTTTTGTCAAAATAAAACAATAAACCATTCAGTCATCAATATATTTGTATACATTTTTGAAAACCTGTTAAGAAAGGGGATTAGCTGTGTAATCATCACCACTCTACATACTGGTCAATTTAATCCTTTCAGTGCCAAGTCCGATTTTTGTATCAACCCATATTTCCTTGATCATTTTTCAAATTTATTGATTATAATAATGTGATACATTGATGGAAAGAGCTCTAAGAGCTCTTTCCATCAATGTATCACATTATTATAATCAATAAATTTGAAAAATGATCAAGGAAATATGGGTTGATACAAAAATTGGACTTGGCACTGAAAGGGTTAACTACCCTCATAGAGTTGCAAACTTTCACTTATAATCTTCAATTAGGTATTGAAATATAATTTGGGAACACATCAATAAGCCCACAATAAGATAACATCAAATAGCCATAGATATTTGGTAGCATATGATTGGCCATAAAATATTAAGAATTCAATATGTCATTTGTAAATTATTTATTATTAGTTGTGGTCAACATAGATAATAGCCTGGTTTAGTCACACGTACGTGTAACTTGTAACAATGTGACTCTGATAACCATTCCATTCCAACACTGCCATTCCATTTAGAAGTTTTGTGTTTAGCATGTAACATATAAAGCTAGGAAAGATCTTACTTTGATTTAATCATATTGGAGGTCGCAATGTGGACATCATGTCCTCACCACCCAACTTTTGTTTGCATGTTCGGCCGACATCTCTAAACGTGTAGGCAGTGACCAGCCGAGAGGACGACTTGGGAGATATATTCTCCCATAAAATATGTCACTTCTCCCATTTTGGTCCCCGGGAGAAGTGACTTCTCTCTCATATACCAGTATGCAAAAGTCTGGTGTTCTTATTCACTATAATGCTTTTATAAATGGGATCTTGTGTTGTGTAATCCTTATTGGATCATAGAAGGGTGATGCTTGGATGTAAATTGGGTTTCACATATTGTTACTTCTCCCAGATAACAGTCCACATCTCCCTAACAACCAAACAGGAAGAAGTGAATTGTTCCAATTTGAAACCTCTAGGCTGGCCCCTGTGTGCATGTTTGGCTTTTGCTGCCAAATGCATATCCATAGCACTACCATCTATAATGTAACAGTCGTTACAGGTTACATGTACATGTATGTGGCTAAATGTCGATATTGTCTTGTATCAAAGATATCAATTCAATATGCTTTTTGTACCTTTAAAAAAAAAAAAATTGATATTATCTGAAAATAGATCTCAGTCAAAAACCCGTAATGGTAATTTATTCTTCAAATGTGTAATAATATAATATTTTGTTACAGGTTTGCTGCAAACAGGATTATGGGATCTCCCCTAAAAACTGTTAAAACAAGTAAAGAAGGTGATGAGAGCTTTGATACTTTCTTGAGAGAGAACAAGTCATTTGAGAACTTTTGGAAACAGAACTCCTGTGAAGATTTGGCGAGCTTGTGATAATAGCTTTAAATCCCATCTTTCAGGTTAAACTGCATTTCCTCAGCCATTTTTTCAATTGATTAGGATATTTTCTACCAGTCAGGTTTGCACATTCACTACTATATTGCCATGGCCGGCAACATTGACCTTAAAATAGATTTGGCTAGAATCAAAGGTTACAGAGTTCAGTCTCACATAGGCCAAGTTTTGAAAGCTGTTACTCTATTTCCATAAATAGCCCTGTAGTCTGATTGATCTGCTAAGCCCTAGAGTTCAAGCTACATTATTTTACATTGCTGCTTGGTCATATTTGAATAGACAGTTGACTAGGTTCTTATTTAACAACCTGATTCGGTATGGTTAAACGACAGGGGCTTGTCATTGATAAAGCAAATTAAAATATAAATGAAACAAAATCAGAATCATGAAGTGATTTGGGAGTAAAAAAATGGGTGTGCTGTGCCTGTTAGCCAATCAATGATTAGAATGCTAGTGTGTGATTGCCAACAGGTCACTGAGTTAATTTTCAATGCAAAAAATAATTTAAAATTATTGCTTGATAATACATTGGCATATAATCTAATATGCTATCTGTATCAATGTACCAGTATCATTAAATAGATGGTCGCCACATGCTCACTCCATCTGTTATATAACAATGATTTGGCAGGCAAACAATTTAAAAAATAACATTGTCAATAACTGTGATTAATTTTTGGATGCTTGTTTATTGATTAAATTTGATCAAATTTGTCAAAAGTATCAACCGGAAATGGGAAAATGCAGGCGAGGTCGCCGACACTGAATGAGTTAATTTTATTCTTCATTTTCACTTGTTTTCTCAATGAGAATCCGCTGTGGGTAAAACCAGCATAGTGTCATAAAAATAGTCTCTGTCCTTGTGAAGCCAATGTTGCCACAAACAATTAAAGATATGGACGGCCTTTGTCGTGAATATATGTTAAAATAGTCACATCTGCTAGAACTGCCATAAACAGAAAGAATATTATATAACATACAGATGTTGTTTTTATACAAATCATAAATATTGCGTAGATTGCATGTTCTTGTCACATTTGTATGCTTTGTTACGTAAACAAACATAACAAATTTTACAAAATCATACTTTATAGACAAACACTCAGAATTCATCCATTGAATATGTTCTGTTGCGCTGTGGAAGGCCAAGATAAAATTATTGGCGCAATCAACAATCACATTCAAATCACACCAAATTTTATTTTAATCGACACATTTTACCCGATGTCAGTTTAAAATCCAGCTAATCTACGTTACTTCATAATTGGGAAATGATCAGACAGAAAACATGTATACAATATAATGGTTCATGCAAAGAGATGAATATTTTTCAATCCAGTTAGTATTTTCTCATGACTTATGGTAATTATGTCACATACCTATATATGGTAATACATACCAAATAAGGTATTTACAAATGATACTATTGTGAGTTGTAAGTCGTGGACGCACCGAACTAGGGGTTTTGCAACAGGCGTATAATGCACAAGAATCCAAATAAGGAAATGATGCAATATCATGACTGCTTATAAACAATTCACTTATCTTATCTTATATTGTAAATACCTCCTATGTCAGGAGAACCGCCGATGGCCCGACGTTGACATACACACTCACACGACTGTATAGACTTTGTGTTAGTATTGTTATTATATATGGAGGGGTATTTTTAGTAGGACTTGTTAGTACTTTTACATATATACATACCTGGAGGAGTAATTTTACCACGCTTGCGAACCAGACTGGGACTCAACTCGACAGGCCTGAATTTTTTATGTCTATACTTATACATACCCTGTTAGGCAGGTAACTCTGGAAGCTTACGCCCCGAAGGGAGGAATTTAGACAGGAATTTTTCCATTCACCTGTGGATCTTTGCCCACAGTAGGGTTCTTTAACGTGCACACATGGTTGTACACGGGACAGCCATTAACGTCCCCACCCGATGGGACGGCGTGATCAAACCAGTGTCATCCCTGTACATAACACCGGGCGGGAGAGGATTACCGCTTAACCACACCTCAGCGAGGCATACACGGTACTTTATATAGGCACGATCAGAGCTCCCGACTTTTTGAATTGTCGAGGATCGAGGTGAATCGATCCGGGGTCCAAGCGAAACCTCTGGCCAGTAGTCGAACACGCTAACCACTCGGCCATCACACTCGGCCATCATACTCCCGTGCTTTTTGCAAGAAACTAAACAACACTCGACCTACATTTTCTCAGACACACAGAGTGTTTTGTGCATTTATATCATCATTATGCTGTACTATTAGTATATTCTTGAAGAAATTATCATAACTTGATAAATATTATTTCTAAATTATAACCTACAACAAAGACTGACCATCCCTTTAATGAGGGAGAGTGACTTTTAATTTAATTTATTTGTTTAATTTCCAAATTCAGGAAGTCTTATCTCAGAACTGAAAGTCTTCAGTCTTGTTAGTGGTTCAACTCCAAGTAGTCAGAACCAGAACCAGGCAGTTCTAGAGCAGGGTAGTGGCACTGTGGAATCAGTACCCATGAGACCTGTTTACTTTCAAAATTGGAAATAGGGAGATTTGTCCTCAAATAGGGAGATTTAGCGAAAAATAGGGAGATTTTTTTCAATGTCAGTATCATGGAAAAAACTTCATATTTTTCATTTAAATGTCATATAGACTGTTTGATGCATTTGGTTTGCATCTGCCACAATTAACGGCCTTGACACCGATTACCGAGTGCCTCTAATTTCTAAAATCATTGGGAATAAAATTACGATTTTCCGGTTATGGATCACGTTTTATTTCGAATAAGGCAATTCAACAATTAAAACTATATCTGCGCACTATAAAATGGTGCTCTCGGATAATTTTGTCGCCAAATATATTCAGTAACATCAGGTAACATCGGTGAATTTAAAGAGAGAGCGTATTGACATAATTGTTTGAGGTCCGTTCGATTCGCGTTCTGTTATTGTGTATATAAAACACGGAATACCACAAAGACGGAAACGGAACTAAAAAAAACAAAAAGTTTAAATCGGCAATATAATAATTTGAGTCTGCGGTTTTAAAGCAGTCGGTCGGGACTAGCAGAAACCAACACTTTATTAAGTGTGGCCAAAAAAGGAAGGCTTCTTGTTTGATATATTATAATCCTTGTCTGGACACTGAAGACCGCATTTACTTACTCAACGCTGTTAAACAAAAGAGAGTCAACGTTGTGTCAACATTTTGTCACAGTTTAACTCGCAGGCGATATATTCCTAATTGATTTGTAACACTAAAGCATGCATGGCTTATCGCTTGCTATAGCTGTAGGCTAATTTTTGGCTTCATCTTTTAAATCGGGGGATTTCGTTTCCCAATCGGGAGCACATGAGAAATGACACAAAATCGGGAAATTCCCGCCGAAATCGGGAAAGTAAACAGGTCTGGTACCCATATGCTATTGACTTAGATATTGGCGGTTGATCATTAATTTGAAGGTGAATGTCCAATTCTGATATTGCATGATTCTGGTTGCCATGGAAATGCAGTTTTTCTTCAACTGTAGTCAGAAATGGTAGTTGGCATGCTCAGACATATGTATGATTTCATCCAATAATAATATAATCAAATTTAAGACATTGTGGCCATTTTGTTTTGCCTGGTCCTTCTTTTGCTTGAATTGCCATAAGTATATAATTTTTTTATACCATTATATACTAAAATTGCACATTTCTATTGTTAAAAATTTGTATGTGAATAGGTCCATCATGTTATTCAATTTGGATGCCTAAAATGCTATGGTCTTCCTTAGTAATTACAAAATAATTGAGTGCTTACATCATGTTTGTTTTAAATGTTTCTGTGTTAATCGAGAACTTTTGAATACAGTTCCGATTACAGTTGATTTGACTTAATTGAGTCTTATTCAGTCATGTTATGTGATTGATGTTGCCTTGCTTTATACAGTGATAGATTATGTTTATAATTATCCTCATGCCAGTAATTTAATCTTAATATATATTTCATCGCCATTCTACCTTGTAAAGGTTGACGGTCATAATGTTAAATGTATCCAATGTGATTGTGGTATTTTCAGTTCTGTAATATTGGTTGGAAGCAAAATATTTTTGACATAGTGCCAAGAAGAATTTTTCCCAGTATCTGATATGCAACTATAATAAATTTCAGTCCAGACTAGAGTGTAATTCTTGCTTTTGACTTACATTTTGATCAATTTCAATATAGTTTGAACCAAAATTTCCAAAATATCTATCCATGTTTTCATTATGGTATGTCTATATAGAGGATCTCCAACGAGTTATGTTGTGGTTATCAGATTTTATGAAACAAGTTTCATAAAAATCTTATATCCAATGTAACGAGTTGAAGATCTTGTATAGCACATGAAAAAAACTAGAGCTTTAAGCCTTTTTATCAGATAAAATCCTTAGTAGAAGCTGCAAAATGCGTACTTTTACAGCGTTGGGTGAGACACTTCACAACCGAATACGACAGTATTCATGGCTGGCGGCAGAAAATATAGTCCCCCAATTTGCCTCTTTGTTTTTGTGTCTATTTTAGTTAGTGCAACAAAGTTGGACAAGAATTTAACTTTAATGAACAAAACAATCATTTTGCATTGTCTGGTGTTGGTGTCATGCATGGCTTTTCGAAATAGTATTAATCTGCCTGAATGAATATAAAGACGCGGCACGGTCATTTTGTTGGTGCGATGCAAGTGATATGTAGCATATTCATAACTTGTGAGAGATAATGATGGAAGGATGGAAATTTAGACTCATTGTTTAAAGACAAGTTGAAATGACCAATTGCAGACTGAGCGACTTGCCACCCACATGGTACTGACAGTTAGTTGAAACAATCATGTCTTTAAGAAGTTCAGTGACAACAAACGGTCAATCGGCTTGCTGTTATCTTCGTCTTAAATGATTGTTTTGAATTGTTTTTCTGCTGAAATTAAATGATTGGTCAATCGATTAGGGGCATGAATTTATAAATTGTTCGAAATCCTCAGTCTCAGGGTACCACACCTGGAACCGTATTGGTACAGGTAGGTCACGCACCATTGCTACTTTGAGAAGCCTGCTCAGGTCTGGAACTCTAACTACAAAATGTACCTAATGTTTTGAATGCCATATGTTCTATATCTTAATAAAACAGAATACATTGAACCATATTTGAGATTATTTCTATCAAGTGCTAAATAAATTTAAGATTTACAGTATAACGACTTGTACTATATTTTAAGATTTATTAATTTATTCCCGATACTGATTGATTTTGGTGTTATCTTATGCTGAAGGAGCCATTGTCAACATAAACCCAGATTTAAAGTTTTCAAATGTTCTCACTTTCAACAACAATAATTATGTTATTGATAGAACCCAAATCAGTATAATGTGTCTCATTTCTCTTTGAAAACATACATCAAGAAACACAGATAAATTGTCTAAAGTTTATAACATAAAGGCCAGACTTTGAGACTTAACGTCTTCACTGCTAAATGATGTCATGACCTGTGCTGAACGTTGACATTATTGCAATTATGCAGTAGCAAAATATAATATATAAGTTGTTTAAAAACTTATAGCTGTTCCCAGGCGGAAACTATTATCACAAATTCCCCTTATTATGTAGTACTTTTTAAAATGTCAAAATACTCTCTTTCAAACTCTCTTTCAAAGACACTTATTGGACTCACAATATGAATCTTGTTCCTAGAAATTGGATCTGAATGGGAATTCTACAGATCTTAATCTGAAAGATTGTTGTTGGCTTTTTAAAGTGACCTTTTGAGCACCCCTTATTTTGGATCTTTGTGCTTGATACTTCAAGAATGAAGAAATGTTTACCAACTTCTGCAAGATGGCAAATAATACTCCTTCAGCTGTTGACCCTTCCTGAAATTTTGCAAAAACCCTGTGCCAATGCCAGGCCTTAAAATCCAATGAGAATCAGAATCATGAATCTCATTTCGATTCTCGTAAAAAGTTTTGATTCTCGAAAAATCATATTGATTTTAAGGCCGGTATGCATTC
The DNA here is from genome assembly GCA_032622095.1 of Siphonodentalium dalli. Classification (NCBI taxonomy): domain Eukaryota; kingdom Metazoa; phylum Mollusca; class Scaphopoda; order Gadilida; family Siphonodentaliidae; genus Siphonodentalium; species Siphonodentalium dalli. The sequence goes on along the minus strand of CP136061.1, from coordinate 186,923,566 downwards.
TCTTATATATATGAGTCTTCCATAAGGAGCCTCCCATATATAAGAGAATGCATTGGTCTGACAATATTTACCTTGATCTTGTAAGCCAGTGCATTCTCTTATATATGCGATGGGATGCAAAGGCACATGATATTTAATGCAGCTCCAGTCATTAAAGGGTTATTTGTGAATCTGTTGAAGGTACAGTTTGTTTTTTCTGTGCCTGTTTACCGGTAATCTAGATGTTAGATTATTAATTTTGAATGATATCATCATTTTATTCTTTATATACCTTCTATCATTTAGAAAATATTCTTTATCTTCCATTGTAGGTAAAAATTTATTGTATTTATGATATCTATTTATCATACTTCCGAAATTATAAAAAACAACTTCACCAAAAAATCTCTTTTATTTCGTTCTAAATGTTCCCATTTATAAAAATGTCCATGCAATTGTTCATCTGTTCTCACTGAGCTCACCTGAAACATGCATATTTTCAAATTTTCTTCCCAATGTTGTTTATTGGACTTGACTTAAAGCCATTGGATTCTTACTAGTATTCTACCCTTCGATACTGTATACTCACTAATAAGTAGTTATTTGATTTCCAGTGACTCACCTGTACCCTTGTTCTGCTCAACAACTATTATTAAAATTTGCTTGGAATATTTCGCACTGCTCCAAAGTGTATCAGTACATTCTTTGTAGGTCACTAATCTCTCTGCATACTACATGTATATGAATTCTAGATGACTGTTATTCTCTCAAGACCCTGATAGTCTAGAGCGCACAACAAGAACTTTCTGTCCATAATAATTAATATAAATGGCAGACAATTTTCTGTGTTCAAACCAAACAAGGCTAAAGTTTGCTTATTCCAGAGAAAAATTGTTTCTGGTTGGGGATTCCCTACCGATTCTGTTTAAAACTCCATACCCTTGTTATACGACAAATCAATCATAGTCACTATCATTCCATAGGTGTTTTTAGGACATCGTATCATTGGAGGTGGCATTATCACTATACTTACCCTATTAACCTAAAGAAGTTTTTTTTTCATGGTTTTCAAGAAAATCTATTGAATTTTATATGATTTTTTTTAATAACAAAATTAAAAAAACACTATTAAAGTTTCAGAATCGGTTGATTTCTCATTCAGAGTATTTTATTTATTACAGTTTATACAAAGACAATCTTACAAATCAAAATTAAGGCATAAAAGCAGGAAGATGGTATGTCAAATTAGAAATCTAAATTTAAAATAGAATTATTAAGCCTACCTACCGACCTTAATTTTTTTCTGATTTCTTACCCCAACCAGACATTTAATTTTTGTTAACCTTCTGAGGTAAATAAGAACCAAACAAAACTTCACACTTATATGGACACATAATGAGGTAAACAACTAAAAAAAGGTGTCTTAATATTGTTATACATGTTCATGTATGGCTGTTCAAATTAAATATTCTCACTACATACATGTATAATCTCTATATTTAACAGTTTTGTTTGAATTTTATTAATATTATTTTATTTTTGTTTATAATCAGTTCATGTTTGTGTTGTGTTTATTTATAACATGCAGTTATAGTGATTGATAATAGATAGAGGCCAGATATATGACACTTTTCTCAGTGGAATACTCCACTGGCAATTACCGATCATTTTCCAATTAAACAGTGTTAGGTATGTCTTTTACTTATAAATCTATACTGTTCCACGTTATTAAAAACTGAAAGGTTCATTTCAGTTTGTAGTTGAGGTTGAACATATAAGAAATGATCAACAGTTTCAGTGTGGTCATGGGAATTTGACTGCGAGAAAAACTCTGCAAACAAAGGGGTTAATGCTGAGTTAGCTTAATTTTTATCGAGATCAAAACCCATGACGATGTTGAATATATTGTTTTTCAATTATATTTACATATTTTTATATCATTACAATCATTATTTGATAAACTTCTTTGGAATCTGGAGTGACAAAATTAATATCTCAATCATCCATTCGCAAGACAGGCAAGCACAATAAGATTCCCCCTGGCACACTGCAAAAGCCAAACGTCATGAATAATCTGTCTACGAGTTGTTAATTGTTGTTCAACCATTTCCTGTGATTTCAGGGAACTCTATGGTGATTGGGTTATGCCAGCTAAAATATACCAGGCACCTTATTCAGGGGAAATGTTTCCTAATGGCCTTTTATTGCGAATGGCAACAAGCCATATTTCCGACTAAATCCTGAAAAGTTACCCATAATTCTGCTGTGGTTAAGAAGTCGATTACTTAGAGCATTACTGTATATGTACTTGCAGTGGATTTACTCCCCAGAGAAATTAACTCTCAGTGCGGTCTTTCCTCCATGAATATTACTCATTGTGATAAGACCCATTGGCTGAAATGATTATAAATGTAATCTTTGATTGCTTTTAGACCTTTCTTTTCTAAATGGATTCTCCCATTCAGTTATATGATTATACATCGGAATTGTCTATTATTTGTCTGGGGTATTCTAAGGATATATAAGCAGACAACAGATAATACAAATGCAGATGATTCTTGTTCATACGCTGTTGAAATCTCGCACCATTTGTGATCCTTTGGCAATGACACTTGTACTGTGCTTGCTTTGTCGTACCTAGATGAGAAATAGGGATCTTGTTTGTTGGGGATCGAAGCATAAGCCGCTCTTGTTAAAGGCTGTAAAATGGCAGCAGGTGTAGGACTCGGCATTGCAGAACAACTGGGGTAATAGTGTGAAGTGCTTAGGGTTCCTTATGTTTGAGATATAAGTTCTATGTAAGCCTCAATATTATTAATTGGCGGGAAATGTTTTGATAATAAGTTAACAAACGTCCTACAGTAATGCCCTAAATAATCGACTCCTTAACCACAGCAGAATTATTGGTAACTTCTCAGGATTTAGTCGGAAATATGGCTTGTTGCCATTCATCTGAAAGCACTCACTGATAGCTTTCGATGAATGGCAACAAGCCATATTACGACTAAATCCTGAAAAGTTACCCATAGTTCTGCTGCGGTTAAGGAGTTGACTATTTAGGTCTTTTTGAACTTATATTATCTGAACATTTCGTAAGGAAACTACTCGTCAATTCATATTTAGTAAAGAAAGGGTTAAAAAGGCCTAAGGCCATCAATGTGGGTTCATGTGAAATAAGATGAATTGTATAAAAGTCTGTAAAACAACTATTGTCAAAAATAGATTGATGTTATTAACTCTCCAATAACAAGATGTCGCATATCAAATTTTTTTATTGGAGAACTATCAATAATGTATATATATAAGAGTTTATCTCTTTCTACATGTTCTTCTTGGTGGTGATATTTTTTCAGACTTTTATATTTTTTTGCAAGTGTACCCACTGAGTGCCTTGGACCAATTTAATTTGCCCATGCAGTATTTCAATCAAGACCCATGAATCTGGCCATGCATGTGCTATTATATTTTTTTAACAGTTGTATTATTTGTAATAATTTTTTTTCACTTATTCATACTGGCAGAATTAGTCCCATATCATGATCATTACTTGGCATAGCTTGATCCGAGTCTCCTACCTGTAATAAACTTAACACAATGACATTTGGTCTAAAATATTTCACTGAAGTAATGTGAGATTATCCATCATTCTACCTCAGTTGTAATTCACAAATAATTTATAACAAATGGTCCTGTGACATACCGATGGATAGGTATGAGTTAGTCAAATAGCTTTCTATTTAAATCTACTGAAGGCGTTCGTGATGAGTACCGCTGAAAAATCTTACCAAGTTTGTTATACCATTATTACCAATAAGAACATAAACAAATTGAAGGAATATATTCTTATTTTCAGTGATGAGAATCCATGTTTTGATAGCATACTTGGTCAATCTGAACTGTTTGGGCAATGAACAATAACTCTAAAGTACAGATAATGCTAATATGATCAGTTGTGGTGCACTGCATATTTTCTCATTAAATTATTTTCAATAGTGATGGCCACGCTCAAGTCGCCTTATATTAATTTCTTGGTATTAAAAACAACAGAACATTTATTTGTATTACTTTGCATGAATGTTCTGGCAATCATCGTAATTAACATAATTTGGTCACCTCTAGAAGCAGATGTGATGTTAGGCGATATGCTGTCATTTGCACAAGTTGTTATTTAATTGGCAAAATTTCAATAACTTTTTATTCACATCGCGAACGCCTTGAGGGACTTTAAGATCATTTTCATTTAATTTAAATTCATTATAGCAGCATATTAATAATGGCCATGTCTGAGTGTTTCAACCTTGGAGATATCCAGGTTCTGCACTGTTGGCAATTTGAACTACTTCATGCCACTATTTTGCATTCATATAAACTGAATAATTAACTGTAGTGTAACATTAAGTACTATTTAAGTGAAAATTAAGTGAGGTGAGATTAAGTAAAATATATTATTAAATTAAATAAATCTGACAGCCAATAAAGTGATATAGTATGTAGCTATGTACATTGGTTTAAAAGTTTAAATATACTTGTACATACATATAATTTTTTTTTGGTTGTTTCTCAGAGGAGCCAGTCACAATGGAGATGTGGCTACACTATAACTTTCAGCAGTAACTAACGTTGAGAAAATTTATTCTGGGATTTTTGCGATGTTGTTTTCTATCAATTATTCTGTTTGGTTTAAACATATCTATTTTACCAAATGAACATAGTAGTGGGATTGGAGGACAAGTGCTAGGCACTTAGATAGAACTCCTCTCCTGATAGACCGCCTTTCCTAACTATTCTGATCGGAAGTAACTATCAATTTTTTTTTGCTGTAAATTAGTTTCTGATATTTTCTGCAGTAAGGTAACACCAGAGGTCTCAAACTAGAGAGAATGTCAATTACTCCATGAGTTAACTCTTGGAGTTAAAGACAGAAAATATTAGAAATTAATTTACAAAACAATTGCAACTCCATATGCATCATAGTGATCACCATCTCAAATGTTAATAAAAACAAACATTACTACAATGTTACAGCTCTTACTTGACTTGTCTTATTTACAGTTCTTCATCTGTGTTAATAATTAAATTTATGTGCAATTTTACGAAAGCGCATTAGGGCCATCGAAAATAGCACCACACCCCCAACTATACAAATACACAACTCGTCGTTATAATGACTTCCAACAACTTATTATAACGATTTCCAACAACTCATTATAACAAGTTGTTAGAAGTCGTTATAATGACTGGTAGAAATGAAAACAATTTAGAAAAATTTACAAGTCATTATAACGAATTGTTGGAAGTTGTTATGATGAATAGTCGTTAACGAATTGTAAGTTGTTACAACAAGTTGTTGGAAGTCATTATAACAAGTTGTGTATTTGTATATTTCGGGGTGCTGTGTTGTTTCGGATGGCCCTAATGCACTTTTGTGGCTATTATGTTAAATAGTTAGTTACATGTGCTATCATGTTAAAGTAACTCAAGGATGTCGAAATGGGTTCATGTGAAATAACTTAAAATTCTGTAAAACAACTATCATAGTATCATAATCATATACATGAAAAATGGTTTCAACATGCGAAATTTCATTATTGGAGAACTATCAATAATGAATATAAGAACAAACTTGATCTATTTCTCTATGTTCTTAGCAGTGATGTTTTACAGACTTTTTTATGGTTTGCACGTTCCACTGTGAGTGTCTTTGGTTCCTTTAACAAGACATGTGTGTTGTTTGTATATTACACCAATAATTCTGTTTAATGAGCTGACCTATGATAACATGACTTACTGTTGTAGAGGTATCCAAGCCTGCAAATAGTGTGTCTATCATTTACCGAATGGGGTCCCAGAGGGTGAATTTAAGCAGTCTAGCGTCACCAAATTTACCCTCTGGGAACCTCATTCTGCTTAGACCTCAACTGCAATGGGAGACCTAGGATCAGATTGAAGTCCTCAGTTTTGAAGTTGGTGATGTTTACCCATTAGTCACTCCATTATGAATTTTATCTTCTGCAAATTAGAGAATATTGAAACTTCCCAGAAGGGAAAAAGTAACTTAAAATAATGTTAATTTGAGACAATATATATTCTACTCATAAAATGAGTCCTAAGCAGAATGAGGTCTCCAGAGGGTTAATTTGGTTATGCTAGCCCGATGTGTGGGGTAGCATCACTAAATTTACCCTCTTGGGACCTCATTCTACAAATGACAGACACACTTTGCAGGCTTGGAGGTACATGTATGTGCTGCCTAAATAAGAATTTCTGGCTTATGAGAGTGTTGTAACTTGTACCTCTCAAAATGGACGAAAACCTAGAAGTAATTCTCTATTGCTACGGACATTTGTAGATAATATTTACAGCCACATTGAGGTTTGAAGTCTGAAATTTATGCTTGCTTTTTGCTACATCACGGTCCAGTTCCAGGGAACATTATAGGTTGATAAATATGTTATTTTTATATGGACTTTATATGCCTTTAAAGGTTTTATATAAAGCCTGTAGATCGGAATTTCAAATACTGATCAACCTATGCCACCTTCCAAATTACGTTGTCATCATTTGGAGGTTCAAACACTTCATGATGAGTATTTATTATTTACTGTTTAAATTCTAAACATGGACATCAATTCTCTATTACGTTCATGACATGATCTCTAAAACATTTCTCCCAGATACAGGAAACAATAAGGTACGCTAGGAAGATACTCAAGTCTGCAAACAATGTCTGCCATTTGCAAATGAGGTTGCTAGAGGGTGCATTTAGTGATGCTATCTGCTAAGCGGCTAGCATCACTAAATTCACCCTCTGGCAACCTCATTCTGTTTAGGCCTCAACTGCTATGGGAGACCTAGAATCAGATTGAAGTTCCCCAGTTGAAGTTGATGTTTACCTATTAGTCATCTTGATTATGCATTTTGTTTTCTGCAAATTAGGGGATGTAGACATTTCTCCATAAGGGAAAAAGTAACTAAAGACAATGTTAATTTGAGACAATATAGATACTACCCAGAGATGAGGCCTACGCAGAATGAGGTCCCCAGAGGGTGAATTTGGTGATGCTAGCCCACTGTGTTAAATTCACCCTCTGGGGACCTCATTCTGCAAATGACAGACACACTATTTTGAGGCTTGAAAATGCTTGAAAATGACACAGGATAATCTATGCAAATAAACATATTCATCACAAACTATCGTGGAAACATATTCACCTTCAGGTAATTGCATAAAATAGTGCACACTCATTTTTGAAAGTCATTGTTGTAATGTGTATACTATGTTTATGTCAGCTTGAAATGGATCTTCTTGTCCGTCCTTCCTTAATTGCTTTGGTGATAATTATACAGTGACATACATTTTCCTGTTGTGAATCTGAACGGTTGTGTGTCGTACGTATCAATTTGCTTAATTGGACTGAATGCTTCCGAGGTTTGTACTGATTGAAAACATATGAAACAATGTATTATGGTATCTTACTATTTATTATGGTCTCGCACAATTTAAAAATTATTATAACATGTGGAATATTTACCTGTCATATATTTCATTGAGAACCAGAAACTCTGCAATATGTCACAAATTGTTCTGAATGTATAAATCAATGCTGAATCAGACATGTTTGCAAATTTACTTGAATTTAAACTGATAGTCCCTTTAATTGGAGCAATATTTTAGTTTCAAGCCTAAAATTATGTATGTTGTAGGTGCCTTGGAACAACTGTTAAAATAGAACCAACAAATTTATATCCTTGAACATTTCTCACAATAACAAATTATTTGTTTTGCCTCAAGTTGATAAATTGTGTCCCTCTTTTGCTTCTTGTACAATATTTGATAACAAAAGATAATTTCGAACAATGTTGATATTCCATCATGGGTCTTTATTTTGTAAACCAATGGTATATAGAAGGGTTTTTCATTGAATCCAATTTGAAAAAAAGTTTTAACCGGAAAGTCAGATGGCCATTGAATGTTGTATTCCCTAAATCTTGCTGAAGAATATTTCAGATAAAAATCTTCGTTTCGTTATATGGTTGTGTACCATTTTGTTTCATTGGACTTCATAATAAATTATGATACCTTCTCTGTTTATTATTTATACCTCCAACCTCAGACTAAAAGGGGGAGTTTATTGGTGATTACTGTCTTGTATCAGCTTTGATAGTTTTTGTTTTTGTAAAAAAATTAAATCTTTCAAAATAAAAGATTAAGTGATTTCATTGAAAAGACAGATTAACTGCTTGTTCAAGTTGAACAATACATCTTGGTTTTCATAAAAAAAAGCTATTTTTACTCACCTCATTTGTCTCGGATATTGATATCAGTGAATTATTGGCTTTGTTTAGCTGCCAGTTCAGTGATTGCTCCAGGTTTTCCACATGTGGAAAAATTAAAGTGTCAATGACACTGCAGCTCAACTTGGAAATGGGATCATGCCATATATTATAGTCCATAGAGCAATAGGGAACTTGGACAGTTTATATGCTTAAGTAACTAGAGGTTACCCTGAAGATCCATAAACAGTTTGGGATTAATCGTATAAAAATTTGATTATTGGGAGTGACAAATACTAACAGAAATCCGAGATTGCTCCCATCTAGAGGTCACCCTGATGATCCATGTGAAGTTTGGTGATGATCGGATGAGGGAGTTGGCCTTTTGGGTGCACAGAATGATTTAGTCATACAAAAAGTAAAATCCAAGTTGGCTGTTAATGGCCATCTTTTTCAATGAAATACAGAAAATTTTATCTAGCGGTCACCCAAAAGATCCATTTGATGTTTGGTGACGATTGGATGAGGGATGTGGTCTGTAGGGTGTGCCAAAGGATTTAGTAAAATAGCCATGTTTTTCATCGAAAATTGTTAAAATTTGATAGCACCCATCTGGAGGTGATCCTGAACATGCCAGTAAATTTTCAAAACAATTTTCCAATAAATGCAGGATGCAGGGCGTGCCAATGGATTCAAATTTGAATTTGGTGGCCATGTATTTTAACGAATTTTAGAAAAAATTGATGACCCATTAATATCATTTATATAGCAGAGCTTTCAACAAATCACAGGGCATTGTTTTTGTTGAAGTCTGGCATCTCTATTAAACCAATAACATTTATAATTACCTCAGACCATCTGTAGATTGATATACTCAGCTGTGGAATGCGACACAGATATTCTAGTCTACTGTTAATATCATGCGATGTGTATTGTTGAAACTTTTTTTCAAATTAGATACATTAGCTTTCTTTATCTGCACATTGGCATAAGAAACATCAGAAAATAATATAGCCTTATCAATAGCTAGTCCAAAGGCATGGGATGGAATTGGTGAACTGTATTTAATGTCGCTCCAAACAAATTTACCAGTACATAACACAAGATTTTGGACCGATTTAAACAAATTTGGTGTGGTGACTCGGGGTACCCTTGGCAGAGTTATAATGGTGTTAGATTTTTTTTTTTAAGAGTGAATATTTTTTTCGAAAAAGGGCCATAACTCAGTTAAAAATAGTCGGATCAAACCCATATTCGATCTCGATCTGTATTTTGTGCTGAGAAATCCATATACAAAATTTGGTTCCGATCAGATAGAAAATGTTCGAGTTATCGCACCATGCGTAAAGTGTCTACGGACAGACAGATGGACGAACGAACGACGAGTGGTCAATGCGGATGTTGACACTATGTTTACCATACTATGGTATGGGTAAACATAAAAAAAGTGGCATTTGCAGTCCAACAGTTTAATGGCAAGTAGGACAATACGGACTGTTGGTCAAAAACATTCTAACCTATTTTTAGGGTGAAAATCAAATTTACATCTAATGTTCTATCAGCCATGAAATTTCCAACTGTTTAAAATTTTGATCAAAGTAGGGTGTCAAAACTCACTCCCACGGCCCTATACAGGAACTCCCCATTGCCCCTAACATCGCCTTCGCCTACCCCCCACCCTGTCAGTTTAGAAATCATTAGGAATCTATGTCATGATACCAGTACTAAACTTGAATTCAACAGCATGTATATAGGTAGGGTGGGTGGGGTAAAAAATTTAAATCTCTCATCTCTGCCCCTATTTGAACCAATGTAAATTCCAGTCTATGAGATCCATTTATCTCATAATTTTCAATTAAACGGTACATATTTAGAGTTGAAGTGAATTCATTTTCCTCAAAATTTAGGGAGTGGTTATCCCCATGCTGGTACCACTAATATTTTTTCCCTGAAATTATCAGAATAATAGATCTACACCTCATTAGCATAGAGAGTTAACAGCTTATATTTACATAATATTGTAACACCTATTACATCTATAACTGATAATTGATCAAAGATATGATCACAGCAATCCATATATCAGCACCCAACTTGGAATTCAAAAGCTCAGTCAATTTGTCTTAAGAAGGGGTTAAAGTATTTAGGTAGGTGGGGCTAGTTTTAAACTCAATAACTCTGTCCCTATTCACATCATCCAATGACCTCTCACTGCAAGATTCAATGGTTTAGAGATTTTTGAGGATTTGAAGCTAACTCATTGGAAGCAAAAGTGTTAAATCCCTATCTCTGCCACTTTTGACCAGCCAGGGATTCCATCTCATATTTAAATTGAACTCTTATTTTTGTCCCCCGAAAAAAATAATTCGGGGGACTATTAAAATAGCCAGTGTCCGTCCATGCGTCGCCAGCAGCTTTTGGATTTCACATTTGAATCTTGGCACACCATATATCTCACTTAATGGTTGGCGGGAGCTATTAACCCTTTCATGACTGGAGCAGCGCTGGTGCAGCATTGAAAGACCTGTGCCAGTGCATTCTCTTATATACGCAAGATTCCCCATAAGGGAGCCTTGCATATATAAGAGAATGCATTGGCTTACAAGGTCAAGGTAAATGTTGTTAGGGCAATGCATTCTCTTATATATGCCATGCTCCCTATGGGAGACTCTCATATATAAGAGAATGCATTGGTTCAGAGTTTTCACAAAAATTCAGGAAGCTCAAGTTAATGGAAGATTAAAGGTGAATTATTTTCAATGAAAAGAATGACTTCTGGCAGCCATCTTTGATTTTAATCTTTGGGTCAATCAAATCCTTTGGCATGCTCCATAGCCTGTATATTTCATCACCAATCAAGTTAGTATTTTCAATAAAGTTTCTTCACAAAAGCTCTAGTTTATAAGAATTCCAAATAAAAATTCCAATAAATACAAACTTGCCACTGGTTTATGCAGGGTTCTGTGAAATTTTATTATTATTTCTCATCGATTTGTCAATCTGGTTGACATTTGTGACAGAAATTTGGCTGCTACTTGTGTGTAGTGTAACACTGTACACTCAGTTTTATGCAGGGATTTTCAAGATAAATGTTGGGCACATCTATATATAAAATATTACAGTAGATTCTTACTAATTTATTGATAAATATAAATATAAACAACAAGATACATATGCACAACACATTGCACATGAAAACAATGATTGATGGAACATAACAAAAGAGATGAATAAACTATTCTGTCATGCTAATGATGAACTGAAAACGATATAATATGTCATGAGAAATGTCTGAATTAAACTTTTGGAAACATAATTGTCTGATGAATTTTAAGACTTGCAATCATTTGGACAGTTGGTTAAGCATGTTAATTCCATAGTTGACTTAAAATTATTTGCAACTATTCACATGTGCAATGGGTTAAACCTTTCTTTAAAGAATACATATAAAATGTTCATTGATGAGTATTTCCCTTAGGAAATGTTCCAATAATAATGTTCCAACAAACGGCCATATGAATAATAGACTATTCCAATCTCTACGTTTATAACTGATGGGAGAATCAATTTAGTAAAGAAAGGATTATTCATCGTTGCTGTCTTATACAGATGTCTGAAGAGTTTGCAAAAGTCAATGTTAACAATCAATTAGTATTATTCTCAGCTGCAATCTATCCTAGATGGTGCTACTGTACTTGTCTTTACATTATCTCATTGTGGGCCATATTGAGTGAAATTGCATTGTCTGATTACAAAGTTTGCGGGGACTGTTGTGTAAGTCTATAATGGTTTATAGTTAATGGTACTCAATCCGATTTGATGGTGCCCATATCAGATTCAAACATTTTTTTAAATGCCACTTCAGTTATCAGAATCGATTAATTGCCCAAAAGTAATGCTAACCAGTCAACTATAGTATAACATTGCCCAATACGTGTTATTTATCAACATTTTGCTCAAAATAAATCTTGTCGGATTGTCAAATAGCTAACGCCCAAAGCCACTTGATTTCAGAGTTATCCATCTTCATCTGCAATTGGTCCAAGACCATCGGGTGACAAATATTTGTCAGGCTGTCAAAAATGACTAATTAAAAAAATTGATATCTGATCATCTGAGCTTTCATGGGTGGGTTCCTCAACCAGAATCAAATATTGTTTAGCTCCCGAAGCCAAAGAAATATTAATTTTGGAGCGATAATTTATATTATGCATCTTTATCAGATAGGATGGTTTAATACCTTCTATACTAAATACTCATTGACGAGTAGTTCCATCAGGAAATGTTCAGACAATAAGTTTAACAAACGGCCATAGGTCATTTGTTCGAACTTATTATCTGAACATTTCCCACCAATGAATGGCAATCTTTCTGAGGTTATCTAACATCCACTTATAGTTCTTAAACATCCCTCGAAATGAAGAAGACCATGCCAATGAATGTGAGAGTCCAGTTAGTAAAGAGAGGTTTAATACCAAATGATAAATGCAACTGAAAAACTGTCAAAACAAATGAAATCTCAATGAAAGAATAAAAAAGTAATTATTTTGTGGTAACTGACATGTTATAGACTTTTAGCGATATGTATTTACAAAATATGTACAGACATTAATGAAATACATCATGGCAGTGTAAAATTTTGACATGATTTATTTCGGAGAGTACATTATTTTAATTGTTATCAATGATACATGAACAAATATCTTCAGATTTATATATCAGAAACATGAATTCATGAACTTTGAACACAAAAATAAGTTCACTTCGATATGTGAGCAGAGGTTTACCAATGGATAGTTTTAAAGGAAACTAGGGGACTCTTAATCAGAACCAGTAACATAACCACAAACTGTTTTATTAATCACAATTTAGAACTAATGAAAGTGTCAATGACACTGTAGCTCAACTTGGAAAGGGAATAATTTAATGTATTACAGTCAATGGAGCGATTAGGAATGTGGAAAGTTGAATGTCTAATACTAGTTTATAGACATGAAGAGAAAAGTAAAATCCAAGATGGCTGCTGACGGCCATGTCTTTGGCCGAATGACACCAAAATGATTGTATCCCATCTACATGTCATCGTTAACATCCATAACAAATTTGATGACGATCAGACTAAAGGTACGACCTGTAGCCCATGCTAAAGAATTTAGTCATACAAAGAGTAAAATCTAAGATGGCTGCTGGCGGCCATGTTTTTTGGACAAATGACCCCAAAATGACTCGTTCCCATCTACATTACAATTTCAACAGCCATACAAAATTTCATGATGATCAGACTCAAGATACGACCTGTAGTCCGTGCTAAAGGATTTAGTCATACAAAGAGTAAAATCCAAGATGGCTGCTGGTGGCCATGTTTTTTGGCCGAATGACCCCAAATTATTCGTTCCCATCTACATCTCAATATTAACATCCATGACAAATTTCATGATGATCAGACGAACAGTAAGAGTAAAATCCAAGATGGCTGCTGGCGGCCATGTTTTTTGGCCGAATGACCCCAAAATTACTCGTTCCCATCTACATGTCAATATTAACATCCATGACAAATTTAATGATGATCAGACGAACAGTACGACCTGTGGCCTGTGCTAATGGATTAAATTTTGAAATCAAAGATGGCTGCTGGTGGCCATGTTTTTTGTCCGAATGACCCCAAAATGACTCGTTCCCATCTACATTCTAATTTCAACAGCCATTACAAATTTCATGATAATCAGACTAAAGGTACGACCTGTAGCCCGTGCTAAAGGATTTAGTCATACAAAGAGTAAAATCCAAGATGGCTGCTGGCGGCCATGTTTTTTTCCCGAATGACCCAAAAAAGACTCGTTCCCATCTACATGTCATTGTTAACATCCATTACAAATTTCATGACAATAAGACGAACAGTACGGCCTGTAGCCCGTGCTAATGGATTGAATTTTGAAATCCAAGATGGCCACTGGCGGCCATGTTTTTTTTCCGAATGACCCCAAAATGACTCGTTCCCATCTACATGCCAATGTCAACAGCCATAATAATCGGACTAAAGGTACGAACTGTAGCCCGTGCTAAAGGAAATTGTTGACGCATCACGCACACACACGGACAACGGATACCAAGCCATGGCAATAGCTCAAACTTTACAAAGTAAAGTTGAGCTAAAAAGGCTTATCGTTCTTTAATTAAAGTTTGATTGAAACTGCATGTTACACTCACATCCCTCTTGTTAACACTGAGATGAGTTTGTCACCTTGGAAACAATAATAGTGTCTTGAACAGCTGAAATTGAACTCAGGATGTTTGATGAATTTGTTATCTGAATATTACCCAGAAATTAATATGAATCCTTCTTCACTTGTAGTATATGTCACCTGCTTATATTTCCTGAACAACCCTCCAAATGAATAATAGACCACTTTCAGCAATCTGTCATCTGCACATATATCCTGAGCATCCCTCCAAAGAATATTAGACAATTCATGTGTATTCTTTTATAACTGAATGGAGAATACATTCAGTAAAGAAATAAATGAATTTAACAAGCTTCACGTCACAACTTCGGTAAAAGAAAAGAGTTATTAAACTTCTAGCGATTGTGCATGTGTAGGTGATTGTTACTCTAAAGTATCTTATGCGCCGCAGGCGCCCCTCGATCATTAGAGTGCAGATGTTAGTTACCCATCTCCCCATCCTGCCACCCATAGTATCATGTGATTCTACAGGATTGTTTACTGACTTATGTGAGTGTGTCTATATGTATACCTGTATAGACATGAGGTGTAACTCAATTTTTTTTAATATTTTGCTTAATTGTGTGATTGTGCTGATGTGTGATGAATGTCATGTTGACCAAAGACATTTATAAACAGCTCTTGCTGTTTCAAAATATGAGCATTTGAAAATGTCAACAAGAGCACGCCGTCGGCGCGTGGCATTATACGCCTGTTTCTGTAGTAGAGTGGGGCAAGGTTTAATTCATTTGTTTGAAACCTTTAACTTAAGATGAAATAATAACAAAAATAATACCCAATAACTTCAAGTGTGGTATTTTTGACTGAAAAATTCACATACCAGTTTTTTTTATCAATCAGAAACCTCAAAATATAAACATTTTAAGTTGAAATTAATATACCTTGTTACCAGTGAGAAATAACCACATCAACAATCCAATCCAAATTCCATCTGTATAACAAATTTGGTTCAGTTCACTCGATTCAATCTAAAGTTATCATCCGGAAACCAAAAGCGGACAGACGATGGACGGACGGACAACCCATTTACATAATACGACTGTTATTTCAAACTGGCGTATAAAAATGGGCAGTTCTTGGACGAGCTGACAAATTTGTGATGTAATCGCAGCTAGAATACCTCGTTACGGTAAGATATGATCACAAAACCTGCAAAATTCTATCTGCATATAATCAACAGTTGTGGAGGCATATGAAATGGCTTTGTGTCAATAATTGCTTTCATACAGTTTTATTGAAACTCGTCGTTCACATGTAACATTATCAACGTCTAGCCCCATCAACATGATACTCACG
This sequence comes from Siphonodentalium dalli, assembly GCA_032622095.1. Lineage (NCBI taxonomy): Eukaryota > Metazoa > Mollusca > Scaphopoda > Gadilida > Siphonodentaliidae > Siphonodentalium > Siphonodentalium dalli. Next base: position 186,907,775 of record CP136061.1, on the reverse strand, counting down.
AATGTCTATGTAGTATGCAGAAACAATACACTCCATACAATTGCCAGAAGCAGAATCTCTCTTTTAAAATTAAATTGCTTTTCAATGAAATGAAAAAAAAACCCTGAAATCAAAAGCTCACATTCACAGTTTGTGTGTGTTGTCTTTTCAAGACCCTCCAATTGTTAACCCTTTATGAGTTCCTGAAATTGCGGAAACCATTTGCCAATGCATTCTCTTAAATATGCAAGTCTGCCATAGGGAGCCTTGAGATGCTGCACCAGCGAAGCTCCCATCATGAAAGGGTTAAATGAACTCTGGATGCAAAATCTGTCACCTTGATTAACATAAAACCTCAACTAACTGAAGGCAATGTTATTGATGTCTGTAAACCATGTTTATGAGCCTATGAGCAAAAACCAGCTAAGAATGATTCCTTGACCATTATCTAATATAAGACAGTTTTAGATATACCAATGTTAAGAGTTTCCTGCTAAAAGCATGAATGAATGATGAATGTTATCATGATACAACTGATGTCTTCATGATTATGAACAAATGCATATGTGGGTTGATATATGATCATTTATCTTACAATTTGCTTCTTTTTCTTGAAATACAGGCAGAAACGATTGAGCAGTTTCCGATTCCGTATCCTGGATGGCAACAGTGAAAGTTTGCATGCGATTTCTGGAGAAACTCACTACATTTCTAAAAACCTAGATTTATACAGGCAATTGGCATAAATTATTTATATACTCTATATTACAGCATCCAAAATATACATATGTGTCGGATTCGACAAAAACAGCGATGTTTTGATTCAACGTGTATGTACGAATAAACCTATTTTGACACAGTGAATCATTGATGATGTAATATCTTGCAGTGACACACAACAACATCAACTGTACGGTGTGCTATTTCATACGTGAAATGACATAGTTTCTCTGCCAAAGTACCTTTTATTCGATATTGAATTGAATTGTAAGATAAATTGGTTATCACCACCCTGTAGGTTCCCCGAGATTAGAATTCAAGTCTCACTACTTTCTCTGGGCCGTCTAACGATGAGTCCGCAGATATACTGCGCGGATTCGTTGATATACAGTCCAGAAAAGGTATACGGATCTTGGAAACAAACATGGTGGTGATAACCTATATTTATATAACACTTCTCGTGTAAATGTTTCTAAGCCAAAGTTCAGAGGAATACTTGCAACAGTGACACAAACAAGAGTCATTCTAGGGAAGAATTTCAAGAGAAATGTTGAAAGACTCCATTGATCTTTAATATGTACAGGTATCAAATAAGGTTTATCACATGGTCATCAATGTCAGAATATTTTAATCTTTTTAAAGTCGATATTTGACATTTTAAATCTCACATGAAAGTCTTCCTAGGTGTGATCATATTATTTTCAAGCCTATAAAACTTATAAGTTGTAGCTTTACGGTGTCAAATAGAATGGGGAATCTTTGATAGTGCATCTTGTAAGATAAATGAGTTATCATAATATTATGAGCATCAGTTCTTATTTAATCCAAATCTAGGCCCTGGTTCTGCTAGGTCATCCTCTTGGACCAGCATATAAATGTCCAGAGTCTCAATATGGATAACAAAACTTGCGCTCATGCTGCGATGATAACCTGCATAAACCATGATGAGATTATGAACAAATGTAGTGACTATTGTCTATGTGAGTGGTCTTCATGCTCGGGATGCTGGGAATCTGGGTAGTCTGTCAAGCTGAAAGATAGCACATTGCTGACTATGCATTCTCCAACCTGCAAGTAATATAGGATTGTTGAGCTTTCAGTGGTAAGAAAATAGTAGATGTCATTGACATGTAGATTGAGAAATGGAGAGCAAGTAATGTGGACAAGAACATCTGTAGGTGTGGCAAAATACGCCCATGGTAATTCCAACAAAGGGTCATAACTCTGGTGAAATTGGCAGGCAGAATCCAAATTCGAACTTGGCCTGTATGTTGGGCTTTTAAAACAGGGCTTAACGACCATATAAAAATGAGACATTCTATAACAATGATAACTAGTTTTACTTGCTTAGTCAACCAACATACACTAAAATGGTTAAAAACAACAATTCACACCCCATAAATATGAAAGCTCCTCCACTTTATTACAATGTATTGTTGCAAAATCACAAACAAATTTATGTTTCATCAACATACGCATTATTATGTCAAATTCTGTAAAACCTGAAGAACATACTCACAGAAAATAAGACAACATCTCTATATGAAATGATGTTTGTTAAATGACTAACAGAGCATCGCTAGGGCATGGCAAAATATACCCATGGTAATTCCAACAAATGGTCATAACTCTAGTGAAAATTGGCCGGTGGAACCCAAATTAAATCTGAATTGTATTTCGGGCTAGTAAACTCACATGAAACTCACATTTCATTGCACTCAGTTCAGACTTACTAAAATCATCTGGAAATTAAAATTAAGTGCAAATTCCAACAAAAAGGGCTGTAACTTTGGTGAAAATAGGTGGGCGGAACCCAAATTCGAACTTTACCTGTATTTTTTGCTAGTAAACCCACATACCAAATTTCATTCTATTCAGTTTACCCACATACCAAATTTCATTCCATTCATTTTTGACTATCTAAAGTTATCATCCAGAAACCAAAAGCGAACTGACGGACCCCGATGGACATACATTACGACAGATGGACGGACGGACAAATAACATATGCCCCGTTTGTTTTTTTAATGGGCATATAAAAGTCATCAATTTCGCAATGAACTTGAACTCAAAACAAGGACTGATTACAATAAGAGGCTAGGATGATTACAACGGTTATTGGGAGAGGGGAGATAACTATCCTTTACATACATGAATCAGATACTAACCTCTGGATATATTCCAACCAACGCATCTGCTTTGTTGTAAAATTCTTCCTTAAGTGAGATGACAATACACTGGAATCTACTCTGAGACTCTTCTTGTATATATGATGCAACCTGCAAAACGAAGATTGCTTAAACACACATGTAATTTTGAGGCAAATCACACTGGTGTTATTCATGAAATGATGAGTATTTTACGAGCATGGTTGATAAAATGTTACATCATGGGAACTAACTATACATACCCAACAAGTGCCACATTTAATAGTGGAAATAACTTTAATCCCTACATGTTTAAAAGTCATACAGAACCGTGAGTATCTCAAGGTTCAATATTTTTGACCTGAAACTAATTTGAAGTGGTCACACACAACCTAAATAACTTTGATATATTTAATACATTTTAATAAATTCCCCAGTCTTCATTGTGAAAAAGTGAAACTACAAAGTAAGAACATCATCGGCAATACCAAATTAGAAAACTGGAATCTGATGACACATGCAATGTACGCAATCTAGAAGCCTGAAGAAGTCATCAACTCTATCTTTACTAAATGGATTCTCCCATACAGTTATAACAGTATACGTTGGAATGGTCTATTAGTCATCTGGAGTGATGTTCAAGAAATATAAGCAGACGACAGACAGTCGAAAGGATAATACAAGTGTAGAAGGATTTCTATTAATTGGTGGGAAATGTTTGGATAATTCGTTCAAAGATGACCAATGATCGTTTGTTGAACTTACTATCTGAACATTTCCTAAGGGAACTACCTGTCAATGATAATTTAGTAAAGAAAGGGTTAAGCTATGCAATCCCATGCTGTGATTATGCTCCACAGACCAGATTATAAAACCAGTTTACAATATTTATGAAAAAACATTTCCAATCAATATTGCCCTTGCCTAACAGATAACAGGCGGAAGTATGATATTGTCTTGAGTGCCGAATGTGGGTTTTCACTAGTCTCAGTCTAACCTAGTGATATCTAGCTTGACTTTTACTCACCAAGTCAGATTTATATGATACAATATTTAATAAATAGAGCATAGCTTGGAGTTGACTATGCAGGTATAGTGCCCAGTGGAGTGGGTATAGTTTGTTTTACTGAGAACAAATGATTATCCAGTTACAGATGACTCAAACAAGAAGTGTAAATTGTAAAGTGTAAGAAGTTATATTTTGAATGCACGAAAATCCAAAACTGTATCGCAAGGTGAATTCAACCAAATGTTGCCACTTCACAAATTGACGTTCCTATGAAAAAAGTGCAACAGTAACGTTTTAATTTAATTTGGACACTCCTTAGTATATTGGTGGACAGTCCTCAAAATTAGTCACGGCAATAAAAACAGCTGTGAGCAATAATCATTACCATGGAAACAATAGGAATCTAACATTACAGCATTAAATTGGCCATGGGCATGTTTCTTAATTTAAAGGGCTGGGTGGATTCATTTCCATACAAATTGTCTCAAGATAGGGATGTTTTTGCATGCGAGTTTGTACAACACTATATCTATATAGCACACAGCACTCACCCAATCAGAAGGTACATGTTCTGCATGAGGTGAAATATAGACTAATATAGTACGAACCTTTCCTATATTGGTATTATCAAGTGCAGCATCAATCTCGTCAAGAACGAAGAAGGGTGCTGGCTGATAGCTGCAAAACAAAGATGATAAAAATGTAAATGTGTAATACAGCGTCTTTACATTTATGTCAAATTAGAATTAAGAATAGTCACTCCCAGGAAATTAGTGTAAATGCATTCGCACCAGTTGGCATCCATAATTTATGGATGCTAAAATTTGCATCTTGTGATGTCACCCCTGTCAATAATGCTCAAAGTGGACTATTATCAAGGTACTAAAATTGAACGTCTTAGTAATTTGTTGAGATTAATTTTAATCTCAATTTAATTATAGACAATTTGAAAGTGACATTTGAAACATTTTGTATCACATAATGACATTTTATCTCAGAAAATTGATGTTTATTTTATGGATGCAACTTCCACTTGTGAGAGAAAATAAATATATTTGCCTGATGTGACTGCATGTTCCAAAAGTGGAGAACAGTCTTCAAGATGTATGTGAAAACTAGACAATTTTTCCTATTCTAATTGCCAATTTACAAGACTAGTCCAATAATTTTTCAGAGCGACATACTTAAAACATTTCACAATGGAAAGAACTGAAAGAAGTTCCAAACAATAAAATTTGAAACCAGTTTACCTATGTATAGAGAACAGAAGGGCGAGTGCAGCAACTGTTTTCTCTCCTCCAGACAGATTGTCCATTGGTCGGAATCTCTTTCCAGGAGCAACACAGTTATAATTTACACCATCTAAATATGGCTCCTCAGGATTCTCTGGTCCTAAGAAAGCCTGAGCACTGGGATTCCTTGCTAATGCCTGTAACATATCTTCATTGTATTAATCAGACACATATTTCAACAGTGTTACAAAAGATATTAACCCTTTTTCACTAAAATAGTAAATAGGAAATGTTCAGATAATAAGTTAACACAAACAGCATAGGACCTTTGTTGAACTTATTATCTCATATTTCCTACCAATTGTTTTGTTTTATGTAAATAATTTATTTACACTATATACAGCATTTTCCAACCATTTAATTATCAGCGTTTTCCAACCAATTAATTAACAGGAATCCTGCTGCACTTGTGTTATCTTTTTGTATGTCTGGTTATATTTACTGAACATTGTTCCAGATGAAGAATGGTCCATTCAAATGCATACTTTTATAACTGATGGGAGAATCAATTTATTAAAGAAAAGTTAAAACCAGATATTAAAGGCCCACATAATTTTTGAAAGCCCAGATCACATTATACACAACATATTCCATATTATATACCATTTGGAAGAGAAAGCAAAATATATATATTCCACTGGAATACGGAATAGCTTCCTAGGAATGTCCACAAAGTGATAGAAATTTTCAGATCCACCCAGCTAGTAAACTCACATTCAGTTCAGACTTACTAAAGTTATGGTCGGAAAACAAAAGTTGAGTGCAAATAAATAAAAAACTGGCCACATCTCTGGTGAAAATTGGTGGACAGAACCCGAATTCAAACTTGAACTATATTTTGTGCCAGTAAACCCACACACCAAATTTAATTCCATTCAGTTGAGACTATCTAAAGTTATCATCCGGAAACAAGGAGTGAATGGTGGATGGACAAACACCCCCAATGGACAGTAAAATAATACATCCTGGTTTTTTTTTAAACGGGCATATAAATGAAAGTGTCAATGACACTGTAGCTCAACTTAGGTAGGGGAATAATTTAATGGTCGACAGTAAATGGAGGAATAGGAAAAGTGCTAATTGAAATGTCTAAGTAAGACTAGATGTACATGTCAATATCAACATTCATAACAGGTTTCATAATGATCGGATCAGGGATGTGGTGATTATGGTGTGCCAAAGGATTTATTGATGCAAAGAGTAAATTCTAAAATGGCCACCGGCAGCCATGTTTTTTTCCGAATTACCCCAAAATGACTTGTTCCCATCTACAGCCTTTACAAATCTCATAATGATCTGATCAAAGGTATGACCTGTAGCCTGTGCCAATGGATTTAGTCATGCAAAGAGTAAAATCCAAGATGGCTGCTGGCGGCCATGTTTTTCGGCTGAACGACCCCAAAATGACTCGTTTCCCATCTACATGTCATTGTTAACATACATGACAAATTTCTTGAAGTTCCAACCAAAGCTACGACCTGTAGCCCGCACCAAAGGATTTATTCATGCAAAGAGTAAAATCCAATATGGCTGCTGGCGGACATGTTTTTTAGCCAAACGACCCCAAAATGACTCGTTCCCATCTACATGTTAATATTAACATCCATGATAAATATCATGATGATCAGACAAACAGTACGACCTGTAGCCCGTGCCAATGGATTGAATTTTGAAATCCAAGATGGCTGCCAGCGGCCATGTTTTTTGGCCGCATGACCCCAAAATGACTCGTTCCCATATACATGTCAATATCAATATTCGTGACAAATTTCATAAAGGTCAGACCAAAGGTACGACCTGTAACCTGCGCCAAAGGATTTAGTCATTGAAAGAGTAAAATCCAAGATGGCTGCTGGCGGCCATGTTTTTTGGCCGAACGACCCCAAAATCACTCGTTTCCCATCTACATGTCATTGTTAACATACATGACAAATTTCATGAAGTTCTGACCAAAGCTACAACCTGTAGCCCCGCCAAAGAATTTAGTCATGCAAAGAGTAAAATCCAAAATGGCCACCAGCGGCCATGTTTTTTGGCCGTATGACCCCAAAATGACTCGTTCCCATCTACATGTCAATGTCAACATTCATGACAAAATTCATAAAGATCAGACCATAGGTACGACCTGTAGGCCGCGCCAAAGGATTTAGTCATGCAAAGAGTAAAATCCATGATGGCTGCTGGCGGCCATGTTTTTTGGCCGAACAACCCCAAAATCACTCGTTCCCATCTACATGTCATTGTTAACATCCATGACAAATTTCATGAAGTTCTGATCAAAACTACGACCTGTAGCATGCGCCAAAGGATTTAGTCATGCAAAGAGTAAAATCCAAGATGGCTGCCAGCGGCCATGTTTTTTGGCCGTATAACCCCAAAATGACTCGTTCCCATATACATGTCAATATCAATATTCATGACAAATTTCATAAAGGTCAGACCAAAGGTACGACCTGTAACCTGCGCCAAAGAATTTAGTCATTGAAAGAGTAAAATCCAATATGGCTGCTGGCGGCCATGTTTTTTGGCCAAACGACCCCAAAATCACTCGTTCCCATCTACATGTCATTGTTAACATCCATGACAAATTTCATGAAGTTCTGACCAAAAGCTACAACCTGTATCCCGCGCCAAAGAATTTAGTCATGCAAAGAGTAAAATCCAAGATGGCTGCTGGCGGCCATGTTTTTTGGCTGAACGACCCCAAAATCACTCGTTCCCATCTACATGTCAATATTAACATCCATGACAAATTTCATGATGCTCAGACGAACAGCACGACCTGTAGCCCGCGCCAATGGATTGAATTTTGAAATCCAAAATGGCCACCAGTGGCCATGTTTTTTGGCCGAATGACCCCAAAATGACTCGTTCCCATCTACATGTCAATGTCAACATTCATGACAAAATTCATAAAGATCACACCATAGGTACGACCTGTAGCCCGCGCCAAAGGATTTAGTCATGCAAAGAGTAAAATCCATGATGGCTGCTGGCGGCCATGTTTTTTGGCCGAACAACCCCAAAATCACTCGTTCCCATCTACATGTCATTGTTAACATCCATGACAAATTTCATGAAGTTCTGATCAAAACTACGACCTGTAGCCTGCGCCAAAGGATTTAGTCATGCAAAGAGTAAAATCCAAGATGGCTGCCAGCAGCCATGTTTTTTGGCCGTATGACCCCAAAATGACTCGTTCCCATATACATGTTAATATCAATATTCATGACAAATTTCATAAAGGTCAGACCAAAGGTACGACCTGTAACCCGCGCCAAAGGATTTAGTCATGCAAAGAGTAAAATCCATGATGGCTGCTGGCGGCCATGTTTTTTGGCCGAACAACCCCAAAAACACTCGTTCCCATCTACATGTCATTGTTAACATCCATGACAAATTTCATGAAGTTCTGATCAAAACTACGACCTGTAGCCTGCGCCAAAGGATTTGGTCATGCAAAGAGTCAAATCCAAGATGGCTGCCAGCGTCCATGTTTTTTGGCCGAACGACCCCAAAATGACTCGTTCCCATCTACATGTCAATATTAACATCCATGACAAATTTCATAATGATCAGACGAACAGTACGACCTGTAGCCCGCGCCAATGGATTGAATTTTGAAATCCAAAATGGCCACCAGCGGCCATGTTTTTTGGCCGAATGACCCCAAAATGACTCGTTTCCCATCTACATGTCAATGTCAACATTCATGACAAAATTCATAAAGATCACACCATAGGTACGACCTGTAGCCCGCGCCAAAGGATTTAGTCATGCAAAGAGTAAAATCCATGATGGCTGCTGGCGGCCATGTTTTTTGGCCGAACAACCCCAAAAACACTCGTTCCCATCTACATGTCATTGTTAACATCCATGACAAATTTCATGAAGTTCTGATCAAAACTACGACCTGTAGCCTGCGCCAAAGGATTTAGTCATGCAAAGAGTAAAATCCAAGATGGCTGCCAGCGGCCATGTTTTTTGGCCGAACGATCCCTAAATGACTCGTTCCCATCTACATGTCAATATTAACATCCATGACAAATTTCATAATGATCAGACGAACAGTACGACCTGTAGCCCGTGCCAATGGATTGAATTTTGAAATCCAAAATGGCCACCAGCGGCCATGTTTTTTGGCCGAATGACCCCAAAATGACTCGTTCCCATCTACATGTCAATGTCAACATTCATGACAAATTTCATAAAGATCAGACCAAAGGTACGACCTGTAGCCCGCGCCAAAGGATTTAGTCATGCAAAGAGTAAAATCCAAGATGGCTGCTGGCGGCCATGTTTTTTGGCCGAACAACCCCAAAATCACTCGTTCCCATCTACATGTCATTGTTAACATCCATGACAAATTTCATGAAGTTCCGATCAAAACTACGACCTGTAGCCTGCGCCAAATGATTTAGTCATGCAAAGAGTAAAATCCAAGATGGCTGCTGACGGCCATGTTTTTTGGCCGAACGACCCCAAAAATGACTCGTTCCCATCTACATGTCAATATTAACATCCATGACAAATTTCATGATGATCAAACGAACAGTACGACCTGTAGCCCGCGCCAATGGATTGAATTTTGAAATCCAAGATGGCCACCAGCGGCCATGTTTTTTGGCCGAATGACCCCAAAATGACTCGTTCCCATCTACATGTCAATGTCAACATTCATGCAAAATTTCATAAAGATCAGACCAAAGGTACGACCTGTAGCCCGCGCCAAAGGAAATTGTTGACGGACACATGCCCACACGGACACACGCACACACGGACGACGGACGCCAAGCCATGGCAATAGCTCAAACTTACAAAAGTAAGTTGAGCTAAAAATATAATGCATTTGCTTGAGCCAGATACAAATAATAGTTTGTTTTTCAGGGATTTGTTTTAAAAAGTGATGAGGGAAACAGATATTTATATTTATTATCTATTTCAATATTTCTTGTAAGGAGGCAAGTATTTATATATAAATTATTTATCTAAGTCTCATATATATAGTCTCAGGGGTCCTCGTATCTGATTCTATAACCCATTGGAACCTCAAATTATCAAGGTTTTATTCCTCAATTCTGGTTTCTTCTTTTTCCTGTCAGACCAGTTTATGGAGGGTGTCAAGTCGATATTGAATGGGGATTTTCATGCACATCTCGGAAGCTAAATTGGCAAGTGGTTCTGGTTGTAATTGATAAAATATTGAAACAGTCCTAATTTAAAACATTTTAAATGCTTTCTTGGCATGACTGACTTGTTTGTAGATTTACATTTATTTGTTGAGATTTTTGAAAAGTAGATATTAAAAGTATCCAGAGAACAATTCTAATATATGAATTTATAGCAAGAGTTAATAATGTGCATGAACCAGTTAAATGGCTTGACTATTCAATGATATACCTGCAAACTTTTGCTCAGGAAAATCCCCATTCAAAATTGGTCACTTGACCTTGCTTAAATAGAATTCACATGGATTGGTATAAATAAGAAATCTGTCAAATTGTGATTTATTTCGTACAAATAAGACATATTGGTGTGTTTCTCTTGGCAAGCACTAATAGTCAAAACACCAAAACTTGAGTCCAGAGAATTTGAGGTCGCTCGTGTTTTTTATGCTGACAACTTAAAGCATCTTCAGGATATTTTTCCTCTGTGATGAAGTAATTTGCCATTTTGACGGACTGTTTTACTTTCGTGAACGGATATTGTGGCCATTTTGCAACCCGGGAGATCGCCAAATTATCTCCCTTTTGTACCTGGCATACGACAACTTTCGCGGTAGAGTCTTCCATTGAAATGGGGATGGGCGTTATTTATATAGATATTTATGGAACGTCATAAATATGTTCAAGGCGGACAGTTTTGGTGACCAAAAATTGTGCGTCTCGAACATATTTCTCCCTGAGAAACAAACTATTTTGTTTATCTGGCCTAAATTATTCGTGCTTGAGTATACATAACTAAAGGAGTAAAACTAACATACCTTGTAAACTTCATCAATTCTGGTGGCAACATGATCAAAGCAGTGCATGAACCTATCATAACGCTCCTTACGAAGCCTCTCAAAAGCCTGTTTCGCTTTCTTTGCTCTCTTTTTTGCATTCTCAAATTCTTCAGATGTTTCCATCAACCTCTCTTTCACACCATCAAGTCTGAAATATGATCACAGTAAGAACAAGACAGTCAATGACTGTAGAGTCGCTCATCTGAATGTACAGTCACTCACCTGATTGAAAAGACTGAAGACAGCAAAATCAAAA